>JAJOZX010000291.1:387500-410000 GCA_023014485.1 Bathynomus jamesi | reverse complement strand
CCCCCTCTCTCTCTCTCTCTCTCTCTCGGTCGAATAAAAGATAAAGAGAAACAAAGCGTTTCTCGTCTCTCCACGAATGGGAATATCTGACACGCGCCAGACTTCACGGGGCAACCAATCATAGCCCTGTGGGCGGAGCCCAGGACCTCTGTTTGGCCGCTATGCAGGCCTACGCGTCAAGATCCGCCCAAAATTCTCCGATAGCCAATAGGAATCTAGCATTTCGTGTGTTGTGGGTTGGTCACAAGCTCCCTTTATGAAAGGGAGCAGCTCATCTCAGAGCCTCAGTTCAATAGTTTTTCTTGTTTAGTGTTTTTGAAATATCAACCATGAGCCAGCTGTACGACTCCCCAAATTGTTTGAAGATGGCGATGCCTCATCACTCTCTGCAATTTATCTTTTCAACGCTGCAGATCGGAATGATCTTTTATCTACGCAAGTTGTTACGGAAAATTGTGACGAAATGCAAGAACCGTTCAATGTAGACGATATTAAAATGTAAGTAATTAATTTATGATCATATTCTGCCACTCATTCAGTGTTAATTAACTTATAAGTGCCGTAATAAGTATTTTGAAAATAGCTTGTGCTTTATTCTCGGCCTATATATAACGTTTCAATCGGCGTTAACTTATAAAAGGTAGGTCACTGTAATTGCGTTTTGAATTTTTTTTAATTATTCTCTGTTTTCTTCGTGGTTATTTCGATATATATATATATATATATATATATATATATATATATTATATCGTGTATTTTTATTTGTACATTACTCGATAATTTAAAAATTTATAGAAAGTTCTACGGATAGGATTTTAGAAATATTAAAAACTACTAAGAATTGCATGCGGGCTCGAGTTCCGTTGCAGGCAAATGGTGTTTTAACACTCGAAAACTGTCAGGATATCTGGGTGTGGTTACAATTTGCTGTTACTCTAACCGAGGTTTATTCTGATTTTTTCTACAACGAAAAAAATTAATCCCATTACGTTTTTAATTATTGTCTGTTTCCTTCGTAATTATTTCGGCATATATATATATATATGGTGGAGCTTTAATAATACTTTTCGCGATAAAGACAGCACCGCAGTAGGATTTTTAAATTACCAAAACTTTTAAGAATCATCTGCTTTTTTATTATAATTTTTTAAATTCGTGGCATTTTCTCTTTGTAGCTCTTTATTTTTACTTAACTTTATAAGACCGATGCGGAACTTGAACGTGTTATAGTTACTTTTAGTTTTGATGAAAGGGGAATAAATGATATGGATGCTTTACCCAACAACCAATCCAGCGATCTGAACAAAGAAGTCGAGGTATTGGCTCACATCCGGTCCAGCGAGTGCCAGGTCATCGAGGAACTAATGTAAGTATTTTTGAGGTTAAGAACAAAACACATTGTATTTTCATTTAATTTATTAAATGGTAGAAAACATGTACAAAGCGGAACCAGTGTCCATTAAATAAGTCTTAATGGCTACAAATAGGCCTTTTCACAATATACACCTTTACACAATACAGCGGGTGCTAACATATGGGAACCTTTTTTTACCTGTCTGCATACATTTTTATCGTTCATTTCAGTGTTGCACAAATCGAATAATTTTAAAAAATTTATAAATCCCTTCCCACGTGACATGTGCATGAGAAATGAGAGGGCGTACAACCTGCCCGTGTCGCTATAATATCCTTGAAAGCGATACGGGTTCCACACAATCTCAGGTACATGTGTTTGCTCGATAAACTGCACAACCACAGAATCATTCCAGGGCTGAGCGCCGAGTGAGTCAAAATAGTAGTCTACATTCTTTCCCTATTTTTAAAATAGATTGCAAACCAGTGAATCCTCTCACCCCCACAATGTCGGTGTTCAGGATAATCCCGTACCAGTTTCTCGTACTTGGCAACTTCAATATTTCATTCTTCGCAAACACACCGATAAATTTTGAGGGTGTGAAACGATCACTTTTTTGTATTCGCGACCATTTTAAAAGTCTGTGACCACGTTCCTGAAACGATCAACTTCTATTTGTGCCTGTGATTCGAGGAAAACTAGCACACTTATCGGCGCGTCTATAGGCTTGGCAAATTCCAACCTGAGTGAGATATTTCCACTCTGTTGTGGACTTAAATGCGTGTTTACGCCAGCAGACAAGTCAGGGGTAATATCAAATGAATAAATGTTAAATTCTTCGACAAATTCTTTCTGCGTTACCAAACCCAAGCTCATCACAGCACCTGTATTATGAGCCAGTCTACTATAAGCTCTCGCGCAGAGCGAACAGCGTCTGATGAGTAATCCGTAATCATAGTCCCTCCCAAAGCGATGCCATTTACGTATAGAGTAATATTTTTAAGGCCGAAATTCTCGAATTTAAAGGCACTCTTTTTATATTTTCCATTCGTCGAGGCGTGGTCCTGCATTCCAATTAATATCCTTTTAGGTAGAACTCCAAGGGCCACGTTTTCTAGTTGCTTCGAGGCCAACCCGGCGGGCACCGTGTATAGTTTGATCTGTACCCTGTTAATTGGGTATTTTACTGTGGCGTGTATTAAGTCTTTCTCAATTTCTATTTGTTTTGGCGAACTTAATTTCACTCGGCGTATACGCAAATACGCCTCCATTATGTGAATCACAACGGGTTTCGCGCCCTCTTCTTGATCAGACCCCAGATTTATGCAGATCTCAGGAATCGTGCGGGTAAGCTTCAACTTCATATCCACCCCGTTCATAAGCAGTTTCTCCTGGAATGTGAAATCTGTATGAAGACGTCCAAAACATTCGTATATCTTTTTTTTAGAATTTTTAAATTTATCCTTTATACCATTTTCATCTTTAGTATGGTAATATCCCTCGGCGGTTAAAAAGGTGTCCTTCGCTTCTTTTGAAAAGTTGAGGACATTTTCCAGATAGGCTCGTAGGTGATAATACCCCGTTCCTGCCGAGATGTTAACCTGATTTAAATACACCTCACACTGGCTGAATAAGTGTAAAAAGTTGGTTTCAGGGTAGCAGTAACTATCATCGCAGTCCGTTCCATCAGAATGAGCTATACGCAGTTTAGCGTACATGTGCATGCAGCTCGGGTCAAAAAAGTAAGGGCCTGAGCTGGGTATCACGAATTCTATAGGGGCACTTGGCGAACTAATTGTGTTTAATGGGTTAATTGTAATAAAGTCGCTATGCTCAATAGAGACCTGAGTGGGGGCATATCAAAGAGGGACAGTTCCGATTTACAGCATTGTGAACTACACGGATGGATGAAACGCGCCATCACGAGTCAGAAATAGTGCCACTTCTCTCGACAATAGTAATCAGCCTATGATTCGTGAGAGTAGTGTCCTCAGAATATATCAGTTAAAAAAATGATCAGCCATAGGTTTCATACGCTTAGATCACTTCTTTTTTATTTCCTGTTACGTTTAGCGCCACGTGATGGTAACCCCTTCTTCCTGGCAGATCTCTTCTTTCCGCCATCACGCATTTTTCTCTTTGCATCTTTGATGATTTCGTCCCGTGTACGTTTTAAATGTTTTTTTAGAGCTTCTTTAGGTTTAGTTCCACCCATTATGCCGCGTTAAAACCTGTTTCTAACGACTTCCGGCCTAGGTACCTGGCACCCCTCTTCAACAGTGGGACAACGGTGCGTAGTATAGATGAAAAAATGGATCCAAGCCCACTCCCACGCTGGTATCTCACTCCTCGATGGACTGTGAATGGCCTTCGGGTCATTATAAACGGCGAAAGTGTAGTTTCACTGTTAAGCTCCCATCACCGAATGGGAAATTTTTTCCCTCAATCGTTCTTATATATATCGAGATGTTGGTTAATAGATTAGTCGCAACATTCACATAATGGGGCTTGTCATATGTAATGCTCAAACTTTTCCCTCTATGGTTGGGGATGTGTGCAATGCGCAGCAGGCGCGCCTGGGTGTCCCCAACAAATTGGTGCTCTACGATATTGCTGTAAATATAGCACATGTCTGGGCGGAGAGCTTTCACCCAATTTCTCCATCTTCAATTGATACATTAAGCTGGACAAGTCATGCTGTGCCTCGTGAAAGGTATCTCTTTGGAGAGCTGCGCTATATCGGCCCTCAGCCACAATTGTGAACAGCTCTTTATCTTTAATATTTCTACTAAGCGTTGACTTTAACTTCAATGTGCATGCAGGCGTGTCTATGTTTACGACTTCAAAAAGTAAATCGTTTGTCAGGTACGACTTTTCAAGACTCTTGTTTAACCCCGTCACAATGTCCATGGCTGTATCATAATGCCGATTCCTAGCGATACATTTGTGCTATAGTACTGTTCCTCACCGAACAGGACTGAACGCATAGTTGTCTAAGGTTATGCCTAATTTTTCGCACTCATCGATTCTTCTAAGGATCAGAAATATGATTTGCTCATTTTCAAGAGTTAAAAATTTGGAGACTAACTGGAGTTCACATAAACCCACCTCATACGAATCACGCTCCAATTCAATGGGTCCGTGGAGTTCTGTCACAAAGTTGGCAGGGTGTTGTTAGGATGTACAGACAGAGAAGAAGAGGACGGGAGTGTGACATAGAAGTGGCTAGGCGCCATGTTGCATACTAATTAAGCTTCATTATTGCAGCAGCTTTTATATAGGTGTTGAAGCTTTCTGGGTAACCCAGCCATTTCACCAGGTACATTTTTCTCTTTCCTGAACCTTTGCTGCCTAAAATTTTTTCAATTTTAAACACACTTTTTCCTAAATTAAATGTCACTTTCTGCAACTCCTCGCGGTAAAAGCCTCCAGCGATCTCTTCCCCATTCAAATCTTCAACGTAATACATCATTATCTCACCTTTAGGTCTCATAGCACGAACTTTAAAAATCTCACGTGTCCATCCTTGCTCAAATCCCTTCGCGAATTTATTTCCCGAACGTGATAGCCTTACATAATCATTGATTTTGAAATGTGTAGAGCGGTGGTGGTGCTCCATCTCTTCTCACCTCTGGCAGCGCACCTCTTTCTAAAACTTCGTTAGGTGTTGTGCCAATCGTACGGTGGTGTGAACGGTTGTATGATGATGCCAATGACCCGAGAACGTTTATATATCTGTATGTGTTTTTATGTGTAAAATAGCGATGCATGCGTTCCTTTATGGTACGTTGAACTCTTTCAGCTAAAGAGGCCTTATGTATAGAACTGCTAGTGTAGTAACTGATATTAAACTCTGTCAGCATGTTCTGAAAAGCGCGACCTATAAATTCTTTCCCCATATCCGTACAAAAATAGCCAGGAACCCTTTCTTCTTTTAACATCAACGTTTTGGTCGCTTTAGCAACTGTTTCAGGCGATTTATTTTTCAGGGAATTAGCCACAGATATCTAGAGAATACATCTATTATGAATAGGATGTAGCGGTATCCGTCATTATACACTGAATATCTTTGCATGTCTGTTAAATCCGCTTGCCAAATAGAGTCAATCGAATCCGCGGTTGTCTTGGCCGTTTTAAACCTTTTTCTCACCGGTTTATGAAGTGTATAAGCATCCTGTTCTCCCGCAAAAACCGCTCAACATCTTTTTTCCTACCCGTAAACACCTCTGTACAGTCTATTAACGCCACCATAGGAGGCGGGGTTAGAAATGTCATAATAGCGTTTACTTAATATGTTAGCCATTTGCGTATTTTAGAGACACGTGGATAAGGTTGGCCGTTTGTTCTCTTCTTTCTCTTCTTCAGAGACGCTGCTGCTGGGGGCGATGGCGTACTCAGTTGTGACACATGCGAGACTTGATCCAGGTCTTTTAACCTATTCAGATTACCTATCAATGTTTTGGGGACATTTATTTGTTGTAGTCTTGCTTTAATATGCTTCCATCCTGTTGGTGAGGTCTGTCCCACTTTCTCACCAGATCATGAACAATATCAACGATGTTGGATCCTTGTACCCTTGTTCCTTCAACAATGACCTCGCCTGTATCGGCCCACTGTGATGGGGACTTATAAAGACTTAAGCCTTTATTCCTCAATGTATGGGGAGACTGTTTTTTACACATGTTCGATGTGTTGTGTTCCGTTGTTCTTTGGTTGGTCATCTCTAACGTCGGGCCCAGGTCCTGTGTCGCCATGCTCAGCGCTACTCGCGCTGTGCCTAATAACCACGGGGAGCTCTGTCGGATTCTTATAATCTTCGTACTCATGAAGAAATTTCTGCAAAGCCTCTTGGTACAAGATCCTTTTCTCATCAGGTGACTTTTCACTGTTTAATAGGGCTAGCAACTCGCTTTCCATTCTTTTAAGCCTACTTTTACGGGGTTCTAGAGCCGTGTCTGGAATCTTTGAACTTTGCAATGAAGCATACACCTCGTGCGGAATCACAACCACCTTCTTCATTATATTAATCTAGTCAGTAAAGGACCCAAAACTGAAAATAAGATGGGTAGGAATGATCCTCCTCTTTGTACAATAATTCGCTTTTTCTTACCCACAGTTTGACTTTTATGAGCGAGCGCTCGTATTATGTTCTTGTAACGACGTAAGCGAGCCTTCTGAGGGGTTTCATTGGCACATTACATTTTATAACATTAAGACAGATTTCACAGATGCATTTTAAAAAGTCGGAGTCGATATTTTTAACAAACATCTGTTGCAGTGCCCGGGGCAATCGTTGATAGATTTTTATTAATTCACGATATTTCTTCAGCCTATTTGTCATTCTGGAATATACACCGTTTCAGGTTCGCTTGGGAATATATTCGTTCTTAGAAGCACCCTAAACGTGTTTCGCGGGTGAAGGTCACAAAACAAGTATCCATAATGCTGGCTTGTGGCTTCTTTATAAACCTCCAAAAACTCCTTACGTTGATTCGGGAACATTTGATTGGCTAATACCACAATTTGTGACACATCTCTACGTTTGCGAATAAGACTAGATACAGGGCCAGATTAAGGGTTTCGTAGGCCAAAGCTGGACTGCGTCGACTTCAACAAATTTTCCAATATATTGGTATCAGAAAAAGTACTCGACAAATATAGATGCTTTATTAAATGAGATTACATATTTTTCATTTGTAATTGAGTATAATATAGATAATTTTAAGAGATTAAATACGATGTGCCTACATAAAAAAAAAATATATATATATATAAATTGCACACATTAAAGTGTAAAGCAAACAAACGTACTACTGCTTTGAAACAACTTGCAAACATAGCAGAAAACCTTTCCGGTAGATGGTGAATATATGAGCCATTCTCTTCTGACAGATTCATTGGTTACAAGTTTGCGAACAAAAAAATCGCGTATTGCGAATCGGTTTTGGTTCCCATAAGCTCTCTTAGATTGAGATAGGTCATCCAAGTTTTGATTTGGTAGATTATTTACAAAATGCTCTATTAATTCTGGCGAGATCTTCCATTTTGCTGGGTCGTGACTGAATGCATGTACGTCGAGCTCTTCTTGTTCGTTGTTTGCTTGCTGTTGTGGTTCACCTGACTGTACATCTTACTGCTGTTGACGTTGTTCCGGAATATCTGATTTGACGATGTGGATGACGACGGCTCGAAAAACTTTAATAACGATCCACTCAGCTTTTCATCTTCCTGTTGTCATCTCAAGCGTTTCTCTCTGTTCAATGTACCACTTTCATGGTGTCGAACATAACCGTCCGACATTATGCACTGACAATATTGCAATATATGTCTATGATATTTGATTTACGCATAAAAATGTAAAAATTTCTGTAAAAGAAAAATGCACATCACTCGAAAGAGAAATAACATAAATAAAGGGTGATCCAGAGAAATGGGACCCAAAAGAAACCCCTGTAACTCTTAAAGTATAAGTCCTTTTATAAAATCATACGCATCATTCGAAAGAGGATAGTTACAAGTTTGTACAGGATTGTATAGGTTTTGACAATACAAGACAAGATAAGATACAAAACAAAATAAAAGTGTTAGTTAAAACTAACCCTTCAAGATGACTGCATGGACTGTGGAACAGCTGCGTTTCATAACTGAGCAATATTATGAGCATGGAAGAAGTGTAGTTTCAGCTCTTAGAAGGTGATTTTGACATCTGAAAATTTGTCTTGAAAGATCTTTGAGCTGAAACTACACTTCTTCCATGCTCATAATATTGCTCAGTTATGAAACGCAGCTGTTCCACAGTCCATGCAGTCATCTTGAAGGGTTAGTTTTAACTAACACTTTTATTTTGTTTTGTATCTTATCTTGTCTTGTATTGTCAAAACCTATACAATCCTGTACAAACTTGTAACTATCCTCTTTCGAATGATGCGTATGATTTTATAAAATGACTTATACTTTAAGAGTTACAGGGGTTTCTTTGGGTCCCATTTCTCTGGATCACCCTTTATAACAAACATATAAACATAATAAACATAAATTTATTATTTTATATGATATAAAATAATAAATTTAGGCTCCCTAGGTCTACTCTACAGTCTACACAAATAAAGTGGAAAACAACTAAACAAACACATCTACTTCAAGGTCAGATGACAACTGCCAGAAAATCTGCTAGTGTTGTTGAAAAAAAAAAAAAAATTTCGTAGGCCACACTTTTTCGTAGGCCAAGGCTTTCAGCCTTTTAGCCTTCGGGTTAATTCGGCACTGACTAGATATTGTGTATTTAGCGACACATCGCGCATGTATCTATTTTTGAAAACTAGATTCTGGTTGATGAAGAATACGCTTATGTTAAGATGGTGGGAGAACACTGTAAATGTCTCGGCAAACGTTTTATCCATTTCCAACATGAAATCGTCAATTACAATAACTGTATGCTCATTACCTTTTAACGAATTAACGTCATATACACCCTTGTGGAACAAAATTTCATCTTGGTACTCGTTGAACACTGACTGATACGTCGAATGGCACCATATTACTTTATGCACAAATTTTGAGAACATCTCCCCCTTATCTTTAATGATTTTAAGAATAAATACAGTTTTTCCACATCCTGTAGGGCCAGATATAATACATGTGGAGGGGCTTGTGAACCTGAATTTTTCTGCAGATTCCATCTCTAACACGTCACACCCCTAAGTGGGTCATTTACAAAATATTACAAATTTTGAGTGCTGCACCTTATATTTTGTTTTTTTCTTCCACAGAACCGTGAATGACGACGATGTACAGCACCCCATCATCGATATCACAGACGAACCCGATGACCGCGCAGCTACAGAACCCTTCCCCGCTGATGAACCCTCACCAGCGACACCTGTAGCATGCGACAGTTCAAAGCGGAAGCATGATGAAGAGCCCTCCGCGTCAGGTATAAAGCGTGCCAGGATTGCTCCGATTGTTAAACCCCCAGTAATAGAGCCCCAACCCTCAACGTCTTACGACACAACCCCAACAATAGTATCTTCCTCAAATATGCCCCATTGTTCAGTTCCGGGTACTTCCTCCACAATAGCTTCTCATACTGTGGAGGATGGTATAACATTCCAGTTGGTGCGTATGACGAGGTTTGTAGTGAAGATGTGGCTAATGGGCTGTGTGAGTTTTTAACAGACTTTAGAGACGAGTATCGTTTCTTAAAGAAAATGGATAAATATGGGCATATGTTTCTCTCAAATAGTGCACCGGATTGTGAAGATGTTTAGTTTGTGGAAATGAACGTCTGGTGAGTGATAAAACATTAAACCCGGTATTGCTTCATGTAGCGAAAAATTCTGTTTGTCCAGTAAATTGGGCACAAGTGTTCGAACAAGTCTGTACACGCTTCAGCAGTTTATGGTGTGACTCGCTCTCCCAAGCGAGCCGCACACCCGTGTACCTCACAAAACACACGAGTTCGAACAAACTCGTACACGTTTCATCAGCGTGACTCACTCCGCCCGTCGAGCCGCTCCGTCCACCTGTGGCTCTTCGTCATCTCAGAGCTTGAACCTAGGAGACGTGCGAATTCGATGGAACTTCCTTTGAGAAGCATTCTCAATGCCTCGTACGATGACTCCATGACGAAGTCATTGCGCGTGTTCAGGCGTGAAACCGGCACCATTAACTATGTACTTGAAATGATTTGCAGGCAAGCAAACTCTGGTAAACGTAATGTTATTTATTTAAGTGTTGAGGAGATGAAAAGAGTCTTCGTGATAGTTGAGAAGTGGGGAGAGGACCGTTATAAAATACCTGCAGGTGTAGGTACAAGAAGAGAACAGATTAGTGATGCCCCCTCATATGTCGTTGTTTGCACGTTGTGTATAAATAACGAACAGCCATGCACTGATATACGACTGATGTGGAAGAATGCATCTGATAATAACGTTCTTGTCCCTACGCGAAATCGTTTCATCCTCGACAGAATGTTTGAAATCGTCGGATTTCGCAAGCTGAAGCCTATATTAGAAGCTCGTGTTACGGATATGATTTATTTTGACACGGTTCTTGAATACGCGTACACCGCTCTGCTCGACAGATTTATCGAATGTAGGAATGAACAAGGCGAGAATGGTCTAGAGCTGGATGCATATTTAAAAGGTTTAGATTCTTCGAAATATCCTGGACTTTGGTACAAAGCACTTGAGCGGTAGAGGGCAGAGCTTGCCTACATTGTTCACCGTGAAGAGCTGTATCTCTATATAATGAATAGCTTTCGTTACGACTTGGAAGATTATTTCAATTGCCGCTATGCGGAGTGAAGAAAAGTTGACGATTGGAAAGCTCGGGACGGTAAGAAAAAACCCTCGATTGGAAAGGAGTGTTTATAAATTTGTATTTAATAATGATGTGGTTAGCGATGCCCTCTTTGTGCGTGTTTTTTATTGTATTCTAGCCGTGTTTAAAGATAACTTGCCAACCAAATGTAAAGTAGGCACAAAAATAGTATTGAACGATATGAAAGCCATTTATGTCGAGTATAGGCAACCGTATAACTTGAACTGTTTTACCGTGTAGTGCAAAGTAATAACGATATGAATGTAGACTCGATTACGTGTGAGTTTAGCGTTTTTCACCGTAGAACATAGAGTATTTTGATGTATATTTATTTATTTAATTGTGTATATATATATATATATATATATATATATATATATATATATATTTCCTGTACTAATATGCAGTTGATTATACGATTCGTATTTATTATTTTCAATATATTTAATTATTTAATATAACTGTGTATATATATTTTTTTTCCTGTAATAATGTATTGATGGTTATACTAGAACGTTTTGTATATTATTGATTATATATTTCGCGTTCGTATTTCTTATGCTATTATTATTTTTTCGTCATATATATTCCATTGTATATTTAGAGTATATATTCATCGTCCGTATTTCTAATGCTATTATTATTTTTGATCATATATATTCCATTGTATATTTATTTTCTATATATTTCTGATTCCATTAATTTGTCTAAAGAAACAGAATGATGTAATGGTGTTTTATTTAATTCTTTTGATGGTACATAGCATTTAATTATATCAATTGGCTGGCTTGTAAAACGGATTTCTAAACCAACTGTAAAGAATATATGCATTAATTAAATAAATATCGTTATTTGGCAACTCAACCTGTACACCTGAACAAGCCATTTACGCCTTCTAAGCTAACTGGATGTTTAAGTCAGAATATGTGCGTTAGTTAAATAAATAGCGCAATCTGGCAACTCAACCTGTACACCTTAACAAGCCATTTTCGCCTTCTAAGTCAACTGGCGGGTTAAGCCAGAATATATGCTTTAATTAAATAAAGAGCGTAATCTAGCAGCTCAGCCTTCTAAGCCAACTGGCGGATTTAGCCAGAATATATGCTTTAACTAAATAAATAGCGCAATCTGGCAATTCAGCCAGATAAACCAACTGGCTGATTAGGAACATATTAAGACAACGGCCGCTCGGCTGAAGTCTTAATATGCGCTTGGCTCCTGCCAGGCGAACACCTCTCCTCCTCTCTCTCCTTCTCTTAGGGGATAACTCCACCTCCAAGTTGCATAACCCCTTGTTGTTCTTGCAACATTCCCCTCTCTCCTTTGTTGCATAACATCTTGCAACATTCCCCTCTCCCCTTTTGTTGCACAACAGCTTGCAACATCCCCCTCCCCCTTTGTTGCATAACATCTTGCAACATTCCCCTCCCCCTTTGTTGTATAACTCATTCAACATTTCCTTTGCAACATTAACCAACACTTGCAATTGCATTGCACTCTCTCCTTTTGCGCCCATACTACTTAGGGCATCCACATACCTACACAATATATATATATTGCAGCTTCAAAGTGTAGTAATGCTTAGTTAAGAATATTAATTTCTGTTTAATTAATTATTAAAATGTTTAATATAAATCATATACTAAAAATTGTGAAATTGTTTGAAATTGTTTAAACTGGGAAGAGTTGGCAATCCTGGACAGAGGCCGACAGAGAGTGGGCTACCCCAAGGGAGTCTTTAGTCTCTTGGGTGGCGCGATAAGCGTAAGGTTGGAGCCATGTGATCTTAAAATCAAATTGTTTTGTGCCCCTCTCCGACGTAAATATATTTAGTAAAATTTCATACTCGCATCCCCCTAAATTAACTAAACCATTTTCGGAATCAATAAAACGTTCACAAGTGTTAAAATAGAGTATTAATAAAACCCCCCTTCCCCCTTCGTGTTGTAACGGACTTTCATAGTCTTGGAGTCTTGGCTCGGCGTTGCTACCATGAATATAATTGTAAAGTATGTGAAATGAGTAAAGAGTGTAAAGATAAATGAAATAGCGAGTAGAAAGAAGCGTAAATAATGAAGAAAGTAAATAAATAAAGGCGTCACTACATCTGGTGGCTAGCGGCGTCTTACATCATATTTTGTATGAGGCTTACCCACGTGACTAGTATTTCGATTAAAATTCTTCAAACCCGGTATATTAGCCAATAGCGTTAATGAATATTTTATTTCGATTATTAAAATATCTAAATGCAAAGTTTATCCCGTTTGCAGGCAAATTTCGATTTTCATTCCTTAAAATTCATTATAAATGTAATTTCAAAATGGCGTCCATTGTTTTCCAAATTATTCTGAGTCACGTCGCTTCAAAATTCGCGCGTCAAAATTTTGTTTGAGATCGAGTCTAGACTCAAAACTTATTTTAGTCGTTACAGAGTCGGTAGAAAAACTTGTCCGACTCAATATTGCGAGTCATTATTACGTTAAATTTCGTTCATTAGGTCGGAGAGGACATAGTTTTGAAAATTATCGTGCTGCCTGAGGACTCAATTTTTCTTTTTTTTGTCTCTTCCACTGTTATGCCTGTTTCAGCTTACCTTTTTACTTTTTGTTTAAAACTTTTGGAATTAGTAGTAATTGTGATATAATAATAACGATTAATATAGAAAAAATTTGTACGTAAGTAAATTGTTAGTTTAAATACACTGTGATACACATTTTATGCGGTCCTTAAAAAATGTTTTAGCGAAAATTTGTACCGATTGTAAAACATTTCATGAACATGAAAAATTTTCTGGGTTTCATTAGCAGATTTTTGATTATATTTCGATTGGTTGTACATAAATTATAATGATAGGCTTATTTTAAATAATTGTTTATATAGATTTACGGGCTTTTTGCTTCGCTCGCTTCGCGCTAAAATAGGATTACGTTACATTTTAAGGGACAAATCGAAAAATAATCTTAAACATATTAAATTTGTCAGATTTGGCCGTATAGGATTGTGTTAAATTTCAAAATAAGCAGAATTCGTTTAACTGAAATAGAGAAATTGTGTTGTGAAATTTTCTGTTTTTTTTTATTTTTTATATACTCATTAATTATATACTCATTAATTATATACTTACTTATTAACTTATACGTATATATTAGTTATATATATAATTATATATTTATATACTCATAAAATTTGGTAGGTAGGCTGATTATCTATTTTTTTCCTCTCTGTTCCTTTCGTTCATTTCACGACAATTCCGACATATTTGAAAATGGCTATTGTATTGTACTGAAGGATTTCTTGTAGGCCTATCGTTAAATATTGTTCGGAGATTAACCGTTACTACGGTATATGTCTATTGAGTAGTAAATTCTTAGTTATTTAACAAAATTTTAATTGGTTTAACATAAATAATCATAGGATTTTTTTTATAAGCACAAATGTTATGCATTACGAAATTTGGATATTATTATAATTTTTTAAGAATTACAAAAATTTGTGCAGAAAATTCTTTTCATAGCCTATATTTACGTTTTATAAATGCATTCATGTTATTTTTATAGGTAGGCCGATTTTTATTTTTCTTTCCAGTTCAATGAAATGGTAAAATTTTTAATTGAATTTAGAGTGTATTCTAAAAAGGATGTTTTGATTTGATATTTTAATTTGGGTATTAGAAATGAAAAATGTCCTTTTTTTTAGTTCGAGCGTTTGCATGAAAAATTACGAAATTATGTCAGGATATAATGCAGTTCATTCGGTTAGGGATATTTGTATAGAGGTTCGCTTACAAACAAAGCGACCGCTCTTAATTATGCAATGTTTTGTGTTTGTTTACAGTAGGTTATTATTTTTGAGTGCATATTATCTATTCTTATTTAGTATAACTATGCAAATTTTTAGTTTCACTTGGAAACGATAAATTACTGGGATTTTTGTGATCTGCAAACCATACTGGGGTTTCTGTTGAAGGAGAGAGTTGTCTCTCAGATGTAATTTGCGAATTGCGAGTTCAATTCATATGAAATTTGACGTTTCAAGTTGGAATTACTGTATTAAAATAATTTTTGGTAGTAATATTTAAATTTTTTTTACTTTTTAATAACTGTTTTGGAAAATTATTATTGTTTAAACCTTCAGTCGGGGTTAACTAATGCCTTTGAAACATTGGCTCAAGTGTACACTCGGAAATGGAGCCTTCTAGATAGCCAGTAACGTTTTTGTGGTTTTTGTGGCGTCTTTGTGTGCTCCTCCTCAAAGCAAGAGGGTTCATGATTGTCAGAGAATGGATGACATGAAGTTTCTGGGGTTCATTGTTGTCTTTTGTATTTGAAAGTATTGATCTGATTTCTGACGATAGTTTGAACAATAATATTTCTTAAATTATACTAACAGTTACTATGTATGGGCGCTTTTATATTTATACTGTACAATTTTTTTCGTGCGTTTTGACTTTTTTTTATCTTCGCTGTAACTGCCATAAGTGACCTTATTGGTAGCTAGATTTGATTAAATTTTTGCGAAATTTTGAGATGTGTAATCTTTTTTCTTTCCGTGAATTTGGCCAGAGCAAATGTGTAGTTATTGTTTCGAAGTGAACTGTCGAGAAAATTCGGTAAATTAAATATTAAATAAATGATAAGCAGTGCAGAAACACGTTTCGAATAAACTTTTTTTTTCAAAATTTCAAAGGCTCGGTTTGGAGGCAACCAAGTTGAATCCGAGTTCCATCCAGTGAGTTTAGTCGACGGGATAGGTGATCGATCACCAATGAGAGAGAGAGAGAGAGAAGAGAAACCCAGACTGCGCAGGGACTTGGCGCAGGATGGTTTCGGAAGAGAAGAGTTAGAAGAGAGGAACCGAATGCGCATGCAGTTGGCGCAGGACAGTTTCAGAAGAGAAGAGAAATTTACGTGTGCAGGGTCTTGGCACACGAAAGTTTCGATCGAAGATGGTCTACTGGTGTTTTTCGGGCAGTAGCTGGTCACGCTGCTCGAATGCTTCGCTAAATATGTGTTGTAGCACGCGGTAGACAAGCCAAGAGAGCTTGAACGTGTGTCTATGACTGTACTGTCCATACAGACATACATTAGGTTCGTTGGGAAACGGCCTACGGCGGAGTGATCGGTTGATTGTTGCCAGTAGAAGTCTTTCAGCTGGACGTAGGAAGAGCAGCGTTCACCGACAAAAGTGGAGATGAGACAAGGCGAGTTTCTTCATCGACTTCTAGAATTGCAAATTCCGTCCAATTCCAGCGCGTGGTCCCGCTTTCAGTATATCTCCCCCCTGATCCTTTTAGAATTGGACGTCTCTTGTTTTTTTTTCCGCCATTGGAGAGAGAGCGGAACCATTATAGCGTGCTGCCCTGTTGCATGTTGATTGATGCAATCCCTTGCATTCTAGCGAAGTGAGCAGAGAGCTGCGATTGAAAATTGGAGTCCGTTGTCAGCGTGCGGAGTGTCATCTAAACAACGTCCAGCAAATTAATGTACTGATTATTATGTAATGAAATTATAAGTGAAAGGGTGCGATTATTGCCCATAATTGTTGTGTTTTTCGTGAAATAGTATGTGCGCTCTTGGTCAGTATTTTATGTAAACTTTTTCTTATATTTTTTCTATGTTGCCCTGATAGTAACTGTATAACTATACAAATAACTGTTTCAAATGTAAAGCGATCTTTGATGAGGAATCGCTGGAATAGATTGTGAACTTGAGATTTGTGTAGCCACTGTAGGAAAATTTTCCGTTATTTTTTTGGCATGTATAGATTAGTTACAGGTTGTAATTTAATTATTAGTGTGAAATGTTATTTTATGCAAATGTGAAAATTATAAAGTTTTCGGTTTTTATAAATGATACAAAATATATGTGTGGAATTTGTCATTCTAATTATTTCTTGTCTATCTCAACTCTGAATTGTTAAAGAAAAAAAAGAAAAAAAAAAAATTGCAAAATATATAAATTTGTGGAATAAATTTATTAACATTGTTAAACGATATTAATAAGTTTTACTAATGGAAAAACTTATTTTCAAGGGGGTGATGCGAGTGTAGTAATGCTTAGTTAAGAATATTAATTTCTGTTTAATTATATTATTAAAATGTTTAATATAAATCATTTACTAAAAATTGTGAAATTGTTTGAAATTGTTTAAACTGGGAAGAGTTGGCAATCCTGGACAGAGGCCGACAGAGAGTGGGCTACCCCAAGGGAGTCTTTAGTCTCTTGGGTGGCGCGATAAGCGTAAGGTTGGAGCCATGTGATCTTAAAATCAAATTGTGTTGTGCCCCTCTCCGACGTAAATATATTTAGTAAAATTTCATACTCGCATCCCCCTAAATTAACTAAACCATTTTCGGAATCAATAAAACGTTCACAAGTGTTAAAATAGAGTATTAATAAAACCCCCCTTCCCCCTTTGTTTTGTAACGGACTTTCATAGTCTTGGAGTCTTGACTCGGCGTTGCTACCATGAATATAATTGTAAAGTATTGTGGAAATGAGTAAAGAGCGTGTAAAGATAAATGAAATAGCGAGTAGAAAGAAGCGTAAATAAAGAAGAAAGTAATTAAATAAAGGCGTTCACTACAAAAGCAATGACTAACATCCCGCGTTTATTGCTGTTTTCTCCTTTATATGTGTGTGTGTATATATATATGTCCCATAAGTACTCGTACGAAAATTTATTTTAAATTAAATTTACAAAAGTAATACATTAGAACTAAAACAATGTTCAATTTTTTTTTAATTTGCTTTTCCGTCACGAGTGTAACTCACTTCAGTATTAGCCATTGCGTGTTATTCTACCTGCAACAAAAACAGGTCCCAAAACAAGACATCAGTTTCAACAGTTGTTTTAGTTCTAATATATTACTTTTGTAAATTTAATTTAAAATAAATTTTCCTATAAGACCGGACTTATGGGACACCCTGTATATATATATATATATATATATATATATATATATTATATATGTTACGCCCCGTTTGTGTAATTGCCCAATTCATGAACTGGACAATATAAATGCCTATTTCATGAAATGGGCAACTTACTGCCCATTACATGAAATGAGCATTTATATTGCCCAGTTCGTGAAATGGGCAATCACATATATGACCTTTAAAATCTTATACAATTCTACAAAATGGGCAAGCAAAATTCCGCCCACTTCACGAACTGGGCAATATAAATGCCCATTTCATGTAATGGCCAGTAAGTTGCCCATTTCATGAAATAGGCAATTATATTGCCCAGTTCATGAATTGGGCAATTACACAAACGGGGCGTAATATATATTATATATTATATATATATATATATATATATATAATGTGCATAATTTTGACTTTCTTTATGTTTTATATTTATCTTAATAAATTTTACACACAAATTTGTATGTAGCTTATTTGCATTAATTGATTGAAATGATCGACTGTACAATTATTTGGTTCCTGCACTATTAAACTGAAAATATATTTCAATTTTACATAATTCTGTGTTTATATACTCACTATTATATGCATTGTATACATAAATACATACATTTGTGTGTATATTTTTTGTTCGTGTGTGATTTTAATGCATTCACCAATCGTAAGTCAATACTTCCGCATTTTCTTATTGTTTATTGAAAGTAAATTGAAGGATTCTAATGCCGTACTACAGTACCGTATTAAAATCGCCCGAAGAAACGAAAGCGGGATTGACGACTATAATCTAAATAATAAACGAGAGTTTTAGTAAATAAAGTTAGATAGTGGGAGAGAAAATGTATTAATAGGAAAAATCTTTCTTTTTTGTTAGCAGTTTGACAAGACTTGATTAATTGGAAATGTCTTCCTCCAGCCAACATTAATGGCCAAACTTGGGAACCAAAGTTTAAGGGAAAAATATCTGTTTGTTTCAAAATACAAACTCTTATAAATCGATGAGAAAATGGAGTAGGATGTACTTATGTATGTAATAATACACATATTAGGTAATATCCAAAATGTATTACACATATAAAATATATAATAAAAATATTCACTTATAAATTTTTTACACTGACAACAAAATTATTGAAGGTAAAAAAAATTATGCTTGAAATAGTCAGGCACATGTTTTTAACAATAGCAAAAATATACTCTTCAGTATATGTACTACATTTATCCTAGAACATTTTTTTTATTTTATTTAATAATAATTAACTAGAGCATGTTTGTTTAATTTTTAATGTGAAATTCACTTGTCTAACCAGTTTCAGGAATACCCCGCGATACACCGGTCCGGGATCTGACGATCCGTTTCTACGCCTTTTATAATGTTAGACTCAAATCCCCGAGACGACGCCTAAAAATCTGTATTTACGACAAAAAGTGCCTGCGCCGCTATTCAGTAGCTTCAACTAAGCCGAGTTGAAATTTAACAAAATTGTAAACGGAGCTTATATTTCCTGCCGCCAGTCTCTGTTGTTCACCATAACTCCACCACTCCACCACCAGCTTCGGCTCTCTGTATGCAGTCTTTTCCACCATTTCTGGTGAGTGTTAATAATTTTTAATCTATGTTAATAATATTTAATCTATTTATTATATTTATTTACTGTTAAAATTATGTTTTGGGGTGAAATTGGGTTGAAAAAGTTTCGGGGAACACATCCCCTATTTATATAATTATGACTATAGGAAATTGAGATCAGCGATACGACGCGACGATTCGCCCTACGACGCAGTTTTCAAGAATGCATAGCCGTCGTTTCTCCTGGTATTCCTGTATAATACACTACCTAAAACATCGAAAGGACTTTGCAAATGTTTATGTATTCACTTTGAACATAGTACGCAGCACATTGCATCACTCAAAGCGACCTACTTCCAGGTTATCCTGGAGAAGAATAGTAAGGTCTCGATTTGTTTAGCTTTCTTCGTAACGTGAAAGGCAGTGTTGAATCCAAAGGGTGTGTAGGAGAGAAATTCCTTTCCGGCAAATTGCATGCAAAAAATAATCTTATTATGGCTTTTTAACACCCACATAACACACGTGTATATATATATATATATATATATATATATATATAAATATATAATATTGTGTGTGTGTGTTGAAATTCTTCGCTCCCTCCTACCGTTATGGAATTAGCTCCTTATCTTGATGTGATAAGTCTGGATTCAACACTTGTGAAAGGCCGTAAGACGGAGGGGGAGGGACCTACAGTTCTGTGTGGGATCCGAACTTTGGACGAATCTCTATCATATGAACTCGGAGGACGATCACCCATCCAACTACTGACCAAACTCAACGTCGCTTATCTTTGTTGATCTAACGGGAAGTGGTGTTGCGACGTCGCCATAACGTAGCCGACCTTGAAGAAAATGTGTTAGTTATCTCAAAAATTTTAAAACCATTGAATTTTATTGGGTGAAACATAATAATAATTACTGTAAAATGTCTCATTAAATTTAAGTTATACTCTACTTTTATACTCTTCATTTACTACATTTCTATTTGAAATTCATTGCTGTACCTAAGGTCAAGCTTGTTGCTCCACCTTAGACCTACAACGTAACGTGGAATCCGAACTACGACCCACCATGGGCGGTCAGAAACTACAAAGTTCTCACTCGGACTCGATCTCACGACCACCCGATCAGCAGCCCAGCGACTTAAGTGGGTACCCTGGGTAGCCTAATGGTTATCTACCAACCAATTTTTGTGTGGAAGGATAAACAGCTGGGTTAGCTGCGCGCCGCCTGCCGTCATCAGGAGTCGAACTTGGGGCCGATGAATTCGTTGTCAGCGATGCTAACCACTACATTACCGAGGTGCATGAAGAAATTTATATGTACTATATATATTTCGGTATCTCTTCGAAATCAAATTTTTACACCTATACTTATACGTAGCATACACAGTTGCCCCTTTTTTAATCCGCCACTGTTAAGCTTCACATCGGAACCCATTGTGTCAAGATTTGTGAAGCTGCATTTAAAATCTAAGTTCCTCGTGAACTTAAAGTAAATATTAAGCTTTCGCTGCCTTAATAATTTCTTTTCAAAATTTTCGGTATGAAATTATTTACTGCGACTTTTTCCACAGATAGATAGACAGAATCAGCTCCTTTATAGTAAATATTATCTAACCACTGTTATATTATCTAACTAAAACTCTGCCATGGGGAATGACATCTGGAATCCCATGCCGGTCCCAAGCCCGGATAAAAGAAGAGGGTTGCCACGACAGGCCTAGCAAGCCGGTGGTGTAAAAACCTTATTGCTCGAGAAACTCAAGAACCAGCCTCGGAACCAGGATTGATAAACAGATCACGGACAAGGAAACGAAACTGGACACGTAAAATGAACACACTCAGGATTAGATGCGGAACGATTAACATAGGAACTTATAGGGGGAAAGAAGATGAAATTCTGGATATTATGAGAGAACGGAAAATCGACATCTTGGGAATGGCAGAAACAAGGCATATGGGTGGAGAACTGGGAAGGGACTTCGGGGATGGATATGTGCTCATGTACAGATGAGTGGAGGAGGGTCGAAGGAGGATGCACGGAGTGGCAATGATTATTGGACCGAGAGTGTCCCCAAACATAGAGACTGTAGAATTAATAAGCGAAAGACTAATGAAATGTAAGTTGAGAATTAGGAATAAAACATATATTCGCTACCAGGTTTATGCGCTACAACGGGAGCATAATGAAGAGGAGAAGACCAACTTTATGGAACCATTAGATGACAATTATGAAGTGGGAGTTGAGGAGGTGGGACTGCTTATGGGAGATTTTAATGGTAGAGTGGGAATGGAGAGGGAGGGAGTGGAGCAGGTAATTGGACCTTCCGGAGAACAGAACCGAAATGCAGAGGGAGAGAAACTAATAGATTTCTGCGTAAGGAACGAACTAAAGATCATGAACGGATTTTTCAAACACCAGGAGACCCATAAGTTTACGAGATACAGGTGAAACCAAGTGACAGGAAACTTTGACCAAAAATCCATCATAGATTACTTTATATGCTCCGATAAGAGAATTGCTGGAAACGTCAAGGTGATACCTGGGGTTACGTTAGACTCCGACCACAGATTACTGATAGCAGATTTGAAAATGCAGAAAAAAGTAGCAACAAAAGAGGAGAAGAGGAAGGTAATTAAGACAAAGAAACTGCAGGATGAGAACATTAGAGTCAGATTCAGAGAGGAACTTGAAAGAAATATGGCTGAGATGGAGGAAAACAGTGAATGGGAAACCGTGAGAGATTGTGCCAAGAGGGTTGCGGAGGAGATTTTGGGAACTGAGTGGGTGGGGGCAGGAAGAAGAAGACATACACCATGGTGGACAGATATAGTGAGAGGCGCAGTAAAACAGAAAACTATAAAACATAGGAAGTGGTTGAGGCAACGTACACAGGAATCAAGACGGGAATATGTGCAAGCAAGAAATGAAGCTGAGAGGGAGAAGAAGGGGCAAAACAAATGGCAATGAGGGAATTGGGAGAAAAGTTGAGAGAGGATGAGAAAGGAAACAAAAAACTGATTTATAGCCTTGCAAAATCTTATAGGAAGGAAAAGAAAAAGTATACAGTATTAAAAATGAAGCAGGAAATGTGATAGTGGAACCTGGAGCAATTAATGGACGATGGTCAGATTATTTTAAAGATCTATTGAATGGAGATCCAGAAGAAGAAGTAGAAGAAGTGGATGGAATATACCAGGAATTAGTAGAACAGGTAATTATTACCAGAGAAGAAATGGAAGAGGCTGTTAATAAAATGAAGAATGGAAAGTCAGCGGGAGTGGATGAGTTTCCGATTGAATTTATAAAGGAGGGAGGCGAAGC
>JAJOZX010000291.1:0-382500 GCA_023014485.1 Bathynomus jamesi | reverse complement strand
ATTAAAGAGAGAGTGAGGCAACATTGCGACGAAGAGAAAGGGATTGAAGACTCGCTAAGAGATGGGGAATTGATGAGACGAAAAACCCTTGATTCCACTCGGTCAAATAGAGCTGTGTGGGTTGAGACAACCCACATTTGAGAAGCGTACTCCATACAGGGGCGGACAAGACCCCTGTACAGAGAAGGCAAATAAGTGAGGGGGGATGGTAACTGTGTAGCCGGTACAACGCACTAAACCTCTGTAATGATTTTTAATGTATTTAATGTAATGATTCGTAATAAATTTAATAAATGGCACTGAGAGAAATGTTTGTAATGAACAATGTTAATATCGCAGTTTTGTAAGTATTTCTAATTAAACTTTCTAATATAGCGGTTTTTTTTATATAGTTATTTTGGAAAGATAAATTGAACAGGTCTGTTGAATGTAACTTTTCAAAGATTGTAACGGTTTTTATATTTTTTGTGTGTTTCTGCTGGAAATTGGGGAGAAGAGCTGCCCCTTGGGGGAAGAATTGGGGGAAACCTTCTACAAGGGTGCCATAAGGTCCTACATACACAAAGTTGAATTCTAAATTTTGTTCAGTCAGGATCACACGGTTTCGGGACTCTAAAAAATTTGTAAGTATAGCTTGTCAGTTTAATGTTAATCGTAAATTACCAGAATCTCTCTCTCTCTCGGTACTGTTTTATATAATAACATTTCCCCTTACCCTAAGTTACCCTTAACTAAATTAATTATTGTAATAAACATAAATTCCAGCCGGTAAGTTATTTCGCCAACCCTTAAGATTGTGTCAGTGAAAAGTCAGCTGGTAAAGCTAGACAGATACTCATTTACCTGTTATACCGTTAATATATCGGCCAAATTGATCCTTTAATAAATAAAACACTACACCTCTTAGAAGCTGTTTTAGAAAGAGAGTATATTTGATCTCTTCAGGAAAGATCACGAGAAAATGAACCACCAAGAATGTTAAGAGAAGAGGGAGGATTGAGTCGTGTATTGTTGAAGGTAAAGGGATAGTGGTGTGTAAGATTTGTGACGAATAGACAGATGAAGGAACTGGGTTTTCTCTGCCCCATAGGTAATAGAAATAGATGATAGAAAGATCAGAGGTCAGGTGCATCATAGCCGTCAGGCGAAGCAAAAAGAACTCCATTCTCGAATACATACTTAAGATCCTCTCAAGTGTTGGCAATGTGATGAACAGAAAGAAAATTATATAGGAAAACATTTAACACCGAGAAATTTCAGCTCTTGAGATATGGTAGAAAAGAGGAACTTAGACTGCATATTATGCTCCAGATAGACAGGAAATTCAGAGAAGCACGAAAGCGATCGATCTGGGGGTAATAATGACCGATGATGATTCCCCTGCTAAAAACACTGATTATACCAAAACTTGAATACTGCTCAGTTTTGAGTCCCCATATAAAAAGGAAGAAACTAATAAACTAGGAGAAACGCAAAGACATTTCGCAGCCAAGATTGATGGCTGCAAAGAACTCAACTACTGGGAAAGACTACGTAAACTAAATCTGTACTCCCTGGAAGAAGAGAGAGGTACACCATAATCTACATATGGAAAATGATCGAAAAACTGGTACCAAACCTAAAACTAAACCAAATTACCTTTCAAACAATACTGGAAAATAGGAAAGACAGAATGTGTAGTGTTCCCAAATTAAAGGCCGGACAAGGGACCTCCTCAACACTGAAGAAAAATAGCTTGGTTGTCAGGAGTCCAAGACTTTTTAACCAGCTTCCAAAGAACCTCAGGAACGTTACAGTGGTCAAAGTTGAAGTCTTCAAGAGAAGACTAGATGCCTGGCTCAGGACGGTACCAAATGAGCCGGGTGTATCTGGCTATGTACGGTGGAGAGCGCAAGAAAGCAACTCACTTCTCCACCGAGCCAGACCTAGAGGCGGGGCCACCACTTTGACCTTCGTGTGAAGAGAGACCAATGCACGGAACAGCAACGACGTTAAACGAGTATTGTTGTTTTAAGATTTGATAAATAAATGAATTACACCCATTTAAACAAATGTAAAAAAAACTTGCATACACTCTCGCTTCAAAATGGGATGTGCTGGATTTGTTGAACGCACATGTTCTACATCGAAGCTGAGATCAGATGCTTGGACAGATACTGGATCAGTTGAACGCCCAAATCCGGCATTACTACACCCTTCTCCGCTCTGAATGCGAGTCCTATAGATAAACTGTATAGAAACCGTATATAAAATGTTCGAAAAAGTCGGAAGATTTAATTAACTTAAGTTTATTAAAATCAACCAGTCTAAGCTTATATATATATATATATATATATGCTCGAAAGGTTTGAGCCTGAGTATCCACAAAAGCCTGGCGTCGCCCCTGATATATATATATATACACAGGGTGCGGCATAGGTCGCTTTACCGAGAATAATGAAATCACCTTGTGAAGAATAATATACCAAGAAAAATTATTGTTATAGTTGGCTGCACTGATTCAGCAACACTGATGCAGTGAGAACCCTCATCAGGTGTTACAGCATGAATTGAATGTACCAGATGTTACAGTCTGCGCTGGAATTTGGCCGGATGGTGTTGTGGGTCCTTATATCTTTGAAGGCACTGTTAATACCGTCAATATCTGGAAATGTTGCAGAACACTTTGTTGCCTACACTTAGAAACCATCATAATTTTGAAAACATTATATGGCAACAAGATGGTGCTTCACCACATTTCGGAAGAAATGTTCATGCATTCTTAAACGATAATCTTTCAGAACAGATAGGACGTCCTGGGATAGTCGAATGGCCTCCTCGGTCACCGGACATAACCCTATGTGATCATTCAATGCAGGGTATAATCAAAGATAGAGTCTACGGCCAGAAACCTCGGCACTTCGATCACGTGAAGACTTCGATACACCAAGAGTTCGAGACGTTGAATAATAACAAAGAACTGTGTCGCATTATTTGTTGTTCAGTGGTTCAAAGATGCAACGTGTGTAATGAACATGATGGAGGACACTTTGAACAATTTCTGTAATAAATAATAAATATTATTCTTCACAAGGTGATTTCATTATTCTCGGTAAAGCGACTTATGCCGCACCCTGTATATATATATATATATATATTAGGGTGTTTCATAAATTAAAAGTTTGGAAAAATTTTAATCCACATGGATCCCCTTGTTCCATTTGTTGAGGAGACTGATAAACCGAAGTATTAATTCAATAGTTTAAAGTTTACGGGTCCCCAGTTTGATGCTCTGGCAGATCATAAACGGAAAAAATTAAACAAAAATCTGTCAATGAATTTTTTTCAACAAACGAGTACCATTTCACTACACATTTTCACAAAGATACAAAAAACATAACCACTTCTTGCGAATCATTTGTCCATGAAATCCTTCTTGGTTTTATTCGGGTATTTCGCCCTATGCTGCATCACAGTTTTGAGCAAATACTGCTTCTGCTCTTCGTTCTTCGTCAGAGAACAGTTGAACTCTTTGGTGAGCGCGATGGCTCTTTCCGGACGTCACCTTAGGAACGCCGAGCAACTTCTCCTTGCCGTCGCCAGAGACGAGGACGGCGATCCGGTCAACGCTCTCCTTCCATTGCTCATTGTCAGGTAGGAGCTTACCGTCCCAATGCAAGACAAGAGGCTGACCAGGACAAACTTCGTCGGATTGATAACTTTCAGCAGCCACCTTCCTGAGAGCCTTGCGTGTGCGGTACATGGTACTGGCAGAAATGGACAGTTCATCCAAGTCAAAACCTAGTGATTTAACCGCTGCAGCGTACGACATAGCTGAATCGCGGTACGAAATATTCAGCCGATCGTAGGTAGTCGTCACATCCTGTGAGATCAGATTCCTGCGTCGCTTCTTGGTATTTCCCTTGGAGGAGGATGGAAAAACTTCCACGGTTGGGTCAACGACATCTGAGTCAGTCTCTGACGAAGTTGAAATCACTAAAGCCCCCGTATCTTCTGCAGCTCCTTGTTCCTTCCTGACCTTCTCCTGTTGTTCCTTAATCTTGTCCAGCCTCTTCCTTTTCCTAATCTCCTTATAGTGAAGCTTCATGTCAACAGGGCCCATGCTGCAGGAATTTGGATCTTCACGCTGCATGTCGAGAAAGTGGATGTCCTGATTCTTCATCATTTCCTTAGCCTGTGAATGAGCAATGTCCATGATCTCCTTCGCTATTGCCTCCTTGAACATCGCCTCCTTCACTCGGAAGGACTCTGCTTTATGTGACTTGTGCTTCACAAGCCGGTCGTATTCCTTGAGAAGGGATTCCATCTTCCTCAAGGCCGAATCTCGACGCATCATGGGGATTCTCGCTCTCTCCCAAAATATGAGTCAGGCATCCAGGCACAGGTTCAGGCATTTAGTACGTCCAAATTTTTGCTCCTTTTGGTGGTAAAAGTACTTTTTGAGTACTTGCAACTGAGTTGGAAGGCCACTTGATGTGATGTTCGCATCCGTCTGGCCAATAAGAAACACTTCTGTTTTCACTCTGGTAGACACCTGGAAAAGAAAACAAACTAAATAATTCCACAGAAATAATTTCACATCGTAATTAATTTCATTAATTAAATAAAGAAAGCAGTAACTGGGACTCGAACCAGTGTCATAG
This sequence comes from Bathynomus jamesi, assembly GCA_023014485.1. NCBI lineage: Eukaryota > Metazoa > Arthropoda > Malacostraca > Isopoda > Cirolanidae > Bathynomus > Bathynomus jamesi. Next base: position 377,857 of record JAJOZX010000291.1, on the reverse strand, counting down.
CCGTTTGGCGGCATCGCTCAAGTCGGCGTACACAGCACGCTATCCACTACACCATCTAGGGAGTGGATAGCGTGCTGTGTACGCCGACTTGAGCGATGCCGCCAAACGGCTATGACACTGGTTCGAGTCCCAGTTACTGCTTTTCTTTATTTATAAAACTGATACGTGTACACTACGTTCTCTTTGACAATTCATTAATTAAATAAATTTCAATACCGCAGTAAAATTACATTAATTAGTATCATAAATAATTACCAGCTTAGTTGTCCAATATGCAACAGACTAATTAATTTCATGTAATATTAATAATAAATATCACTACCACAGTAAAATGACAGAAATTAAATAATAATAAATTTCAATACCACAGTAAAATGAGATAATTAGTAGCATATATAATTACCTCCATAGTTGTCCAATAGGCTATACAACACGAACCGCTCAAGTGACGAAGAAAAACCGTCTTCACTGTAAGCAGGCGAGAAATGAACTGACAAAAAGTCGTCAAAGTTGGGGACCTCTAAATGCAGTGCGATCTGGTTCAAACTTGCACAAACGTGTTTTCTTGTTCTTTAGAATACGGAGAAACGTGTGGATTAAAACTCCAAGCTCATTTTTATTTTACCCTATAGGTATGAAACACCCTAATATATATATATATATATATATATATATATATGTATATATATATATACTGTGTGTGTGTGTGTGTGTGTGTGTGTGTGTGTGTGTAGTTTTGTTTTCAAAAAATGCAGTAATTAAACTTATTTTTTTATCTTTTCATGACCATTAAAGTATTCAGTATTGTTATTTTTACCGATACATATAAAACAGAATTTAGAACACACACACACACACACACACACACACACATCATTTCTTATACACTGCAACAACTTATTAGAAGAGTAACCCATTTCTACAATAGTTCGACATTTAAAATTAATATGATATTTAAGAAGGAGAACATGCGGGAGACGAAATCAAACAAAAATAAAACATGTTCAAAGCGAGAATAAAGATTTACATAAGTATTATTGGAACTGTTTATGCTCCGAACGTTTTATTTCTTTGAAAACACTCAGTCGCGCTTTAGTTTGGCAAACGAAACGTTTAAATCTTATTATTGAAAAGGAATTTATTTACGTTTTTTTTCTTTCTATTTCGTTTAAAATGGATATTTGCAAAGTTTTATAAGGTTTTATTTCAGATTTTGTTTTCGTGTTTAGTAATTTATTTGTCTTTTATTTTCTCTTATCAAATGCTTTGTATTCAAGTATAAACTAGTAATAAAATTTGCCGAATCCATAAGATGAAATTATCATATTACTAATAAATTAATACTTAATGATTTGATTGAATAACCTAATATATATACAGGGTGATCCGTTTGGGTATGGATACAATAAAATTGATGTGAAATGGAAACAGTAGCATTGTATAGTTTAATATTTGGCAAACAATGCCCACAAAGATGTAGATTGTGACAAACCTAATTAGTCTTCAACATGACCCCCCCACCTTCCGGACACGACAGAGGTCATAACGAGAGGCTAATTTTTACGACCACCTGCGTGTGGTTTAGTGATAGACCCCGTTTCTTCAAATGTGCGGTACCACTGCACTATGGAGTCGTATTTAGGAGCTTTCCGAACACCATACACACGACGAAACTCACGCTGTACTGCTGTCACGCTCTCATACTTAGCAAACCAAATGACACACTTCGCACGTTGTTGTGCATTTGACGCCAGCTTCGAAACTGGCATATGTCTCATAAGTCTGACAACAGATGGTGCTCTTACGTCTGGCAGCGGATGGCATGGCCTATTACAAACTCCCACATTTTATGACCACACGTGCAACAGATGAGCACTGTATCACTTCTCGGTAGATTCTCACAGCGTTTTTATTTTATCCATACCCAAACGGATATAATATATATATACTATCGCTCAAGAGTTTGGAAACACATGTATGTCATTCGTTTATGTTTCACAGTTCATGATAACGCGTAATATCCTGTCAAATCGATTTATAAATCCGTATTATAATGTACAACACTTAATATTTTAATATTAGGAGGTTGATTGTTTCTTTTAAATATAAAAATGGCCCTTAAATAGATTTGATATTAAAGGAGCCAGCTTTGGCTGCTGGAGCTTCAGTGGCTGATATTGTTCATGTTTCACGAGGCATAATGCGTACGAGTACGCACCAAGAAAGGAAATAGCAAAAAATAAACTGCAGCAAATAAGCACGATTGTGAGCGGAAAGTAACACTCGGCGACTTTGGTCATAAAGACACCATCCAAACGGACCCCTCTATATCATACCCCATTTTAAGGTAACTTAAACCTCTCGTAAGGGCCATTTTTATATTTATTTTGAATGAAAAGCAAAACACAACCTCATCATATCAAAATATTAAGTGTTGTAGATATAATACCAATCCATAGATCGATTTCTTACAGGAGATGACGCCTTATCATGAGCTATGAGACATGAACGAGAAATATATTGTACAGGCGTTTCCAAACCTTTGAGCGGTAGTACACACACACACACACACACCACACATATATATATATATATATATATATATATATATATTATATATATATAATAGGGTGGTCCAAAATTATACAGTAAATTTTAAAAGTATCTGAATCTTAAGTCTTACCCTCGGAAATTGTTACCTATATTAAAAAAACGTTACTGACCAAAACTTATCAAAATTAATGAATATTTAGTGGTGCCACACTCGACTTTAAATTTCTTAATTTTCTTGTTTCAAAATTCTTTGAATTCATATTAAAAAATTTCTTTAGTTTATCGCAGTCCCCCTCCATATTCAACTATAATGGAGTATTAACCACTCAGAGGTGGGGGTCTCATGGGTGCCCATCTCCCACTCATTGTTGCTGCGTTCGCAGTTCCTGCTTCAAGTTTGATTTTTTTACATTAGGAAACTTCAGGCGATGTTGCTCCACGACTTGCAGGAGAAACTGCTTTTGACTTTTATTCTTAATTAGATGTGCATTGAAATTTTTTATTAATGCTATTCCTCTTTCGGAGTTATCATTTGTTACCATCACTGACTTGGCAAACTCAAGGGCCATTTGATAATCTTGTCTGTTCTTCCAGTTTGTTGGATCATCCTCAAGAAAGGCTATTGGGAGTCCGAGCTTAGTGAAAAATAGTCGAGACCAGCTAGTAACAAAGCTGGCTACTGTCTTGTTTTGAATATCGTTGGCAGAAAGATTCAAATTTATTCTTTTGGGCGGTTGTTTAGATCCCCTTATGTCGAGTGCCTTTACCATGGCTCTTTTAACATCAATGGAAATATCTTCACCAAAGAATGAAAGTGAAATAAGAAATTCACTTAGGTACGAAAGATGGCGAGAAAGTGCTTGAGATGCTGCAGAAGCAATGCTTTTGTCTTCGTATACTAGCAGCAGTTTTAGTAGCGAAAGATCATTGGCAGGGGCAGAAGCAGCGATAGGTGCAGAAAACCATGAAGGAACATAGTGCCTAGTGGCAACTTGTGCAAAACGTTTTATTCCACTTTGTTCCTTTAGAGTCATTTTAAACTTTGAGCAGAAAAGATTAATTTTTATTGCAGAGATTATGGGAGACATCCACCTGGCACGATGCAAAGCACCTGGCTTTAGAAATTTGACTCCACGTGGTGGTACATGTAGATAGATGATTGTAAGTTCCAAGACCTCTCTGTAATCATCTCGGATTTGTGTGGAGGTTAGATGTTTCTTACAAATAACAAGCAGTTCATCAGGTCCTGGAGTATCAGGAAAGGTTTCAAAATTTTCTTTATTGATGGAGTTCCAGGTAGACTTAACGCGTTTGAATATCGGAATATCAGGTCCGCTACTGGCGGAACAAAGACACACCTCAAAAACATTGGATTCAATAAGTTCAATTATATGGTGCCGGCATGCAATATTTAATAAGTATTCTCCAAGCTTTTGTTCTATTTGTGTTCGTGGCAGTTGTGTCAAAGCACATACCTTTAATGCGATCAATTAAGTTCCAGTCCTTTAAACATTCGACAACAGCTGTTGCAATGTGTACTCCTGTGCCAGACTCGAGTTTGGGTACTGCAAGCAACTTTGATTTGTCTCCTCCTGACACCAACACTGCTAATCTTTCAACTTTTTAATTTCCAGTTAAATCATTTAGCAATTTTCCATCCCAATGCACCATTAAAGAACATTCAGGATTAAAGGATTCTTTTAAATTTTTTGCGATTTTCTCACGTACATCCATTCTCTTTCGACGAACTGTCCTTCTGCTTATGGACAAGTCATCAAGATCATGACCTAATGCGGAGGCAAGAGTTGATAGCACATATACGGCCTGTCTATCAGAAATATTCGATCTATCCAGTGCAACTGCAAGTTCCTTCTTACTTGGTTTGCTTGGAATCTTCTTGCCTGCATTATTTTTTGATGCCGTGTTAGTTTTACACAACATTGTTTCATCTTCACTATTCATACTCATTGTTTCATCTTCACTACTCATGCTACTTGATGAAGTCAATTTGCCAGACTTTGTTTCTTCCTCCTTTCTCGTACTTTCCCTACGTGCTAACCGTTCTTTAGCTGACTCTCTCTTCCTTTTACGATCTTCTTTCTCTGATAATGCTTTGTCAACGTTAGCCATATATCCTTTTCTTCCCTTCTGTTTTTGAACTTGGAGGAATTCTCTGTCTTCTTTAATCTTGATCATCTCGTGCGTTTTTTGGTGAGCAATATCAAAGAGGTTGTTTAAACTGTTCTGAAACAATCTCTCTTTCTCACGCTGAGAATTGGTTGTCCAATGAGCCATATTTCGGTATTTCTGCGAGTTTTCATTGAGGAGCTTACCATTTCTAATATGATTATTCACTATTGCAACACTGCAAACGAACTGCAATACACTGCAAATGACTGCACACAATACACTGCAACGACTGCAAACAATACACTGCAAACGACAGGTTGACAAAAGGCTGAGGCTTGTGAATAAAAAATATGATTGTTATAGGAACGCCCTTTCAACATGTTTACGCAAGATGAGCACTCAATAGGAAAAGTGACGAAATCTATTTCATGGAAAAACGTGAATACAAGTATCAACAGAACAGACGCGATTCTTGCCTCAACGTGTTCAGTACCGCTCATACAAGATGTGCTTCGGAATATTTAACCACAATAAGCATACAAAAATCTATATTATGCAAAAAGATGATATATATCGAAATATTTTCCGTAAAGACAATAAATCTATATTATGGGGAACAAGCAAAAAAGGTTTTATAAAACATCTAAATTCAAATGCGATGTGGCACCACTTAGAATTTTTTGATCTTATTAAAATTTTATATTTAGTGTTTTTTCAACAAAGGTAACAATTTTAGGGGGTAAGACCTACGAATTTTCAACAATTATTTTTTTGGACCACCCTAATATATATATACACACGAGGTGTGATCAAAAAGTTCGGTAAATAGTCCTGCAACTAATGAACGCGTGTCACTAGGTGATGTCAGTGTGTATGGCTGATGACGTCACGTTGGCCACTTGCCAAATGCCAACAAACACCATTCAACTACGCACCAGTGCGCCGTGTCATTGCTTTGTGTAAGGGCGTTTTTGTGGCGTCTGGCGATTTTGCAGAAAATGTCGAAATTTGAGCAACGTGCAAACATCAAATTTTGTTTTAAACTTGGGAAGACGGCTACAGAAACGCACGGAATGCTTGCAACTGTCTACAGAGATGAAGTTGTTACAAACAAGACTGTTTACAAGTGGTTTGGAAGGTTTCGAGAAGGAAATGAGTCTTTGGAAGATGATGAAAGAAGTGGTCGTCCGTCCGTCCGTCCGTCCTCTCTTTATTTTAAAGTTCGTTGAAATTTTTGAATTTATAAAAAATTGTTAATATAAATATAACGATTAGTTCCCACTCACTGTTTTTCCCATTTCCATTTTGCTGCCCACAAGTGAGGGTGCACAAAGTGAAAAATCCACATTTGAGAAAAAAAAAAGAAAAAAAGACTCTTGGTTTGAGAAAGAATTACTTCTCCTATTCGTATTAGAGGTATAAAAGGCTCGAAATGAGAATGGTTAGTATTTCCTAACCTAACTTAACATTAACTTAACCTAACCTAAACTTGACCAAATGCGAAAGCTGTGGATGAGAATGAGAATGGCATGAAATGAGAATTGTCTACTTTGCGAGATTTCTCACTCTCAGGCGCGGAGTAAAATGGGAATGACATTGAATGTGATAATACCAGCATAACTAACAAAAGACCTAATACTGTCGGTATACAAAATTCGATGGTGTTTATGGAGGAAGTTACTGACTTCAGTATCCCACATTGAAAAATTCAAAAGGGCATAAAAGTAACAGCTGTAAAAGATAAATTTAAAATGGGGTACACTTTATGATTATCCGGGGCAAAGGTAAAATAGAGTGTTATTAAAGGATCAATTTTGGCAGGATAAGAAGTAACGTTGTCATTTACCAAGCAACCACCATATGATGCTTGAGTAATCAGTTAAGGAGCTTGTAATTTATGTGAATGAGGACAACGAACACTGATCGCACTTTAAGTCAAAAATGTCTGGGAGATATGAATACTGTAAATACTGAATAGAAAATTGGCAAAACTTATGTATCGTTTTAAATTAATTGTAGTTGACATTACTTACAGTATGTTGGTTTACACTGTTTTGCGGATGTCGCAGGGAACAAACAAGAACTGAGAAGATGCGGGTGCGTGTCAATGTAAGATGCCACTGGGGATATAACTTGTCTAATGCTGGAAGGCAGGGGTTAAGAAGAAATACCAAACTTCAGTAAATAATGTGAGACATTAAACTTTAACGCTGTGGTAGTACGGTGTGAAAAATGTGCTGACTTTATACGTTTCAGTTTACTCCGTCCCGTAAAAGGAATTGCTGCGATAATTGAGTAAAATCAGAAAGCAGAAGAAATTTATGTAATTTGAAGGGTAACGGAACTAAGGGATAACATTTGCTGGCGTCATTAACCAAGTGTTGAAGGTTTTGAAGGGGAATGAATGAATGAGGAATTTGTTTTAAATTAACAACATTTAAACATTAATGATCATAAAATATCTTCTCACGGACTTGATTAATGTTTTAAAAGTTGGTGAACAAGAATTTCAATGTGGGATTGCTGAATATGGCGTGAAGCGAGCAAATAAATTGTCATGAAATTGTGAAGTCATCTTTTTGATGAAATTGAACTTTTGTTTGACTAACAAAACTTGCTTTTAGTGTATTTTTCGGTACTTGTAAGTTATCTCCCCCCCCACCACCACCACCACCAATTTTGACAGAATATTTTCGAAAATATCACGACTTAACCTAACCAGTTATCAAGGGCGTACAGTTGATCTATTATTAATTATAACATTGTTTGTTTCTGGAATAGTATTTACTATTTACTAATATATCAACTGTACGCCCTTGATAATTGGTTAGGTTAAGTCGTGATATTTTCGTTAGTTTTAACGAAAATATTCTGTCAAAATTTGGTGGGGGGGAGATAACCTACAAGTACCTATTTTTCATATGCAGTAATAGTCTAAATTATTTATACTAAGGTTTTACGAGTACTGTATGCACATTCATTCCAACGACCACAACCCCACCACTCAAAGTCTAACATAGCTAAAATCAAAAGAAAAAGTACTTTTACTCTGTTTAAATTTAAAAGTTTATTTATACTCGCATATTAAGCGCTTCTAATTAATTACACTGGTATGCATCAATTTTGCTGTCAAGGGTTTTGTAAGTGATTCTTATAGAGTTTTTCCTGCTGATTTCGAATCTGCAATCCGTTTTTCTCAATCAGCTCAGGTTATCCGGCTATGGCCTCATAAGTAAAATAGAATTTTTCGTGATTTTGTCAAAGCGGAATTGGAACAGTAACATCTATCATCACTTTTTTCACTTGTATAATATCTTTTTTTGCTTTTCAGGCATATAGATAAAATATTTCATAATGAATAGAGCGTGTAAAAATGATCCCAATAGATTCTGCTACATATATGGGACGGTTACCATGCCAAATAACCAGTCCCAAATCACTAAATTCGTGAAGACAATGTATAGAGCATACTTTGGAATTAAGCTAGGGGACCAGGACAAAAATTTCGCTCCTCATATGTGCTGCAAGACGTGCATTGAAAATTTGAGAAGATGGAGCAAAGGCAGAGCGAAATCTTTGCCTTTTGGAATTCCCATGATTTGGAGAGAAGGAAAGGATCACGTGACAGATTGCTATTTCTGCATGACAAACCTCCAAGGTGGGCTTATAAATTTATTTTTCTTAAATATTTTGAAATCCTCGTATGAAACTTGACATAATATTCACCACAATGTAATATTCACCATATATAGCATAATATTCACCATAATGGTAATCATACATTTACATATACATATTGTTATAGAAAATACATTTACACATACATATTGTTATACAAGTTACATTTACATATACAATGATTGTATATTTTCTTTCTTTTTCATTCATATTGTCCCCGAAGGGACAATATGAATGAAAAAGAAAGAAAATATACAGACTCCATCGACCTATTTCATATCTTACAGACCGCAGCCTTCCCTCACGAGCCGCCACTGTCTGAATGCTTCTTCTATTTCATATGCAAGTTTTATATCCATGTTTCTGTGTTTCTATTTTCAGGAGTTAACAAGAAGAATAAACACATTGTTGTATACCCTGACATTCCTTCTGCTATGAGACCTGTACCCCATGGTCCTGGAATTCCAATACCGGACCCACCTCAAACCCTGGACTTCGATGATTCTGATGATGAATCAATGACCAATGCCAATGACCAGTCCCAGTCGTATATACCTCAAAATACCGCTTCAAATGAGCCGAGGCCTCTCAACCAGGCCAAACTTAATGATCTTACCAGGGATTTAGGACTTTCCAAATTAGCTGCCGAGATCTTGGGCTCACGACTTCGAGAGGACAACTTGCTGGCTCCGGGAACAACATTCTCCTGGTATAGGAAACGAGAGGAAGAATTCCGCAAGTTTTTTGCAGTGCACGAAAATACCTCTTCCTTAGTGTACTGCTGCAATGTTGAGGGGCTAATCGAATCCTTGGGCCTGCCATATAACGCATCAGAATGGAGGCTATTTATAGACTCGTCTAAACGAAGTTTGAAAGCAGTACTTCTCAACATTGGGAATAGGGTTGCATCAGTCCCTGTAGCACATTCCGTACAACTTACTGAGAGCTACGATAACATGAAAATTTTACTGGATGCTCTCGTATACGACCAACATAACTGGAGGATCTGTGGAGATTTGAAGGTAATACTAATATCATAAGTAAACTATTGCTATTGACTATGTTGTTTTTCCAAAGGTTATTTGAGAGCGTATAAGAACACTTAACTTCCCCACAGAAGTGATACAGTCCAATGCATAGATTTTTTTATCTGATAGAACAAATTCTCTAAATTCTTTAAATATTTTCATTTTTCTCAGATTGTGGCATTTGTATTGGGAATGCAAGGGGGATACACGAAATACCCATGTTTCCTCTATATATATATATATATATGTATATATATATATATATATGTATATATATATATATGTGTGTGTGTGCGTGACGTCATACTATGAATTTTAGCAGCCACCGTTACTATGAACTTTAACGACCATCTTAAAATAAAGGTAAAAATTTTTGAAAGGATATAAGATATATGGGCCACCGGCAGCATGTTAACACATTCATATACAAATAGAGTCGATAGAACAGCGTAACCTACCCTCATAAGAGGAAAAATGGTAAAAAAGGGGGTAAAGGAAAAATTAAATAGAATTATTAGTTTCCCTACATGCACAAACAAACAAACGAACAAGGGAGCAGTGTGTGTGTGCTACAGTTGCGCTTGGATAGGGATAACGAGGTTACAGCATACCCCAAACTAGAGGCCTCTCTTCCAAACAGCTGACTTAACTGTGGGCGGGACCTATACAGCATGACAAGAGAGGAAATCCAAATCAAGCACAGCAATTCGTGCGCTCATCCATTTTGCAGAAAATGTTGAAATTTGAGCAACGTGCAAAAACTATCTTTAACACTGTACGGAAATTAAGAAGTTTGATATGAATTCTTTGTTTATGACAAGTTTGAATGTATCTTCCCTCTTTACAGATGTCCCCTTGGGTGAGACCATTGCAATTATTTTGAATAAAGCTTTTCCATAGCCGGATTCACTTTTTAACGGCTTTGGCAGAGCACAGTTTGAGCAGCTTTTGAATTTGGCAGTCAAGGATAACTTTTTTAGTTTTCAAGGGGTAGTTTACCGTCAGCTGGATGGAGTAGGGATGGGGAGCCCCTTGGGTCCTGTTTTTGCGAATATTTTCATGTCACATCTTGAGGAAAGGGCCTTCTGTGAGTGCCCCCCTCACCTTAAGCCCAAATTGTACAGACGTTATGTTGATGATACGTTTGCTTTATTCCAAACGGATAATCAATCAGTTCAGTTTCTAAGTTTTCTGAACACACTGCATAAGAACATTGTATTTACGCAGGACAAGGAAGTTGAAGGTTCTATTCCTTTCCTTGATGTTTTGGTCTCCAAATCTGGCTCGACCGTTTTAACTTCTACATACCGGAAGCCTACGTTTACGGGTTTGGGTTTTACTTTTATAGTTTTTGCGATTTTAATTACAAATTAAGTTCCATTCGCACTTTGGTGCATATAGCTTATAATATTTGTTTGAACTTTGCTCTGCTTCATAATGAGTTTGAATTCCTTACTGATTTTTTCTTTAAAAATGGTTTTCCACGGGATCTTGTGGGAGGTATTATTGGTAAATTTCTTAATAATGTATATTCCCCCAACTCATCCCAACCTATGATGTTCCTAAGAATTGTAAATATCTTGTTTTACCTGATCTCTACCATTTTAACACTTTTGTGAAAAAGCAATTGTTGAGTGTTGTGAGGAAATTTTATTTTCACACTGATTTTAAGGTTGCTTTTGTAAATAATAATACCCTTGGATGTTTTTTCCGATGTAAGGACAAAATCCCCCCTGCGATGAGCTGTTCTGTTGTTTATTTGTTTACCTGCCCTGGGTGTTCCCAGGGGAACTACGTTCGCAGTACAGTTCGTTCCTTGCAGGCGAGATTTTGCTCCCTTATGGGTATTAGCCATAGGACAGGGAAAGTTTTATCGAAAAAGGAACAGTCTGCTATTAAAAATCATTCTATCAAGTGTAAAGTTGACGTTTCTGTTAACAATTTTAAAATTCTTAAATCATTAAAATGTCCGTCCTCCCTCCGTATTTACGAATCTTTGTGCATTAAAATTTTGAACTCCAGTTTAAATATTGATTCTAACTGTTACCCCCTTTATATTAATTAGAATACCTACATACTAAAATTTTTTTTCCCTTGTGACCCTGTCTCCTTTTCGCCTCAGTTTTTTGTGGCTGTCAAGTGAGCATGGTATGTTTGGTTTACTCTTGTGGTTTTTCGTTTAACGTTTTATTCCGTTTAACTTTTATTAGTAACGTTTTTTTAACTATTTTACGTTTGAATGTTTTTAGTTTTAAATTTTTATTTTTATCACTCTTATATTTGTCATTTATATAATTTTTATTTTTTATTTGATTTTGGCTTATGCCTGTTTTTTGCTTTGTAATTTTAATTTTTATTCTTGAACAGTTTTAATTTTGTATTTTAAATTAGTTTCAGTTTTCGACATTCATATATTGTTTTCATGTATTAATTTTAGCTTTTATTTATTAGGCCTTGAAAATGGGTAGAGTTGCCCGAAACGTCGGCTGCAGCCAAATATAATGACTTTTTTGCTCTACGTCTTCATTTTTATCATATATATATATATATGTGTGTGTGTGTGTGTGTGTGTGTGTGTGTGTGTGTGTAACATTCCCATCTAGATATGTTGTATAGACTCCGTCCATTGTAAGAATGAGCGACGAATTGCTGTGCTTGATTTGGATTTCCTGTCTTGGCATGCTGTATAGGTCCCGCCCACTATTAAGTCAGCTGTTTGGAAGGGAGGCTTCTAGTTTAGGATATGCTGTAACCTCATGAGCCCCATTCAAGCTCAACCGTAGCGCCCACACACCGTACTCCGTTCGCGCTCTGCGTTTGTTTATTTCTTTTTGTTTGTTTGTGCATGTGAGGGAACTATTTTTAATTTTTAATCAAAGAGAAATCTTGTAAATAATAGCATGTAAGGAAACTACTATTATTTTACTCCATTTTCATTTTTTTTTAAATTTACCGTTTCCATTTCTTTACCGCTTTTTTCCTTATGAAGGGAATTTACGTTGTTGTATTGACTCTATATCGTATGTATACATGAATGTGTCAACGTGCTGTCGATGGCTCTTCTACATTATATCTTCGGAAAATTTAACTTTATTAATGGATGGTCGCTGAAGTTCATAATATGACATTACACACACACACACACACACACACACACACATATATATATATATATATATATATATATATATATATATATATATACAATAGGGTGGTCCAAAAAAATTAAAATGAAAAATATATTTCTCATGACATTTGTTCATATTCTACAACCATTATCGATGTTGGAAATAAAAAATGGATCGATTCATACATATTTAGAGGCCGCGCAACTCGAAGCCTTAGTATCATTACACAGTTTGGGATGGCAAACCTTTTCAAAGTTGCGCCACCCTCAAATATTACTACAGTTAGCTCAGAATCCTCTCTGAGGTTCTTTTCTATACAAGGAATAAGAAAGTATATCAGGAGATCTTATTTGTACAATTTAATATTTACCATATATGTGTGTCTCACCCTAATATATATATATATATATATATATATATATATATATATATATATATATATATATATATATATTATATATATATATATATATATATATATATATAATATATATATATATATATATATATATATATATTACATTATCTTTCATCAGAATCGTCCCCATTACCCCATTACTCCACGTCACTATCTCTCATTACCCTCATCCTTTCAACTTTTTACCATCCCCCTTATCTCTTTACGATACCACTGCAAATAAACGGTGGCCGTTGAAGTTCATAACATGACGCATACGCTCGCACACATATATATAATTATATTTGTACTCATTTGTATAGTTTATTTTTATTTTTTATTTTTACTTTTCTCATAACTTTCCTTCTTATCTTAAACCATCCTTATCAAACCCATTATTTACACAGCTGTGCTTAAAATTATGCTCTTTCTCCCCCTCATCTCTTTTTCTATTTCCACACGTTTCCCATTTTTCCCCATCACACCTTTCCCCTCGTTTCCATGATAACTACTCTCACTAAATGCACGGATACTGCTCTTGCTTATCCTTGACCAATTCTTTTATTTTCGGTTCAGCATTTGAATAAGTTGAAAACTGTTAATCTTGAGAGGAAGAAGAGTTGTTTATGCGATTCTTGTAAAATGTTTCCACCCGTCAGTATAAGCACGTGAAAATCTTTCTTTTTATTATTATTAAATATGTTGTTTTATTAAATATGTTGTTTTTGACGTCATCATGGTGTTTCGTCTACCATGAGGTTTGAAAGTGATAAAATTTGTTTGTCAGGCTTCGCGTTGAAGTCGTTGAGAGGTAAGTAATGCGCGTTTTCATCAATAAGTTTGCATTTATGAAAGTGGTCGGACCTTAGAGATGAGGACCTATTACATTTGAGAAAATATATGAAAGACTAGAATGAGAGAGAATGAAATCGTGAGCAAAGGGAAGAAAAAGAGCTCTCACTGTAACTGTTACAGATAAGAAAGAAAATATAAGATAAAAAAGAAAGTCTGTGAAAACCAAATTTACAGAAAATCAGGTCTCAGAGCAGTTATGTAAATGGAAAATAGATTAAATTACAGACACTTCGGACTCGACCGTACATTTATACGCAAAAGCAATCTAATAAACGCTTTCGGTAGAATGTATGTGCATGAAGATGAGAATAATAATACTAACAATGAAAGGTTAATACGAGTAATAAAAGCAATACATGCTTGTAAATACACATACTGTACCTTTAGATACCTTAAGATGGTTTCGAACGACGGTTCAGGACCGACCTGCATAGACATGCATATGAACGTATAGCGGAATGTGCACAAATATACAATGGATCATTTAATTTAAAATTTATACTTTGTAAACGTCATATTTATTATTATTATCGCTGTTGTTATTAATATTATTAGTTATTACTTACTATTACTTGCCACTCTCGCTTTTTTATGTAGTAAATAAACTAAATGCCATAAATTTTTCCTAAAAAGCGTCTAAGCTTCCAACGGCATATTCATATTAGAGTACTGTGAATATGTTTGTGTCATATCAAATATCTATAAATTGTAAAACTCTCACTTTTATTCTTTTCTGAATAAAGATTTTTGAATTTTTAAATTTTTTAAATTAATAAATTGACTAGTTCGACGCGAAAAGAATTATGGATAATTTGGGTATGAGTAAAGGTAGTCAATCGACTACTGATTTCCCAACACTTTTCTGTAAACTTTGAGTAAATGACAAGGAGCTTCGTAATTTAACTTAGCTTTGGCAAGCAACTAGCAAATTTACTATAAAAACATTCTCTGTGTAATGATAATCATTATTAAATGTTTAATTTCTTTGTGCTGCTAATATTATGATCTTCAATCTTGTTAGCTAAAATATTGAACTATTTTTTACTTTTCCACTTTGTTTATCAGAACATTACTGAAATATAAATATACATTATTATAGTTTACAACTTATCATTATATCTTTGCCGATCTATGTAACGCCAAGAGCTCCCTTATCGAATATTTGTATTATAATACCATTATTGCTACGTAATTTTATATACTGCTCACATAAAGAATAGTAGCAATATGAATATGAAAAAACATTTTAATCCTTTTTTATCCGCTCTATGTTGATGATACTTTTCGGAGTTTTTAAATCAAATCGATATTAAACTTTCTATTCAAGAACCAAAGACCAAAAGCAAACTGAAATTTATATATGAAAAATGAAAAGAGCACAAAATACAATGAAATACATTTCCAAGATGTTAACATAAAAATCACTGATAATGGATGAATTCAAAGGAATGTCTACATTTAAGTAACAGACTAAGGACTGTATACTCGTAATTATAAATCGTATATTCCTCATACCTCAAATTTCAATAATGAAAGCTTTATTGCGCGTAAGTCATAGCATAAGAAAATAACTTGAAACTGGGATATTTACTGTGTTTGATAAGGAAATTAAAAGACTAGTACAAATCTCAGTTGATAATGAATTCCTTCAAATTATGACATTCAAAATGTTATCAGTGATGATAAGATGATACAAATATAGTATTTTATTACAAAACTTAAATTTTAGATGGCATAAAACTATAAGAAATAAAATTAAATCGTAATTTGAAGAGACAAATTTTGCTAAAACTACTAAAATGAAAAAATTTGAAGTTAAAATTTACTAAAAACCAAAGAAATTGTCACCATATTTTTGAGGTAGAAAACAATATTATGAAAATAAGATAACAAAAACCCACTCTAATAGAGAGAGTTTATTTCCACAACAGTTTCAATGCCCACTGGCATCCTCTTCGGGTGGATACAGAAAAATGAATGAACCAAAAACAAGAGGGAAAACAGTCCACGGACCATTAAGAAATTCGCACCTACGTTCGATCCCGTTCTCCCGACACCGGAAGGGCATTTTTATTAAAGTGACCCGCTTACAAGTACATTCGCACAAGTTTAACACTATCTTCTTGTTCTATACATACAGATTCTATTATTTTTTACATAATTATTACATTTCCTATTACATTTATTACATTTAATATTGCATTATTATTTATTACAAAAATTCTAAATTTATTATTACATTGATTATTACATTGTTGTTTATTATACAGAAATTATAAACCGAAAAACGAATGAAAAAGGCGAGAAGGAAACAATCCAGAGACCATTAAGAAATTCGCACCTAGGTTAGATCCCGTTCCCCCGACCCGAGAAGGGCATTTTATTAAAGGGTCCCGCTTATAAGTACATTCCACAAATTAAAACTATCTTCTTGTTTTATACATACAGATTCTATTATGTTGACATAATTACTGCATTTATTACACTGGTATGCATCAATTTTGCTGTCAAGGGTTTTGTAAGTGATTCTTATAGAGTTTTTCCTGCTGATTTCGAATCTGTAATCCATTTTTCTCAATCAGCTCAGGTTATCCGGCTATGGCCTCATAAGTAAAATAGAATTTTTCGTGATTTTGTCAAAGCGGAATTGGAACAGTAACATCTATCATCACTTGTTTCACTTGTATAATATCTTTTTTTACTTTTCAGGCATATAGATAAAATATTTCATAATGAATAGAGCGTGTAAAAATGATCCCAATAGATTCTGCTACATATGTGGGACGGTTACCATGCCAAATAACCAGTCCCAAATCACTAAATTTGTGAAGACAATGTATAGAGCATACTTTGGAATTAAGCTAGGGGACCAGGACAAACATTTCGCCCCTCATATGTGCTGCAAGACGTGCATTGAAAATTTGAGAAGATGGAGCAAAGGCAGAGCGAAATCTTTGCCTTTTGGAATTCCCATGATTTGGAGAGAAGGAAAGGATCACGTGACAGATTGCTATTTCTGCATGACAAACCTCCAAGGTGGGCTTATAAATTTATTTTTCTTAAATATTTTGAAATCCTCGTATGAAACTTGACATAATATTCACCATAATGTAATATTCACCATATATAGCATAATATTCACCATAATGGTAATCATACATTTACATATACATATTGTTATAGAAAATACATTTACACATACATATTGTTATACAAGTTACATTTACATATACAATGATTGTATATTTTCTTTCTTTTTCATTCATATTGTCCCCGAAGGGACAATATGAATGAAAAAGAAAGAAAATATACAGACTCCATCGACCTATTTCATATCTTACAGACCGCAGCCTTCCCTCAAGAGCCGCCACTGTCTGAATGCTTCTTCTATTTCATATGCAAGTTTTATATCCATGTTTCTGTGTTTCTATTTTCAGGAGTTAACAAGAAGAATAAACACATTGTTGTGTACCCTGACATTCCTTCTGCTATGAGACCTGTACCCCATGGTCCTGGAATTCCAATACCCGACCCACCTCAAACCCTGGACTTCGATGATTCTGATGATGAATCAATGACCAATGCCAATGACCAGTCCCAGTCGTATATACCACAAAATACCGCTTCAAATGAGCCGAGGCCTCTCAACCAGGCCAAACTTAATGATCTTACCAGGGATTTAGGACTTTCCAAATTAGCTGCCGAGATCTTGGGCTCACGACTTCGAGAGGACAACTTGCTGGCTCCGGAACAACATTCTCCTGGTATAGGAAACGAGAGGAAGAATTCCGCAAGTTTTTTGCAGTGCACGAAAATACCTCTTCCTTAGTGTACTGCTGCAATGTTGAGGGGCTAATCGAATCCTTGGGCCTGCCATATAACGCATCAGAATGGAGGCTATTTATAGACTCGTCTAAACGAAGTTTGAAAGCAGTACTTCTCAACATTGGGAATAGGGTTGCATCAGTCCCTGTAGCACATTCCATACAACTTACTGAGAGCTACGATAACATGAAAATTTTACTGGATGCTCTCGTATACGACCAACATAACTGGAGGATCTGTGGAGATTTGAAGGTAATACTAATATCATAAGTAAACTATTGCTATTGACTGTGTTGTTTTTCCAAAGGTTATTTGAGAGCGTATAAGAACACTTAACTTCCCCACAGAAGTGATACAGTCCAATGCATAGATTTTTTTATCTGATAGAACAATTTCTCTAAATTCTTTAAATATTTTCATTTTTTTTCAGATTGTGGCATTTGTATTGGGAATGCAAGGGGGATACACGAAATACCCATGTTTCCTCTGCAAATGGGATATCGAGCCGATGAGAAGCACTATGCACAGCGTGAATGGGCATCCAGAGAGAATTTTGAACCTGGGTCGCATAATGTCGTTTCAGTGCCCCTTGTACCACCAACAAAAATTTTGCTCCCACCACTTCATATTAAGCTGGGCTTGATGAAAAATTTCATCAAATCAATGAATAAGGAGGGTTCAGCATTCCCATATCTCGAGAGTAAATTTCCTCATATATCTGATGCTAAACTAAATGCTGGGGTTTTTGATGGTCCTCAAATTCGAACTTTGATCAAGGATACTCAGTTCGAAAACGCAATGACTCCAACTGAGAAGAATGCCTGGCAGGCATTCAAATCAGTTGTCACTGATTTTCTTGGCAAGCGTAGAAGTCCAGAATACGAGTCCGTTGTCGAAAACTTGATGGAAGCTTTCAAAGCTCATGGGTCGCGCATGTCCATAAAAATGCACTTTTTGTGGTCCTACTTGGACTATTTTCCTGAAAATTGCGGGGATTATAGTGAGGAACAGGGTGAACGATTTCACCAAGATATCAAAATAATGGAAGAGAGGTATCAGGGAAACTGGGGTATCAATATGCTGGAGGACTATTGCTGGTGTTTGAAGCCAAAACTTCATTCCTTCCTCAATAAACTTTTTTCCATATTCATTGGATGAATAAAAGTATTTATTCACACAATGTTTTCATTTTTCACGAGTGTTCTTATAATATTACTCGTATCTACAGTGTTTAAGCTAAAAAAATCAATAAATTTGGGGATAAAATTGGACTTATAATAAATGGCCAATAGAGAAAAAACCTGACCTGATTGAGGAAAACCAATGTCATTTTCGAATTCAGCATGGTCGAATTATATAATATGAGTTGAAAAAACCCTCACAGCAGACAAAAACATTTCATATGCATACCAGTGTTATTGCATTTACGTTTTTTAAACATTTATTATTATTACCTTTACACTTATAATTACATTTATTTTATTACCTTTATTATTACATTTATTGCATTCACATTTATTTCCACATTTATTACTTCCATTATTACATTTACATTTACGTTTATTATTCCATTTACATTTTACCGAAAAAACGAATGAACCAAAAGCGAGTAAGACAATCCAGAGATCTTTAAGAAATTCACACTTAAGTTAGAACTCGTTCACTTGACGCCGTAAGGGATTTTTTTACCAAGAATCTCATTAGAGGGTCCAGCTTATAAGTACCTTCACACAAATTAAAATTATCCACTTGTTCTATCCGTACAGATTCTATTATTTTTCGTTTGACATAATTATTGCATTTATAAAGTATCTTACTTGATTCCCAATCTACAGCATGATCATTTTGGCTGGCGTGATAAAAAATGCATTATTAGTATTACAACTTCTGAAGGCATATTTGTGTTCTTTAATACGGGTTACAATATTTCTTTCAGTTTCTCCTACGTATACTAAATCACAACTTTTACAGGGAATGCTGTAGACACCGGCTTGTTCCTGGTTTGCAACGTTATTCCTAACCAATTTATTTTTTACGTAGACGAATATTTGAACGCCAAAGCAAACTTAAAATCTTTCGTCAACGGTTTTACTCTTTCTAAGCCGGCAATGTAAGGCAAACTCACATATTGTTTTTGGTTAACTGAAGGTTCCCGAGGGGCATAAAAATATTTTCTGGCTTTAAAATATGCCTTTCTGATAAACCACTCAGAATATTTTAAATCCTTAAAAATTTTAGTATTTTAGAGGTCCCTAAAACACTATATTATTATTATTATTATTATTATTATTATTTATTATTATTTGAGTGTTTTACGTACCTTTAAGCGAGTCGCGGTCAACTCCAAACCCTTGTGGATGTCTTTTCTTAGAGTTTTCTTACTTCATTGCGGCCTTTTTTCCTTGTTACAATTCTCAAGGGTAAGATTAATTACTTACAAGTATGTGAAATATCTGCTACTATTTTACACATATATGTGCAGTTTTATTTAGTAGAAAAAAAGGAGCTATTGAAGAATAGGGACCCCAGCCTTCTTTAGTTAGCTTTATAAGGCTAACTAACGAAAATATCATGACCTAACCTAACCAATCGTCAAGGACGTACAGTTAACCTAACGAGTGGTTAGGTTAGGTCGTTATATTTTCGTTAGTTAGCCTTATAAGCCTAACTAAAGAAGGCTGGGGTCCCTATTCTTCAATAGCTCCGAAATATTATGCTAAAAAGATATAAAAAAGAATAGATTTACGAAATTAAAGATGCATAATGAAATTAGCACATTTTAAGTAGTCGATTACAAAATTGGTAAAAATGGCAGAAGTGTTTTTTTAGTGATTTGCGAAATACATTTAGTGATAAAGCCTGCCTGATATGAATGAGAATTGCATTCCATATATATACTCTGCTCCTTTGAAAGGGAGTGCATTTCGTACGGTTTCTACTCTACAGTTAGGTTTGTTTATAAAATACCTGGGCAGTCTGGTGATATAACGATGGTGTATTTGATGGGGATGATTGCTCTTTCAATGGGTGATGTATGTTGATTTTTGTTGATAACTTTGAACATATTGGCAGCAACAATGAATTTGTAAAAGTCACTTAGTTTTAAAATATTTAGCTCTTTAAACGTTGAGAAAGTGTGACTTTGTCTGTTGTCATCATTTCAGAAAGTTCGCAGACATTTTTTTGAATTACTTCCAAAGGAAGTTTTATATATTTCTTTGAGCTACCCCATGCTGCAATGCAATATACAGGGTGTTCGATAATCCCGTCACCCCTTACAAAATATACATATTGTAATACCAATTTTATTTTTGTATGATTAATTGAATTTATATGTGATTCATTGACTTTTTTTCTTTTCCAGATATTAGAGTTGTGTGAACAATGGCAGACCAGTCCACTTACACTCTTGACGAAAGGATAGTGATGAGCACATGGGCTCATGAAAGGTCAAATACTGGCAAAACGATGCATGATATCCAGAATGATTTCAACACAAGATTCAATAAAGCTGCACTACCAAACAAGACGGTATTACGCTGGGAGAAAAAGCTGTTTGAAACTGGCTCCATCAAAGACAGACCACGGTCGGAAAGACCAACAACGCGAGCAGAACAATATGAAGGTGTGATTGCATCGGTGGCTCGTTCACCGAAAAAAATCACTTCCGAATCGATCACAAGAACTTGCAGTTCCCATGTCCATAATGAGAGATCACATGACAAAAGATCTTGGCATGAAACCATTTTTTTCTGACGAGTGTGCAATTTACCGTCGCGCCAAAATGAGAAATGTTTACTTCTGGAGCAAGGAAAATCCACACTTCTTTCAGGAACTGGAACACCATCCACCGCTCGTGATGATATGGGGTGCAGTGTTTGCCAGGAACTTCTTCGGTCCATATTTTTTTTAGGGTCCTGTCAACCAAACTGCCTACCTCAACATGTTACGGGACTGGTTTGTGCCTGAGCTCGAACGTTTAGGGCTGCTTGATCGGGTATGGTTTCAACAAGACGGGGCTCCGTCTCATTTTGCCATTAATGTGAGGAAATTCCTCAACGAAGTGTTCAGAGACAAATGGATCGGCCGTGGCTCGCAACATTTACCTGCTCTTCTTGAGCGGCCGCCCCGAAGTCCAGATCTGTCTTCATGTGGCAATGCGTTATGGGGTTTCGTCAAGGTGAACGTATCCCGGGTGCGTTATCGCGCAACAGAGGAACTGAAACAGGCTGTTCGAGATGCATTTGGTGCAATCACTCCAGCAATGCTGCGTCGATTCTCATACTACATATGGAGGCGCATAATCCTTTGTTACGAAAATAATGGTGCACACAGAGATATTCTTGATTAGTAACTGTAATTAGTAACTGTATTTACTTTAATTACAGTAATTGTTGCTAGTGACTTGTTTCTTAAATTACACCAACCACATATAAGTACAATAAATCACACAAAAATATAATTGGTATTACAATATGTACATTTTGTAGGGGGTGACGGGACTTTTCGAACACTCTGTACAGTAATAGATGTGGATGGATGAAGGAATAATGTAGGGTAAGAAGTGTGTTTTAAGGAAAGGGTCTTTTTAATTTAAATAATATGAAGATAAATTTTTATATTTTGGATTTGATATGTTGTACACGACTTTTGAAATTTAGTTTTTCGTCTAAATTAATGTCAAGTACTGTACTTTAATCTCAGTCACCCTTGTAAGAGTAGTATTCCCAATTTTTATTTGATAGTTTGTATTGATATGTTTTGTGATAATAATCATATAAGATGACTTTGTCAGGCCCAATAGAAGTTTATTAGCACACACCATTTATACACATTTTCTAATTGCCTGTTCCTTTCATTAATCAGAAAGTCTGAGTTATGATGGGAAGAAGTAAGTGTGATATCATATACGTATTGTACGCAATTTAATGTGGTTGAGAGATGAAAATCGTTGACGCGAATTAGTAATGGACGAAGAATAGATCCTTGTGGAACTTCACCAGTTAGCATCCCCTTGTTCGATAAATTACGAGTATTTTTTAGTCTGATGTACTAATGCGATTTGACAGATATGATTTAAACCAATCGAGGATATTTCCTCTTGTTCTATATATGTGAAGTTTATTCAGTAAGATTTCATGCGAAAGTGTATCAAATGTTTTTGGCAAGTCGAGGAAGTTCAAGGCAGTGTTTTTTGCTGCTTAAGTTCTGATACACATTTTCTAATAGCATGTTTATAGCATCTTCTGTTGTATGTCTACCTCTAAACTTGATTTGGAATTTAGTAAATTTATTGTACACGAATTTTTCCAATACTTTACTAAAAGTTGGCAATACGGAAATGGAACGATAATATAGCTGGATGGAGTGTCTGAGTTTCCCGACTTAAATACAGTACATACTCTGACTTCCTTTATAGTGTCAGGGAATATAACTAGTGTAACTGATTTATTTATTAACTTACCGAGTGGTACAATTTCATCGAATACTAATTTTTATATTTTTACCGGGATCGCATTGATGTCAGCATATTTATTTTTTAGATTTTTTATTGCCAGAAAGATATCCTACGGTAGGATTAGATCAAAGAAAAATGAGCTTGGATTTGGTTGTGACATGTATTGTCGGTAGTGAGTGTCTGTAATTGGGATGGAGGCTGCAGTATTGAAGCCGATATTTGCAAAGAAGTTGGTTAATATCATAAATTGGCCATGTCTCTGGGATCACTGTAAGAATTGCCGCCATGTGTGAGGGAAGACAAGGTATTTACTTTAACCTTCTTTGTGTTAATTAACTGTTTCAGAGTGTTCCATAGCCTTTTTGGATTGGATTTTTGATCAGCAATTTTTTAACAATAGTGACCTGTTTTTGTGTTTTTAATGACTGCATTAAGTTTGTTACAGTAATTTTTGTATGTCTGTTCGATAATAATATCAGTTTTCCATAGTTTAAGGAGTGTATGCTTGCGTTTAATACTTACAATGAGTGCTGGGAGGATTGTTGTATTTAATTTTAGATATTACTTTTGATTTAAGAGGAAAGTTTATGTTGAATATATCCATCAGTGTGTTTGAGAATGCGTGAAGTTTTTTCCCACTGTCATGGTTGCTTTCGGTTATTCTAGTCCAGTCAAACGCTGTTATTTCTCTCAGGAACTTTAATCTACTATTATAGATGTAAGATGTACAATATAGTCAACTTTTATAGTTTCCTTTGCTGAGAAATGGGTGATTAGCAAGGCTTTGTGATATTTAATATAATTACACCCGAGATGCAGTCAAGGGAGACTGCACCTAGATCTGATCTAGCGGAGTCGGATTTCTAATGTCATTATGAAGTCTAGTTGGCTTCGTAATAGCTAATTTAAAACCACTTGTGGTCATGATGTTGTGAAGGAAGCTTGCGTTATTAATTGAATGTTCTTTTGTGAGATCAATATTTAGCTCTGCAGTAACACAACTGTTACCAATACAATTGGAGGTTAGAATTTAGAATTCTATCAATATTTGTAATAAAAGTTGGTACGTTACCACTTAGTGGTCGGTACATGCCTAAAATTGAATAGTGGGTGTTATGAATAAACATTTTAATTGCAAATGTTTCTGAGATACTGTTTATGCTTGCCAGTTCTTCGATACTCTTACTCTTGTAGTTTGAGTCTAAAATATAGTTACATCTCCTCCCCTATTGTTAGCCCTACATATATGGTAGCTTGTGTTGCATGAAATATTAAAAAAGATCTTATTATTTTTATTTAACCAGATTTCAGTTAATATAATGCACGTGAATTTATGTTGTAATAATTTTAGGTTAACTGTCAATTCGTCAAAGTGGTTTGGGAGACTGCGAATGTTTAAGTTTAGAAAAGACAGGTTGTTGTTGTTGTATTTCTTGTTTAAAAAGTTGTCGACTGAGATATAGTCAGAGTTGACTACATTTACAGATTCACTAATTTCATTTACAATATTGAGAGTATTTAAAGTGTTGATCATAATGTGAAGATTAGTGTAATACGGTAATAGCAATAATAACAGGTAAGAAATAATATATACAACATATACAGGGTGTAACAAAAGTCCGTTCTTCTAAGGAAATATGATATTACAGAATTGAACAAGAAAATAGTTTTAACTATACATTACAAACAATACAAGTGAAGTTACCACCCAGCGGTCCGAAAACGCATCCCAGAGAGGCAGAGGGAATATTTGAAGGCTTAAACATAAATTCAAAGAAAGTAGATTGGGAAAGTGTAAATAAAGATTTAAAGGAAGTAAATTGGGAATTACTACTTCACGAGAAGACTCCGGAACAAATACTAGATATAATGGAGTCTGAAATCAAACCTATATTACTGAAGCATATTCCAGAGAGACAAAAGAGAAAACGTAGCAAGCTCGAGAGAAAAATCAGGACACTATTTAGACAACGGAAGCAAACCGTAAAACATCTCCACAGATGCAAAACTGATGCAAGGAGACTCAAACTAGAGAGGAAACTAGGCGAAATAGAAATGGACCTAAAGCAAACATTCATACATAAGAAAAACGAGGAGGAAAACAAGGTAGCAGAAAACATAAAAAATAACGCAAAATACTTCTACACTTTTGCGAAAAGGAAAATGCAGTGTAAGGAGAGTATTGGTTCGTTGATAGACGGGGAGGACAAACACACAAATGACTCCCAAAAAATGAGCGAACTGCTTAAGGAACAATTTAACTCTGTGTTTAGCACCCCTAAGTCCGAGATGAAAGTAGAAAACCCAGACGAATTTTTCGACATTGATACAAATCAGCAAAGGACAAATCCTGGCACAAACCTATTAATGGACTTAGAGTTCTCGGAAGGAAATGTAATTAAGGCTCTATCACAAATGCGAGACAATTAGGCACCAGGGCCAGACACATAGAGTGCCACATTTCTGAAGAAATGTAAAGAGAGTATTGCCAAACTGCTATACTTACTATGGAGGAAATCACTTGACACAGGACAAATTTCACTGCCATTAAAGAATGCGAACATTGCCCCTTCATTCAAAGGTGGTAACAGAGCAATGCCCAAGAATTATCGGCCGGTAGCTCTCACCTCCCACCTTATAAAGTGCTTTGAACGTATAATTAGAAGCGAAACTACCAACTACCTAAAAGAAAAGAACTTATACAACCCAAATCAACATGGGTTCAAGGCTGGAAGATCATGCCCATCACAGCTATTAGACCACCAGCAGAAAATATTGGAAACACTGTGTCGAGGACAAAACATAGATGTAATCTCTACTGACTTTGCTAAAGCCTTCGATAAATGTGACCATGGAATTATAGCAAATAAACTTAAGAATACAGCAATTACTGGAAAGCTGGGAAGATGGATATTTAATTTCTTGACGCAAAGAACACAAAGAGTGGTGGTAAATGGAGTCAAATCGTAAATCTCGGAAGTAGAGAGCTCTGTCCCACAAGGGACAGTATTAGCTCCCTTGATGTTCATAATAGTGATTACAGATATTGATGCAGATATCAATGACAGTATTGTATCATGTTTCGCAGATGACACAAAGATATGCAAGGAAATATTGAACAAAGGTGACATAGAAAGATTACAAAACGACATTGAAACATTATTCCAGTGGGCAGAAGACAACAATATGAAGTTCAACGAAGAAAAATTCCAACTTCTAAGATAGAGTACAAAACTCTGCAAACCAAACAGATAACACGAAATCCACAAGTCAGGGATCTTGGAGTAATAATGTCGTCGGATGCAGAATTCAGAGAGCACTATAACATCAAAATTACAATGGCTAGAAAAATAATGGGAATCATTTGGAGGAGCTTCCGCAGCAGAAAAGCAAACATCATGCTCAAATTATGGGAGAGTCTACTCCTACCAATAATTAAGTATTGCTCAGTACTCACAAGCCCATACAGGAAACGAAACATTGCGAACATTGAAGCTATACAAAGGACTTTTACGTCTAAGATAGATGAAACAGAAGGTGACGACTACTGGTCTTGACTAAAATCACTGAAACTCTACTCTCTCGAAAGAAGGCGCGAGCGGTACACAATAATATACATATGGAAAATACTTGAGGGCTCTGTCCCTAACCTTAGAAATGAAATAGAAACAAAGTGGAATGAGAGAAGAGGCAGATTTTGTACGGTCCCAGCTGTGATGGGACAAGGGGCCATGAAAACGAGGATGGAAAATACCCTCAGAATACGAGGCCCAAAGCTTTTCAATGTCCTACCAAAAGAAGTGAGGAATCTCCAGCACACCTACCCGAATAACTTCAAGAACCAGCTGGACAGATTCCTGTGCAAAGTCCCTGACCAGCCATGCCCTATGAGGGTAGGAGGAGATCAGACAGCAATTCCATCCTTCACAAAATCCCGCAAATGAGGCGGAATGCTGCAGAGGGGTCGACCGTAGGTCGATCCTGAACCGTCGTTCGAAGTAACCTAAAGTAAGTAATACAATGAACTTATCAATTAATCGAGTACATACTCAAATTGCATTCCATGAAATTACTAAATGCGATACGTATATGAAAATATGCATAACGCCTGAAATTATCGTTCACCCACCTCCGTCAGCCAGCATCACGCCATCTAAAGTAAGCGTTTATGAAAATGTATTTTCCTCCATTTGTTTAATTGGTGCTCTTCCAATATGTGCTCTACCGCGAAACTGTGATCTACCATATTCCAATACGTGCTCTACCGTGAAACTAGCCTTATAAGGCTAACTAACGAAAATATCATGACTTAACCTAACCAATCGTTAGGTCAACTATACGCCCTTGACGATTGGTTAGGTTAAGTCGTGATATTTTCGTTAGTTAGCCTTATAAGGCTAACTAACGTACCTGCTGCTAATCCGAATAATCTAAGGTAGATCACGTATTGGAATGTAAATTTTAAGGTAGAGCACATATTGGAAGAGTACCATTTAATTAAATTTTACTAAAACTCTTTTACCATTCCCATAAATAAAGCATAATTGTGTCAACCTCTATACCACCCTTCTTCTCTTATGCTGACCCATTTACAGTCTAAATTTCAACCTCCTCTGATCAGTATTTAACTTATTATAAAAATCACTTAAATTGTTTCCCTCAATCAAACAATTCAGGTGTAGTCTCTTCTTCCCTTCTCAACTAAATCCTTTTGCAGAGAACTTTACCCTAATGCCAGCCATTCCGACTCCACGGAAACTATTTCAGTTTTGAATGGTTTACCCCCCGGAAGTGTTTTAATGTAATTTTTAAAGTAAATTACTATCATAGGCGCTTGCTGTTAAGCTCCTCCCGCAAAAAGGTGGCACTTAATTTACATCGTCTCCGCCTACCCCGACGTTATTTAAACCCTGGGAGCGTCAACGACGTGGTTCTCTACTCTTTTTCTGTGCCTCTGACAACGCAGGCTCTCTGATCGATTGTGAAGTGACGCTACCTCGTTTTAGAAGTATTTAATCTCTGCTGCAAACTAAATTTAAAAAGCAATAAAAATCTGAAATTTTTTTTCAGCTTAGCCCTTAACTTCAGTAACCGCTGTTATTATCCTTAGTTTTAAGATTATACTTTAAACTTCACATTACGGATTATTTACATTTCACTTCTTTAAAGAATCCCTTAAAAGAAATATTAATACCAAGCTATCATTCGAACTTAAACTTAGAATTTCGGGAGCTATTGAAGAATAGGGACCCCAGCCTTCTTTAGTTAGCTTTATAAGGCTAACTAACGAAAATATCATGCCCTAACCTAACCAATCGTCAAGGGCGTACAGTTAACCTAACGATTGATTAGGTTAGGTCGTGATATTTTCGTTAGTTAGCCTTATAAGCCGAATTAAAGAAGGCTGGGGTCCCTATTCTTCAATAGCTCCGAATTTCGTTACAAATCTTCCAATATAAATTGTGAAATCAAAGTGAAATAATTACAAATCAAAGAAGTGAGCTTCATTGTTTCCATTCACCGTATATGCTTGGCTAACTTAATTAAATAAATAAATAAATAAATAATATATATATATATATTATATACACATTTTAACTGCAAAGAGCACACAGTATAATTAATGTAAAGAACGACGCTTGTATAGAAGAACGTTCCGCACAAGATGAGGAGGGAGAACGAACAAATGACAAATGAGGTAACCACCCGGGAATCGAACCCGGGATCTTCCGATTGCCGGCCAGATATGCTATCCACTACACCATGGGCCTCGATTGATCAGAAGTCGTAATTCTCCTACATACGAGCAGAAACCAATGCCCTGAGGGGGCACCTCTCGCATGCCGCACATATATACATTTTAACTGCAAAGAACACACAGTATAATTAATGTAAAGAACGACGCTTGTATAGAAGAACGTTCCGCACGAGATGAGGAGGGAGAACGAACAAATGAAAAATGAGGTAACCACCCGGGAATCTATACGAGCGTCGTTCTTTACATTAATTATACTGTGTGTTCTTTGCAGTTAAAATGTATATATGTGCGGCGTGCGGAAGGTGCCCCCTCAGGGCATTGGTTTCTGCTCGTATGTAGGAGAATTACGACTTCTGATCAATCGAGGCCCATGGTGTAGTGGATAGCATATCTGACCGGCAATCGGAAGATCCCGGGTTCGATTCCCGGGTAGTTACCTCATTTTTCATTTGCTCGTTCTCCCTCCTCATCTTGTGCGGAACGTTCTTCTATACAAGCGTCGTTCTTTACATATATATATATATATATTTAAGGTGGCGCAAAAGTCGCGCATCATAAGAATTTTCAGTGTCGACTATAATATACTATTTTTTTTAGGTAGGGGATGGCTGCGAAATTAACAATAGACGAGAGGGTGATCTTAGTTTTAAGGTATGGAATACCAGGTAAAACAAATCGATGAATCGGTACAGAACACACACACACACACACACACACACATATATATATATATATATATATATGCAAAATAAAAAAATAAAAAAATCGGTTGTATTAAAGCAGGAACATATGTAAGAACGTGATATTATATTGTATATGCATCGAAAGTGAGACTGTAGACTTGAAAGTTAAAAAATTATAGAATTACAAAAGCTTAAAATTAAAAATTAAATTAAAATTGTATATCATTATAAAATCTTAAAATTAAAAATTAAATTAAAATTTTATATCATTATAAAATCTTGAAATTAAAAATTAAATTAAAATTTTATACCGTTATAAAATCTTAAAATTAAAAATTACATTAAAATTAAAAATTTATATCATTATAAAATCTTAAAATTAATGATCATGGAATCTGAAGGACTACGAGAATAGCAAAATTATAAGATTATAAGAAATACAAAATTATAAAATTTCAAAATTTCAAAACAGCATAAATTTATGAAATTCTTCTTTAGCTATTATTATTATACTGTATATAAGAGTAATGATACTTAATGATAGGTTATGTAGTGATAGATTTACTTAACACGCGGGTTATGCTGAAGGCATATTTGTAGATGGCGCCGAAAGTAGTCGAATTCATGTTGAGTATGAATCGACACTCTTTGTCTTCCTGCGACTTACGGCATATATATATTCGCATTGAATTCTATCTGTTGACGGAGGGAGATCTCTCTGGAGGCGAGGGAAGCAGCGCTTGATGTGGAGGGAGAAGGCATACTTATTTCCTGTTCCCTCAAGGAGACTCATGGAGATGAGGGAATGGGGGATGCTTGTTGTTGTTGTTGTTGTATCCTCATTTTGCTATGTTTGTTATTTACTTGAAATATAGATATTTGTTGATAGTTTTTGGAAGTCTTAATGAGAGAATTTGACTCGATTTTTAGATAACGTTCTTGCTTTACATCAAATTTTTGTTTATTATGTAGCTAAAATTTAGACGTTCTTTAGTATGTGCATAGGCTCACCCGTTTGTTCGTTCTTATATTTGTTATTTCAGCGTCACGGATACAGCTTGTGGTTCTGTAGGACTAAGAAGGTAGTGTCGGATGTTGCTAGAAAAATGTGAAAATATTTTTTATGTAATATTATTAGTAAGTAATATAGATTCTGTAATGAAGTTGTAACTGTGTAATGTTGGCACGTTTACAATTTTGCTGGAACAGTAACACAATGGTTAACAGACTTTAAATACTGTTAATTTTGATAAGAAGAAAGAGCATGAAACTGACAAACGTCGTCGGCACTAGCACAAACTGGCAAAAAAATACATCATTAAATAATTAAAGCTGAATTATATTAAATCTGAGACTAATGAAATAAAGAAGATCACAAACTAATGAAGAAAGTCATTCAACTACTTAACAATATCTGCCTTGTGAATTTGATTAGTAACTAAAATTTACTAGTATATCATCCGACTACCTTATTTCTCAATGCAAAACAGTATATGACTACCCACACATATTTCACATGAGTAATCTAAAAACTGGTATCACTATATCAATAATGCATTGACAATTTACTGAGATTTACTGACATATTATTTGACCACCTTACTCGCAAAGGAAATGCAGTGCATTACTACCCTTACATATTTCACCAAAGTAACCTGACCATGTGTATATATAAAACGTTTTAGTTACCCTTCTATTGTAAAAATTATATAGTACAACTGTAACAAAATAACATTTTAACGCGCAAATTTAAGGTAATTTGGCAAACATTATATTTCATATAATAATTTCGACATTTCTAAAAATTTTCAAATAAGTTTAGAACTTTAACGGATGTTATGTCTATTGAAATAATTTGTTGGTTATATTTGAAATTGGTGAGTTATTTGTTAAAACCTTTTTATCGCACGGTTATGGGTTTTTGTGAAGAGAGTAGGCGTGATTATAAATTATATTGTGGTTGTATTTATATGATACAGTATTCGTAAGGGGTTAATGAGTATCAGTATGTAAATATATATATATATACTTATGTAAGCATATATATATATATATATATATATATATATATACACACACTGTATATAAAATATATGTTTAATTTACGTTTCACCTTCAAGTATTAATTTAACAATTTATATTCTATGCTTTAGTTTTTTCAAAATGGCTGAAATGTACGGACGAAACGTAAGAGCAAAAACATAAGTAAAGCAATTTTATTATTTCAGTGAAGGATTATTTTGAGTAAAATTTTGAAGTATCCAGAAAAATCTCCAAGTCCCTAAAACACTATATAAAACTAGTAGCTGCTCGTAAATTTCTAAATAATAATAATAATAATAATAATAACAATACCGTAATAATAATAGTGCTGAAAAGATTTAGAATGACCAAATTATTCTCAGTGACTTATCTTTCGCAAGAAATTGGATAAGAAACCGTCAGTCAACAGAGCACATACCATATATATTCTTTCTATAATAAGCCGATTATTTCCATGCTTATCCGATCAGATAAGTCGCTTATCTAATTTTATGTGATCAAATTAGACTCGTTTCATCGTCGTTCATGTGACAAATATCCCTGCTCATTTTTTAAATTTTACCAAAATTTACCGTGTACATGAAATTATATATATATATATATATATATATATATACACCCTTATTATTATATTTATATAATTATATATATATACACACACCGATGCGCCTCGGTGGTGTAGTGGTTAGCATCGCCGACTACGAATCCATCGGCCCCGGGATCGAGACCCGGTGACGGCAGCCGGCGCGCAGCAAAACCCAGCTGTTCATCCTTCCACACGATAAAGAAAGTGGCTGGTAGATAAATGGGTACCCTGGGTGGCCCAGTGGTTAAGACGCTGGCTGTTGGCGGGGCGTGGTTCGGATTCCACGTTAAACTGTAGGTCTAAGATGGTGTGAAAAGCTTGACCTTCGTCAGAATGAACAATTCGGGCGGAAGCTAACCAACGGTACTAAACCAAAGGTATATATATACACCTTAGACCAATGGTTCTCAACCTAGGGGTAAATTACCCAACTGGGGTAATGACAACTATTTTGTCGGGTAATGATACGCGATCCAAAAATAATATTGTGATAATGCAGAAGTTATAAAAAAATAATATTTAATGATTGGGATAATGGAGCTGGATTAGAATTGGCGTTCGGTAACCATACAAAAAAGGTTGAGAACCACTGCCTTAGACCCTGTCCCAAAGCTGGGTCCTATCTGCTCAGCATAGTTGCTTAGTAGATGGCTGGTGAGGGAAGCTATATTTTCGGACCTCTTTGCGAGTGACCCGTTGCCCACTTTCGACTTCCATCATGAAAAAGGAAAACTTTAGTATTTGCCATTTACCATTACTTATTCGGACTACAGTAGATTTAATTTCCCCAAAACCGTTCCTTGTTTCATGCACGGTCTATGTGTAACATAAAAGTTTCTCAGAGGATCATTCTGAGTTCTAGCGCATATCTTTGTAGAACATATCATAGCATATATCTTTCGCTATATATATATATATATATATATTTCATCCTAAAAGCTGTAATCAGCCAGCTGATATTAGGTTTAAAATGAGAGGTGAAGTAATTGAGGAAGTACAAGAGTTTAAGTATTTGGGTCAAACTATCACCAACTCCTTGAGTGATGGCTCAGATATAAGAAAAGAATCTCGAAGCCTTTGTGCTAAAGCGAATATGACTATAAGGAACTTTCGGTTCTTTACAAGTGAAGCTAAAGACACTCTCTTTCGTACTTTCTGCAGTAATATATACGGACAGCAACTGTGGGTGAATTATAAAAAAGGTTCTGGCAGAACCCTAAATTTGCTGCACAACGGTTCTTTTAGACTCTTACATAAATTAACCCCGAGATGCTCAGTTCCGCAAATGTTTTCTTCCCGGAGGTAATAAGACGTGCTCAATACAGTCTAATGCAAAAAATTAAAAAATCAACCAACCCGATTATCCAAACTATCCATGAGTCCTGTTGTTTATCCTCTAAGACAAAAACGTCTGTCTGTAGCTCCACTTAACTCCGACATTACT
The DNA here is from genome assembly GCA_023014485.1 of Bathynomus jamesi. NCBI lineage: Eukaryota > Metazoa > Arthropoda > Malacostraca > Isopoda > Cirolanidae > Bathynomus > Bathynomus jamesi. The sequence continues at coordinate 344,291 of JAJOZX010000291.1, read as the reverse complement.
GTATTATTTCTAATCAACTCTAAATATTTCTATCCTTAGTATGTGAACTGTCATTGTATTAATAATATTTGTCATATGGACTATAATCTGCCAACAAATCTTTTCATTTTCATATATATCAGGTCATCCCATAAGTAATGTTTTTTAGATCGGAATTTGAAGGACAAAAAAAAACTCAAATGAAACTTTTTAATCTAGTATACATTTTCCATCGGAATCAATGACACTCTGCCAACGTCCTACAAGCTTTTCAATGCCATGTTTATAAAATTCAGGCGGTTTTGAGGCAAAAAACGTACAAAGACTGGTGTGCAGGTCATCTAAAGAAGTATACTGTTTCTCGTCAAGATAGTTTTGCAGACTCCTGAAAAGATGATAATCTGAAGGCGCAAGGTCTGGAGAATATGGAGGATGTGGAAGTTTTTCCCACCCAAGCTCCTCAATTTTTGCAGAAGTGATCCGAGCGGTATGAGGACGTGCGTTGTCGTGGTGGAACACGATTCCTTTCCGATTAAGCAAAGGTGGTCTCTTTTCTTTTAATGCAGTGTTCAATCGATCCAGTTGTTGACAGTAGACTTGAGCGGTGATTGTTTGGTTGTGTGGTAAGGTTTCAAAGTGTATTACACCACCTTTATCCCACCAAACACTAAGCAACACCTTCCGACGGTGAAGATTTGGTTTTGGCTGTGGTGTCGCTGATTTTCCGGCACAAACCCACTGTCGACGGCGCTTAACATTCTGGTACAGTATCCACTTTTCATCACCAGTCACTAAACGGTGCAAAAACGGATCTTGGAGTTCACGGGAATGAAGAGCTGTGCTAATGTTTACCCGCACCCTCAGATTGTCGACCGACAATTCATGTGGCACCCATTTTCCTAACTTAGGCACTTTCCCGAGTTGTTGCAAATGTCGATGGATGGTGGACGGGGATGAATTGAGTTTCTGGGCCAATTCTTCGACAGTTGTTGAACAGTCTTCTTCAAGTGCGGCTAACAGCGGGTCATCATCAAACTCAGCAGGGCGTCCAGAGCGTGCTGCATATGTCAAACAGCAGTCACCATTCCTAAACTTTTGAAACCATCTTTGACATTTCCTCACATGCAGAATATCGTTGCCATAAACTTCCTGAATGTTTCACGTTGCTTCAGTCGCACTATTCCCTTTTTTGAACTCGTAAAGCATTATATGCCTGATATGCTCTTCTGACACCGCCATGTTTATGAAGGGTTCACATAAAGCAAAACACACGTCTTCACTGGTCAAGGTCTGTAAAGTATGTAGCGAAACACGACAGATCTCCTCTTAGATATAACCTTCGGAAAATTTATGCTTAAACCGAGTAGGACTAGTTTAAACTTAATCTATCGCAAAAAACGACATTACTTATGGGATGACCTGATTATTATACGAGGAGATTGTAGACACCAATCGACCTGGGAAGTACTCCGAGGGGAACGTTAGACAGAAGATAAGGAGTGCTGGAACTCCCGTTTCTCATGTCACTGTCCTCCTTAGCTGATCTTTACCGTGTCTTATCTACCCTGTGAGCAGTCCAGCATGCTCTCAAACACAAACTTCTCTCTCTATTCTCACTACATACACATACATCTTACACACTACATAATCTTTTCAAAAATTAAAAAAAAAGAATGGCATCAACTTCAAGAGCCTCGGAGTCCCATGGGGAGGGGACCATAAATGTCCTCACTTCTGGCTCCCCCACCCTGCCGATACCGGGAACGCAGACCCGGGCGGCGGGGCTCATTCGAAATGTTCTGGACCTATGATTCACTTTTCATAAACTTCTGCAACATTCGTGGCCTTTTCTCAAATTTTTAATCTGTTGAACACCACCTCTAAACATCTTTTCCTCCCTGAAACTCAGGTGTCTGGGACGACTGAACGCAATTTCACTCCAAAGGTGGATGTTGCGTATATGTACGCAACGACCTAACTTGTTCTCGTATTCCCGAACTCGAATCTTCCAAATTCTATACCCTCTGGCTACTGTTTACATGCCAACCTCAACCTAAATACATCTGCGCTGTTAACCTTTCTTCTAATTCTACTGACTATCCAAAATTCTTTGACTACCTCACTTCCAAAGTGGAATACATTCTTTCCGATCTCCTTTTGTTGAAAATTCCATTTTAGGAGATCTCAATGTTCACCACCACCTTTGGCTTTCCTCCCATCTCACTGACATTCCTGGTGAACTAGCTTACAACTTTTCTCTCCTAAATGACCAAAAGCAGATTGTACAGCACCCTACTCGTATCCCCGATCGCCTTGGAGATAGGCCCAACATTCTGGATTTATTTCTTACCTTTCATCCTTCTTCTTACTCTGTGAAACTTTTCTTTCCGTTGGGCTTCTCCAATCACAATCTTATAACTGTTTCCTGTTCTGTCGCTCTAATTCGGCCTTTGGATCCTCCCAAGAGGAGGCGCCTTTGACACTTCAGCGCCGCTGATTGGGAGGCCCTTAGGCAGTACTTCTGTGATTTCGCGTGGAATGATTACTGCTTCCGTGGCCGGGGCCCTTCTGAGTGCGCAGAGCGCATCACAGAGGTGATTGTCTCGGGTATGGAGGCGTACATTCCATATTCTATTCCTAAGACAGGCTCGTAGCCAGGATTTTTTATGGGGAGGTGCGAATGAGCGCAAAAGGCGCGAGTTCCTAGGAGGATCCGGGGGCATGGTACCCGGAAAATTTGAAAATTTAAGTTGTCTGAGACTGCATTTCCTGCCTTTGGAAGGCGGTTCCAAGGAAAATAACACTCTGAAATGGCGTAAAAACGTCAGGTTTTTGTGAATTTTAAGGCAAAAACAAACACTGTGAGAGGTTTATTTTACTCTGTAATATATGAATGAAACAGAGCGTCACAAACAGAATAAAACAACAAATATATAGGGGCCTATATAACATGTACAAAAGTGAGCCAGAAGAACATGTAACTTTATTATATCACACCATAAGTGTTTTGCATGTTAGAATGTTGAATACAAAATTTAGAATCACATAATTTTAGAGTATCCAAGTAAGGAGTCAAAAACAACTGAGAAACAAATACTATTTTTCAAATTGCTCCATCACACATTTCTCCTAATTTCGATCTACTGATATTTAAAGAGAGTGCCAAGCTCTAGCCTCCTAGGGTGGTTTGTTGCAAACAAATTACAACTTGATCAAGGTCAATGTCTGCGAGGTAGAGGATGTGCATTAGGCAGCCCTCCACGGGCCATGAGAGGGTGCGTACGCACCCATCGCACCCCCTCCCCCTAGCTACACGGGCCTGTTACTAAGGCAAAAAACGTTGGTTTAACTTTACTTGTTCTAATGCTATCTGCAACAGAGAGGAGGCTTTCAGAAGGTATCGTCGCCATCCAACTCCTGATTCTCACTCAGCTTATATTTCTGCCCGGAATCGTGCAAAATCTGTTCTTCGAATCACCAAAAATTCCTTCATCCGACAAAAATGTGAAAATCTATCCAATTCTAATTCTTCTCGCTCTTTCTGGCCTCAAGCTAAGAACCTCTTCAACAACTTTACTTCCTCTTCTTTCCCTCCTCTTTTCCATTCCGACGGCAACTATCCGACGGCATAGTTGCCGTCTCTTCTCCTGACAAAGCTGAACTCTTCGCTCAAACTTTTGCTTACAATTCAACCCTGGACGATTGCGGTGCTGTTCCTCCATCTCCTACCCCCTGACTTTATTATGTCTGAAATTAGAATCTCTTCTAAAGATGTTCTTTCTGCCCTATCTGGGCTCAACTCTAGGAAGGCATATGGTCCTGATGGGGTTCCTCCTGTTGTTCTTGAGAACTGTGCTTCTGTGCTGACACCCTGCCGAGGCAAACTCTTTTGTCTTTGTCTCTCATCTGGTACTTTTCCTTCGTGCTGGAAGTTCGCTTTCATTCAGCCTGTCCCAAAGAAAGGTGACCGCTCTCAAACCTCCAAATATCATCCAATTGCTTTGATTTCTTGCCTTTCCAATGTTTTTGAATCTATCGTTAATAAGAAGATTCTTAAACACCTTTCTTCTCACAATCTTCTTTCAGATGGTCAGTATGGATTCCGGAAAGGACGCTCTACTGGCTCTTTAATTTCTAAACTGCCCTCCTTCGGTTTCTAGCCTTCTATCCGTGCCTTCATCTCTAATTTCCTTTTTTGGCCGATCTATAGCTGGGGTTGTAGATGGCCACTGTTCTTCTCCTGAAGCTATTAACAGTGGTGTTCCTCAGGGTTCTGTCCTGTCACCCACTCTTTTCGCTTTATTTATTAATCATCTTTTAATTCGTACTTCTTGTCCTATTCACTTCTATGCCGATGTTCCACTCTTCACTTCTCTACCCGCTTCCCAAAGCGTCCCTCACAGCAGTCGCTTCATGATTCGCGTAGGACGGCTATGGGACACCTGACCTCTGATCTTTCTGCTATATCTGATTGGGGCAGAGAAAATCTTGTGGCTTTCAATGCCTCAAAAACTCAGTTCCTCCATCTGTCTGCTCGTCACAATCTTCTTTACCTTCAACAACACACAACTCAATCCTTCCTCTTCTCTTAACATTCTTGGCGTTTCCTTTTCTCGTGATCTTTCCTGGAAAGATCACATATACTCTTTCTAAAACAGCTTCTAAGAGGTTATGCGTGCTGTACCGCCTCCGCGGTTTCTTCACCCCCACTCAGTTCAGTTGCTGTCTCTGTCCATGGGTCTTGTTCGCCCCTGTATGGAGTATGCTTCTCATGTATTGGGTGGTTCAACCCACACAGCCGTACTTGACTGGGTGGAATCAAAGGCTTTTCGTCTCATCAATTCCCCGCCTCTTACTGATTGTCTTCAATCTCTCTCTCTCTTCGCCGCAGTGTTGCCTCGCTCTCTCTTTACTATCGCTATTATAACGGACACTGCTCTTCTGAACTCTCTAATTGCATGCCTCCTCCTTTAAGGAAAGCACGCAGTACCAGACTTTCTACACTTTCTCATTCCTTTTCTGTCCAACTATCTAATGCAAGGGTTAATTGGTATTTTCAGTCTTTCATCTTCTCAACCGGTGAACTCTGGAACAATCTTCCTCAATCCATCTTTCCTCCTATCTATGACCTCCCATCTTTCAAACGCAGAGTGTCTAGATATCTCGAAAACCTCGGACCTTGATTTTGGCTCTCTTCTTCTTCTATGGGAGGGGCGCTTTTGCGGGCATTTGCCCTAGGTCCCTCCTTCCTGCATAAAAAAAATACGCTCGGTGGTGTTGTACTTACCTAAAATGTTTTTGCAGCTGATTTTGACTTATAACTAGCCCTCGTGGCTTCTCCTATAAGTGTCCAGCAGTAGTCGGCCAACATACTGGGGCTATATCTTCCTTGGTACCGCTTTTCCATGGTTGATATATCCTAATGGAATCTTTCACCATGCTCATCGCTGACAGCACCCAGGTTTGATGGAAAGAAGTCCAGGTGGGAGTGCAGGAAATGCATTTTCAAAGATATGGCTTGGGAAGCACTAAGCATTTGCTCCACCAGGGAAACAATTTTCTGATTTGACGCTGCCGAGGAAATTCATAGTCACTTCTTTAAAAGCTTTCCATGATGCTGTTCTTTCAACCTCATTCAAAGACTCATCAAAAACGATGTGAAGTGTGTCTGATGCTTACAAAATGATATGTTTATAGTCTTTTGTAAGAGATTCCAACCTTTTAATCTAGACCCTAAGAGCTCAGCCTGATTTTTAGATAGATTCAACTCTCTTACGAGAGCATTTAATTCTTACTGAAAAATTAAATGAGGTTCATCCGATGAAGGTGGTTGAAATTGTATATGCATGTCATCTTATCTGTCCAGAGGTTCATTACGAGATTCATCATCAGGTTCATCATCACCTAAAGTCCATGTCTTTGGTGGTTTTGGTACTGGCAAATCGTCACAGTAAATTAGGATATTGAACCGCATGTTTAGATTTTGAGGAATGTCCACTTAGCTTCGTTAAACAGAAGTAGCAATCAGTCGAGTGGTTTCTTTGTTCTCTCCATACCATTATGACCGCAAAATGCATTGAAGAATGAATACCTTTTAGCCACCCTCTCAGAGATCTTGCGCAAGAAACACAACATACATGATGGAGCCCAGATTTTGTCTTGACCGACTTTGCAACCGAAATAAAATTCATACGCCTTCTTAATTAAAGGAGTGAAACCCTGCCTTTGATATTTTGTTGTAAATTTACGACACACAAAACAAAAACTGTCAGGGTTGTTTGCACTTACGAGACATTCTCACTTCTATATCACAAAAACACTCTTTGTTTCTCCAAACATATACCAAAACAAAATGAATAACTAAATGCACTTAATCAATCAACTGGTGGGTAGCAATGCACGAGACTGACTGAGAAATTAGCACGGATGCGCAATTCTAACACATGACAAACAAGAATGTGCATGTCCTGACAGGTAATGTGCTTGTTTAATTTGATGAGAAGCAGTTGCTGCAGACTCAACTGACTCGTACTCTGTATCACCAATCAGTTTGTCACCGTAGTCAAATTTGCTCCGCCCACAAATGCCCAAGAAACGGTGACGCCCCTCATTGCATCAGTTATATTTTTATTAAAATCGAAAGTGTGAGATAAAAATTTATTCGATGAAATGGCGTAATGTTACACTTGATGAGTTATATGTTTTTGGCTTTGTTTCTCTATAGTAGCATTTGTCGTTATAGTGAAATCCACCATTATTAGCATTGGTTGTCCCGTAAAGCTAGGCTTTTGCTCGCGTGAGCATTTTAAGGAATGGCATGCATCACGTGAATAAAAGTAATAAACATATATATATATTATTATATATATATATATATATATATATATATATCCATCAAAAACTGTGGGTGATAGAGAAAATCTGTTTTCATTTTCGTAATCAGCGTAAAAAAAGAACAAGAATAACCCACATTTATCAAAAGGAGAAAAACTTTAACAGTGTAATTATTGATTATTATTAAACTTCATTAGACTCATGTTTGTTTGAATTGCTGGCAAACAAAACAAACAAGTTTTAGTTAAACAGTGAGATGGCAAGTACTAATGGTGTAAGTACGAGAAACAAGACAGACATCTGGTAGGTACAGTAGAGACCATCAGCGAAAGAACTTCCACCCCATCAGCAAGACCTATATTTGTTTTTCCACCATCATTACAACTTAAAAAAAATCAGCGAAAGTGCAGCGTTAGCGATCAGGGAGACCATAACCTTTTGGGTTGCAGCTCGTATTTCCTACAGGCAAGAGTACTACGCGATCACAAAGTTAGAAAATCTCTTTAACTCAAGGCAATTGCTCAAGAAGGGCAGAACGCGACAATCAACGTCTCAAATTCAAAAGGAACAAGAATTCATGGAATTACTCGAAAATCTGTTTGACATTGTCACGCAGATGCGATGTCGATAATCAAAATTGCTGAGGACAACGAATTTTTGTTGGCTCAGAGGGAGAAATGATGTGATTATATGGGCTCGATGACAAAAATCAGTTCGCCAAAGAATTCTGGTCCGGAAAGAGTTGCGAAAGAAACCAAAAAATGAAGAAAAGAGCGGAGATCATGCAGAGGGAAGAATTTAAAAAGGAGCAGTTCATCTCCACCAGCGGAAGCAGTACAGAAAATAAAAGTGATAGGGGAGTAGAGGAGGCTGTTGGAGGAACACTACCTGGCAAAAAGAGCAAAAAAGATCTGGTCAGATTGTCAGCCAGAACTAACCGCAGATCTAGACTGTACAAAGCTCAGCGACAGAAATGCTGCATATGTGCTCGGCGAGTTGCTTGGGGTACAAAGTTGACGAACTCGCTATTAGCCGAGAATCGATCCGGTTTGTCACAATGCATCACTCCCAAAACTATCACTAGGAAAGCAACGGCCAATTTTGTTGTGTATGTTCTCCAGGTCCTAGTGGTTCATTGGGATGGTAAGAGATTAGAAAGTCTCACTTGTAAGGATATGATAGATTGATTCTCGTCACTGTTACTGCTCCACCGGTCGGACTGGAGAGGCAGTGGCATCAGCTTTAACCGTTTCATTGGGCGAGTGGAACATCAAGGACAAAGGACAAAGTTGTAGCCATGTGTTTTGTCACAACTTCCAGAAACTCCGATCATCGTATCGGGGCTTGCATTCTTCTCGAGAAAAAACTCGGCAAAGCTCTTGTGTGTCGGCATCACGGGTTCGAGATCGTACCAGAGAAAGTGTTTCGATGTTGCTTTGGACTTTCGAGTGGTCCTGATATTCAACGCTTCAAGAGATTCCAATAGCAGTGGGACTATATTGAAAAGTCACAATATAAAAAAATTTCTAACGATTAAGGAAGCTTCAAACATGTTTCATTACTCGAGGGGCGGCATCCTGGGGTTTACTTTGGAGTGCTTAACCAAATCCCAGACAATGAATAACTACAGAGAGCTTCTTGAGCTCACGATCATCATCCTTGGGCACATACATTTTAGAGGTGTGCACCTTTTGGCACCTGATCCCTTTAATCGAGCCAGGTGGATGGCCAAAATAATTTATGCAATGAAAATCTGGATGTTTCGTTCCCAGTTCAAGCTGACAAAACAAAAAATTACAGCATTGAGATATTTTATCATATTCACCGTCTGCCTTTACATGAGAACATGATTCACTACTTCTCTGCCTGTCTTTGCTCCCATTCATGATCTGACATTTCTTAAGGATCCGACTAGTATAAGGTTATCCGTGCTTCCATTGCCAGGACTGCTTAACTTTTAACTGCATTCAACTCTGGTATTTGGGACTGGAATTGGTCGCACTAGTATTTTTTGATCCGAAATCAAATTGGTTGAAAAGAAAGACAGGGTGTGAGCGTTAAAGAATGAGGGACCAGTAGATCGAATTAAACGAGTCCAGGTGGAACTCGAAGCTATCAATGAAAAGAAAATATATTTCTTTGTTTCCAGCAATACAATGAAATTTTTCTCCACCCTCAACCTCGACTCTCAGTTCCTCTACTTGAATCCAGAAACCTGGAATCTTCCCCGGAGTTCATCCGAAATCGGGACATTGCTCGGGGCCTTTCTTTCATTATCGATTCACGGAAAGAGTAGCAGCACTCATGCGGGATTACAACAGTATCTGTCTAATAATGAACAACAGAAGCAGTTCTTGCCTCAAGTGATTGAATATCATCGACGTCAGTCTCCTAAAGCCAGGCAACAATGAGTGATTGTCCCCCAAATTTAGGAGATAATACTCATTATGAAGTAAAGGAAATTTACAGTATGATACATCAGAAACGAAATATAAAAATGATCTGTTTAACCCCTAAATAATATTTGATTATGCTGAAGTTCTGCACAGAGTAATTTTTAGTAAAGACTCATCAGAGTAATACAAGGTGAGACCTGAATTGTCTAAACTTATTTTTCATGACCACCCTAATATACAGTATATTAGGGACAGTAGCGTATATAGGTCTAACCAAAGAGGGAGGACCACATTTTCCCATTAGCTATTTTCAATTTAAAAAAATGAAATTTGATATATATAATATAAACTTGTCTATAATGGACATGCGATTCTTACTCTGTATAGAAATTTTAAATAACTGCATGGAATTTGCGGAATGGCTAAATTAGTATATGCAACTGCTTGTATCATATAATAAATATCCCTCAATAATATGTACATGAAAGAGATAAGAGATTACTATGTCTTGTTTATTCATACATTACTCAAATTGGATCTTTTCCGTTTGACTGCCGCCATTGAAACATAATTAAACTCCAGCCTTCTTTAGTTAGCTTTATAAGGCTAACTAACAAAAATATCACGACCTAACCTAACCAATCGTCAAGGTCGTACAGTTGACCTAACGATTGGTTAGGTTAGGTCGTGATATTTTCGTTAGTTAGCCTTATAAGGCTAAGTAAAGAAGGCTGGGGGCACTCACCTCTTATGTTTCAATGGCGGCAGTCAAACGGAAAAGATCCCTCAAATTACATTGACAGTTATTAGATCCTTAAAAAGGATTTTAAAAATTGTTTAGTTTTAGTTGAAAAAGAACTTAAAATAACATAAATCGCATTTAACCCAAATACAAATAAGAGACTGTTTGATTTCACAAAATCAGGTATACTATGCATAGCTTATGATGTGAAATCGAGCAGTCGATTACACCTGCCAAATTCATCAATAATTTCGTCAGTATTTAATTTAATATCCCTGTGAACGAATAATATAGCGAGACCGTTTAATCTTTCTTCAGACATCGTAGACCTTAAGTAACTCTTAAGATACTTTAGGGAACTGAATGAGCGCTCGCTTGTTGCAGTTGTGTTTACCTATCACAACTGCAACAAGCGAGCGCTCATTTAGTTGCCTAAAGTATCTTAAGAGTTACTTAAGGTCTACGATGTCTGAGGAAAGATTAATTAAATGGTCTGGCTTTATTATTCGTTCACAGGGATATTAAATTAAATACTGACGAAATTATTGATGAATTTGGCAGGTGTAATCGACTGCTCGATTTCACATCATAGGCTATGCATAATATAGCTGATTTTGTGAAATCAAACAGTCTCTTATTTGTATTTGGGTTAAATGCAATTTATGTTATTTTAAGTTCTTTTTTCAACTAAAACTAAATTAATTTAAAATTTTTCTTAAGGATGTAATGATAATATGCAGCAATATTTCCAGTATTTCCAATTATAATATGCAGCAATATTTCCAGTATTTCCAATGATAATATGCAGCAATATTTCCAGTATTTCCAATGATAATATGCAGCAATATTTCTAGTATTTCCAATGATAATATGCAGCAATATTTCCAGTATTTCCAATGATAATATGCAGCAATATTTCCAGTATTTCCAATGATAATATGCAGCAATATTTCCAGTATTTCCAATGATAATATGCAGCAATATTTCCAGTATTTCCAATGATAATATGCAGCAACATTTCCAGTATTTCCAATGATAATATGCAGCAATATTTCCAGTATTTCCAATGATAATATGCAGCAATATTCCCATTATTTTAATACTGCTAACGATTAACAATTCAAAGAAATCAGTGTGGGAATGATCGGCGATCTCTCGCAGGCACAAAAAAGCACAAACTGAAACAGACGACAAAAACGTTCGTACGGTTTGAAAACAGTCAACTGTGTGTGTCACTGCCTACCGACGCCATTTAGGCTAATGGTTGTTTGAAAATTGAAACTGAAAGACAAAATGGAAAAAAATTTCAATTTCAAAATGAACAATATGTGTATATTACTATATTATCCTAATCCACACAAATATTAAAAAAATTTAATATTTTAATAATGAATTAAAAAAGTGTATACATCAAGCCGTATTTTTATCTTGATGTACAACATGGTCCCCCTTCTATATACGCCAAAGCAGATTAAGTTGGTCTCCGATGTGCCAATAAATTGTCTTCGTTCATTCGTCATCCTATTACTAAAGCCTCCAACAATTCTGGCGTAGTTTATGAAATCCCATGTGGAGGCTGCCCTCAAAAATACATCGGGGAGACAATTGACTTTCATAGAAGGATTAATTCCCACAAACGTGACCTGAGACCGGGTAATACTTATAGTAGCCTAGTTCAGCATAGGGAATAGCATAATCATATTTTTAACTTGCAGGATTCTAAACCTATCGTAAAGGTTAGGGACCAGGAACAGAGGCAAATATACGAGGCATTTTATATTTTGGCAGGAAACGCCATTTCCAATATTCAGTTGTACTACAGTATGGATCGCTTTATTTTTAACATTTTAAAATATTTTAGGGCAATTTCGGGTCGTGACCGGCTGCCAGATGTAGAGGATTGATTTTTATAGATTTCTTATCTCGAAGGTTTGAAATCTGTGCAATAGTTTGCCTTTGCCAACTGCCAGACGTACGATAGCTACCATCATCTCTCTGTCCGTGTTTATGCCTTCACACAGTCATTTTAATCTTAGCTCTTCCGCAGGACGGAAGTTTTATAACTTTTTTAGATTTTTTAATTAGTTTATGGCTTTGAAAAGGGCTTGGTTGTGACCAGCCGAAATTAATTAGCCTTTTTAAACATTGTTTTATAATTAATTTTATATTTTTTCTTGCGGGTTGGTGTAATATTATATATATATATATATATATATATATATATATATACAGGTGGGTAAAAAAAAGTGACCCCTTAGAGGTAAACTGTCATATTAAAAAAAGTAAGGGGGCTAGAGCTCCCAAACTTCATAGATGCTTACCTTAGCATGTTGTTCATCTTAATTGAGAAGTTGCTCGATGTGTCCTCCTTCCTGCTCAACGCAGGCCTCCAAACTTAGACGCCACTGATCAATACACCTGTTTACATATGGTTGAGACACCTTCTCCCAGCCGAGCAGAATTCTTTCGCGTAGTTCATCTATGTCTCTTATATTGGTACCAGGGATGTAAACTTTGGACTTCAGGGCTTCCCAAACACCATAATCTAGTGGTGAAAGATCGGAGCTACTAGCCGGCCACATATTAGGTTCGATAAAATCCGGTATTTCGTTCTCAAGGAATGTGACAGTTTGGCGTGATCTGTGAGCAGGGGCTCCATCTTGTTGGACAGTATATCTTTCACCACTAATTCGTCGAATATCAGTTAGATATTCCCTCTGCAGGAAAGGTTATGGCCACCATCTTCTGGGACATGAAAGGGGTGATTCTGGTGGACATTATGAAGAAAGGACAAACAATCAACTCAGAGGCATATATTGCTACTCTACAGAGACTCCAGAGATGTTTAAAACGAGTTCGACCGGAGAGAAAACTGGAAGACGTCCTTCTTTTGCACGATAACGGAAGACCACACAACAGTTTGCAAACAAGAGAGGCCATCGCCAAAATACGCTTGACTGTGTTACCCCACCCTCCATACAACCCGGATCTGGCACCTTCAGACTTCCATTTGTTTGGGACAATGAAGGATGCTATTCGTGGAAGAAAGTTTCAGAGTGACGATGAGTTGTTGAAAAGGTTAAGAGGTGGCTCGAGCGGAACCCAGCGGACTTTTACCACCAAAGAATAAAGGCCCTTGTTTCGAGGTGGAGGAAAGCCGTAGAAAAGGATGGAGAGTGTGGAAAAATAAAAACTCGTAAAAAAGGTATGTAACTATTTGTGTACAAAATTTCTGGAACTTACAAGGAAATTTGGAAAGAAAAAAAATGGTGGGGAAAAATATATTGAGTGGCCCACGTGTATATAGTATATGTAGAGGACCGACAAGAAATAGACTAACAAGTCGACAAACAAATTCTTTCCTCCACGCCATCATCAAACATTCTTAGAAGACACACGTGGTCAAGGAATTAGAAACGATGAAAACGTCTGTTTCTTCCCAAAAGGCCCGGGAAAGCAAGCCTTTATCAACTAAAGGACGCGTAGGAGGCGTTTCAAGAAATGCCCGCGAAAGCTCCACGTCACAGAGGTTATATAAGCGAGATTCCACTGATACTCACACTCACTCACTCCTCACTTGCTCACTTGTCGCTTGTCATTTTCTCGTCTTGGTCTCCACCTTCGCCAGCAGAAACTCGTTACGTCAACCGCCCTCCGGCTTCCCGCCGGAGGAGCGGCCTGCTGTTCCTTCAAGGCTTTCGATCTATCGTCAAGTAAGACCTTCCGCCGTCAGCCTGCAGAAGCACTTCTTCGAAGCCCAGCGCCGTTTCGACTTCAGCCGACTTCAGTCCCTCAAGCATCATCTCAACTCTACACGAAGCGAATCAACACTCGAGGTGACCGGCGCCCGTTGTATAAACTTCAATAGGACGGTCATCATCACCGCGGGCCTACGATCTACAAGGTCGACCTTCAAGCATACCCTTCGTCTCGAGAGGTATTTTCAACACAGTCGGTAAGCTCTCTGTGCCTCGTTCTTAAGCAATGCTCGCTAAGCCTACAGAGCGTAATCGCAGCAGCGTGATTAAGCTATACCAAAAGTGCTTTCAATATCGTTCAAACTAACTCTCGATGAAATGCAGTAGGCCTATTTCCTAATCCAAGTGTCATTACAGTATATGATTGTGCATCAGATTAATTCTCTAATACAAACCCACACTAGGCTTATTTTCTGTGCCCAGTTCAAGTGTCATTTTCAATCCCGTAATCGCGAATTGTATCATCCTGCTATTGTTCTTTCATGTATCCATCAATATTTTGCATCCACTTATTTATGTGATTTATTTAAGCCTTTCATTATTGACGGCCGAATCCACTTCCCGTGTACTAAACGCACATGCATCCTTTGTCATTACTAGACCCATTCACTGTTCCATTTATGCGTAACTCTAGCCTACCTAAATGAAGGTCTATTCTATTTACAGTGTACTAAACGCAAGTGCATTCTTTGTCATTACTAGGCCCATTCAATGTTCATTCATGGATAACCTTTAGCCTACTTAATCAGTGTGTTGCGTATTCTATTCAGTGTACCAAAACGTACGTGCTTAATTTCTATCGCTAGGTTTCATATTTTGAGTGTTCCATTTTGCATGCCATTAGCCTAACATAAATGAATGCATTACTTGACAATTAAGCTCTTAACCATTTCTCGTATTGGCTAAGTTCCATGTCATCTTAGCATAATATAAAGGCTGTTAAATAATTGTTATTCACTATAATTACATTACTGTCAATCATTTGTTATTCACTGTGAACAAATAACTGATTTATTTTCTTAATTAAATACAAAACAATAAGGTGCTTTTTTAAACAATAAGGTGCTTTTTATAACCTTAACAATATTTGCTTGGGTGTAATCCAAGCTGGTGACCTCTTAGCAATTCGTATCACTCAGAAATATTATAGTAGGCCTAGTCCATTAGCCACCATCAACCGGTGATACTGTAGGGCATCATAAATTGTTAACCCAGCCTGTCATTAATAACACTAGGCAACAAATTTCAACTTTTTTTTGTTACAGACACGTGAACTACTGATTCCTACTAAAGCGCTGATGCTGATTTCAGATCTGATATCAAAATTTCTCTATCACGTCCAGATTTTGTGTAACCGAAAACCCCTATTTTTCATTTTTTTTCTCACCCGCTTCTATTACGAAAGCCGTCTAAGCTACTTTTCCGTGCCACGTTTTATGTTAAGCATACTTAAATAATTAGTGAACAGGGATGTCTTTCCTCCTTTATTCTGGCTTAAGACAGACAGCGGAATTCCGCTGGCGGAGTTACCACCCCTGCGCCCAACCATCCACCCAAAGCGCGTTAGTATTTTGTTGTTACTACTGAAAGGCAAATTCCTGTTCTTAAGTGAAACTTTGGTGTGTGCTCTTCCTTTGTCGCTTGTAGGATGACGAGCTCTCCTTCTGCAGGAACCAACAATAATCTCCCATCATATTTGGGTTGAAATTACCTTGGTATCTGTTTTCCATAACTGAGATCTGTTGGTGGAAGCGCTCACCATGCTCGTCACTTACATCCCCAAGGTTGGCCGGGAAGAAGTCAAGATGAGAATGTAAAAAATGAATTTTCAAAGACATTCTGCATCCCATTATTTCATAAGATTTAAGCATGTTTTCTACGAGTTTACGGTGGTTTTCAGCTTTGTGGTTTCCAAGAAAATTTTTGACAACTTCAACGAAAGATGTCCATGCTCCTAGTTCATTCTCATTTAGGTTAGATGGAAACGATGAGTCGTGGATGACACTGCGGATCTGTGGTCCAGTGAAAACTCCAGCTTCTAGCTTAGCATCTGTCAATATTCCTTTGAATTTATCCTTTAAATATTGGAAACCACTACCTTGATGATCCATACCCTTCACGAAATTTTTCATAAGGCCAAGTTTAATGTGAAATGGTGGAAGATGTACTTTCTGAGGGTCAATAAGTGCTGGGTGTTTCACATTGTATTTACCAACAACATGTTCAGTTCTAGATGGCCAATCATGTTTTTTGTAGTGGTTCTTGTCATCTCTGCTGTTCCATAGACACAAAAAGCACATATGCTTTGTGTAGCCCAACTGTAACCCAAGAAGTAATGATACAACTTTAAGGTCGCCAGAAATATTCCATGTGTGGTCCTTATATTTGATGAGTCTTAGCAGCAGTTTCATCGATTCATAAGTCTCATTAAGGCCAGTGGCATGTGCTACAGGTATTGAAGGTTTTTCATTGCCGTTGTGCAGTAATACAGCTTTAAGGCTAGCTTTACTAGAGTCAATGAACAGTCTCCATTCTTTTGGATCATAGCGACAGCCAATCCCTTGCATCAGACCACTGATATCGTGGCAGAAACAAACGTTTTCTTCCTGTAAGTAAAATGATGAAAACTGCAAATGGCGATGGCGGAAATGGGAAACTTTGGTGTTTGGTTGGAGAAGATTAAATTCTTGAAGTCTTGAACCAAGCAACTCTGCCTTTTCTTTTGGTAATTCAAATCGCGCACTAAGTCATTTAACTCTGCTTGACTTAACAAATGTGGGGAAATATTTGCATCTGGAACATATGCCATCTTTCCCTGTTTCTATATCACTAGCAGAATCTTCAGATGAACTGCTGTCTGTTATCGTTGCTGGTGGAACTGGTGGTGGATTTGTTTCATCATGTGGTACTGGTTTCATTGCTGATTCGCAGTTTGGGTACGTGATCTTTGATTTGTTTTTCTTTGTGAAACCAGCAATCTTTGTCAACAAAATAACAATCATTGAAGTGATTTTTCGGCTCACGCCAAACCATGGGGACTGAGAACGGCATAGCTTTTCTTTTACCATTCATCCAAGCTATTAACATTGCATTGCACTGTGCACAGCAAATATGTGGTGCCCAGTCCCTCTGTTGGTCTCCTAACTTACAGTCAAAATAACACTTGTAGGCAAGTTTAATCTTTGTTGTTATGTTTCTACGTTGTGGCTTAGGTGTATATTGTCCACAGACAAAGCAGAAGTTGTCTGGGTGATTTACACAAGCACGTCTATTTGATGCCATTTTGAATTACCATACAATATCTGAAAAAACGTAGAAAGTAATTATTACGATGTGCAAAATAAAAAGAAATACACACCGTAGTAAAAACAAATGCTATAAAACACACAAGTCACCACAACCTGTCACTTGCTCATCAGCAGAGAGCTTCAACAACCGTTCTGCTTGACTGTCACGTAGCGACTTACCGTTGGGCCGTTGCCCGTTACTATGCTCTTGACTCAGTGTTGCCAACTCGGGATAAATTTTATTTATCAAATTGTTCGAATTTGTATATAGTTGGCAAAAAAAATTGCTTTAACCTTGAAAAGCAAGTTTCATATTACTGGCATTAAGCCGATTAAAACCAAAATCTGGACGTGGTAGAAAATTTTACTAAAAGTGATTTGCATTTTACACAAAATCTAGACGTGATAGAAAAAATCTAATTATAGATTTGAAATCAGCATACCGAAATTAGCTAGGAGCACCTATTTGGTCTTCTGTAACAAAATCTTTGTTGCCTAGTGTAATCAATCATTGCATCAACTATTCACTAGCATTAAATTAATCATTATCACCTTAAACGGCTAAATCTAGGCCCCCTCTATATATATATATATATACACACACACACACACACACACACCAGGTGATTACAAATGATCTTCCCTATTTTAAACATTTATTATGAAAAAACTAACAAAGCTACAGCGAAAAGGAAGACATACAACTAAAGAAAAACACAAACAGTTTTATTTACAAGCTATTGAAGTTGAATATGAGTTCCTTTTGTGGCTCTGCAGCCATCAAAGTGGTATTCTGTTTCCCTCCATACATTTTGTAGTATATCATACTGAACTTTTCTAACAGCCTCATGTATCCTTTCTTTCAAATGTTCCAACGTTGTTGCCAATGATGGAACAAAAACTTCATTTTTGACATAGCCATAGAGGAAGAAGTGAAGGGGGGGGGGGGCGTTAGATCGGGCGAACGAGCCGGCCAAGGAATGGGCCCCCTACGCCTGATCCAACGATCAGGCAATTGCTCATTCAGGAATGTTGTAACCTCACTGTAGAAGTGGGGTGGCGTACAATCCTGCTGAAACCACAGATCAGCTTTGTCGTCTAACAGCTGTAGCATGTCGCGGTAAATGATACCGTTAATTTTTGGTTCAGCGAAGAAGAATGGCTCATACACTTTCTCAGCGGTAAGAGCACAAAACACGTTAACTTTAAGGCTATCTCTGAATTGTTTCAGTATTATAAATAAAAATTCCCTGAAATATTCTTTATTTGTATATCTTACTTTTCGCTGTAGCTTTGTTAGTTTTTTCATAATAACTATTTAAAATCTGGAAGATCATTTGCAATCCCCCAGTATATATATTAGGGTGTGACCGTTGCCCTCCAAAAATCAAAAAATGGTCCTACAATGCTGTTCAAAGTTTTAGTGTTGTGTATTTATCTGGGAAACACCCTGTAAATTTTCTTGGAGATCGGTGCATGTTTGAGCTAGCACCGTCGTACCAGCAGAAAACAAATAACAACTGTAAATGGAGCAAGATCTATAGAAAAAGAAGTGATTAGTGGAGTGCCGCAAGACACAGTACTAGGACCAATTCTATTCATTATAATGCTAAACAATATAAACTGTAACCTAGGAAGCTCTCTCCTGTCATTCGCAGATGATACCAGAATACTAAGACCAATTACAGAAAAAGAAGACTGTGTAGAGCTACAAAAAGATCTACAAACTATATATGCATGGGCAGATGCAAACAATATGGCCTTCAATGAAGACAAATTTGAACTAATTAAGTATGGACCAAATAAATACCTGAAAGAACAATTCAACTACACTGGACCCACAGGAAAAGATATTGCACAAACTGATCATGTCAGGGATTAGGGATTATATTATCTGAAGATGCAACATTCAACAGGCACATTGACAAAGTAACCTCATCATGCAAACAACTAATAGGATATATACTGAGGACATTCAGAACTAGGGACAGTATGACCATGCTTACCCTGTGGAAATCACTTGTCCTTCCACGCATTGACTATTGCTCTCAATTATGGTTTCCCCACAAACAGAATGAATTACAAAAAATTGAGGGCCTACAAAGAACCTTTACCTCGTATATTAAACAACCTGATGGGCAACAGGTGAGTAAAAACAAATTAAACTACTGGGATAGGCTTAGAGGCCTCAACCTTTATTCCATAGAGAGAAGGTTTGAGAGATACATCCTAATCTACACCTGGAAAATTCTAGAAGGGCTTTTAGTTGCCCCCAATACTGAACCAATTGTGCCCACCTTAACAAGAACTGGCAGAATGTGTAAAAAATATCACCTCCCACCAAACAGTCTGAGAAGGATTCAAACCCTTCAATATAATAGTATCTCTAGGCAGGGTTCTCGCCTGTTTAACTCCTTGCCTCAGTACCTTAGAGATATAAGTGCAGTCCCAGTAGATACTTTTAAAAAACACTTGGACATGTTTTTAGCCAACATACCCGACCAACCCACAGTATCAGGGTATTCCTCTGCCAGACCAGCCCCCACAAATTCAATAGGGGACCAAATCGTATGGCAGGAGCAAGAGAAAAGAAGGGTGGCGACCCCGTCGTGGCCCCGCCTCAGGAGGCGCTGAGTGGACTTCGTGGTAGCAGCGCACCCTTGAGGCAGAAGCGCTTTAAGGTAAATTTAAGGTAAGGTAAATTGCTATTTCAGCTTATGAACTTCATAAATAAGTGTGAAAATAGCACATTTTATCAGATTTTCATTTCCGGGTCTGGAACGCTGACCCACAAATTTTCCACGTATTATTTTATTGCATTTAATTTTAATGATGCTCTTTTCTTTTCTCTTGACAGTGATTTGATGTTGTGAATAGAGAATTTAATCATGGATACACGGCAAGATGATGAGTATGTCAGAATGTTATTGGGCACCGTACCCCGAGAAGAAGAAAAGGAAATAAAGGGCTGCAAACTGCCAACTAATAGGCATTGGGACCAGGCTTTATCTGCCACCATTGACAATGTGCTTTTGCATTACCAGAAGGCGAATGTCCCGACCATTACAGGCAGGAACAATATTGGCCGAGTGATTAAAACTTACTATGACAAAGACTACATGATGCTTATGAAAAAGAATGAGGATAGAAGACGGGCTGATGATCCTGGAATTATGAAGTTTAAATCAGAATTGAGCCTGACGATGAAATTTTATAAGAACACAGTGTTGAAAGACATGGCGGCTGCGAAAAAGGGGAAAGCTCAGGCCGAACAAGATGCCATCGATACTGACATACTCTTTATGAAAAGCATGCTAAGTGACAGAGTAGCTACCTACTCTGGGGTAAACAAAGTACTCACAGAAAAGGTTTAGAAGCGACAGAAAAGGCAGATGCGAGAAGAGAAGCGACAAGAGAGAGAGCAATGTGATCATGCTGAGAATGTACAGGCTGATATTGATTCACCTATTAGCTCTGATGAGGACGATGACATTGATGAGGTCAGCACTGCTGAACCAAAGAGAAAACATCGGAGAACAGTGAAAGAGGGAGTTTCAATTTTTGTGCCCCATGATATTCTGAAGTCGGCAGAACTTGTTTCATGCAGTGTTCGAAACAACATCTCGCCGACCCAGCTGAGTGCAATTGTGTACTCCCTTGTATCTGCATGTGGTGGAGATACATCAAAGCTGAGTCTAAATGCAAGGACGGCCCACCGATACCGAGCTTCCATCGTGTCAGAAATAAGTTTAAAAATCATGGATGAATGGCAACCATCAGACAAAGTACTGGTGCACTGGGATGGTAAACTTATGGACACGCTGGATTCCAAAGGCACTGATGACCGCCTGCCCATTCTTGTGTCTGGTGTCAATGGCACAAAGCTTCTTGGAGTCCCACCTCTTCCGCATTTGACTCAAAAAGCTGGCCTGGTTCAAGGAGACTTGATATCAACAGCAACCAAACAACTTCTGGTCGATTGGGAGTGTGAACACTCGGTGGCACTCGGTAGACACACTTGGTACCTAACTGAGGAGTTGGCCCCACTGGCTTTGTTCTCGTCCCAAGTACAAGAAAGGACAAAAGAGGAGATGAGGAAGGCCCTTCTTTGCCATGAAGGCACTGAAGTTACTAAGAGAGTGGGGCTCAATCATGGGGGCTATGGAAAGCCATATCTTCCCCCTGTCCCAGAAAGTGGCACTGCCCTGGTGGACCTAATTGGGCCTGACTCAAGCCGGTTCTTCACCAGTTTAGGCATGCCCTATCAGTTTCTCCACAGTCCAGCCAGTGAATGGGCGGATCATGACGACTACCTGAACATGAAACGGGTTGTGGACAAGCTTCAGGTCGTCAATGAGGCTGCAGAGCGTGGTGTAAAACTTTGCCATGACTTTCTTAATGTTGCCAAGGATGAGGAGCGCTTTCAAGAAGTCCTTCAAGTAGTTGAAAATGACAGACTGCGCGTTCCTAATCAGCGCAAACGATCATCTGTTTCCGAACAGAAATCATGGTTTCTTGCTCTAGAGAAATAATACCTTGTGAATATATGATAAAACTCCTTAAT
Organism: Bathynomus jamesi; assembly: GCA_023014485.1. Classification (NCBI taxonomy): domain Eukaryota; kingdom Metazoa; phylum Arthropoda; class Malacostraca; order Isopoda; family Cirolanidae; genus Bathynomus; species Bathynomus jamesi. Next base: position 322,731 of record JAJOZX010000291.1, on the reverse strand, counting down.
GTACCATGAGAGAATAAGAATGATTAACTTTTTTGTGTTAGTGATAACAGCTTTTAATTAAGACAGGCAAATGATTTGTGTTAATATCCCTTATGATGGTTGTGTAATCTCATATATAGCCGCGTATGCCGTATAAGCAAAATCGCTATTTTTCAAATTGCTGGTGCTCACTCGAATATGCATGAATCTTCAAACAATTGCACGTGGGTATTTTTATGTCAATATGCAACAACAAAAGTTTGAACAGTATTGTAGGACAAAGTTGGGGCAACTGTCACTAATATATATATATATATATATATATATATATATATATATATATATATATATATATATATATACACTGTATATATATATATATATATATATATATATATATATATATATATATATATATATATATGTAATAAAAATGTCCGTTGTCAGGGAGACGGACGCTTATTACAAATTGTTTGTTTCTCGAAGGTCACTGCCAAGCTCGATGAGTAAATTGAAGTTATAATAAATCTTTCTTTTAAGTTAGTGACCCTCTACGTGAATTCTTTATTCTCCGCTTACTTCTGTACCCCCGATTTCAGTGTGTATTTGATAATGAAATAGTTTGTTTGCTTAGCTTTTAATCAATAAATTGAAGTCACATTTGGCTACAAGTTCGATGTCAAATTCGAAATATAATACGATTAAGTTCAGGTTTTTTTTTAAACTAGTCTTAACATTAATTAAATAATTTAAGATCTATCGTTGCCCATCCACTACATCCCTCGCAGTAGTTTAGGTTAACGGTTCTCAATATTTCCTCATAAACTCTATTCTCTCAACTCAATGTCTCAAAAGCTCAAATCTCACTCAATGAAACTCTCAAATTTAGACTTTAACGAACAAACCCTCTCAAAGGCCTACTCGGAGAATTAACAGATCGCCACCCGGCCTATCACTCATTCCCGACGAAGCGCAAGATATCTTCTAACGGGTTTTTCCCCCCATCTGTTTTCGTACTCCATCCCTACTACGTCAGAGTCCAAGGCGCGCCGAGGCGAGCCCAATCAACGGAGACTAATTTGTGGGGGAGAGCGCAACTTAGGGGTTTGCGTCCCGTTGATGCGCTGTTCAAGCATTTAAGAACAAAGAAAAAAAAGGGGGGAGAGCGTCGCACGAGTCGATGAGGACACTCGAGGTTTATCTCAAGGGCTGTTTTAAATATTGAAGATAAAACATGGGGTATTATGCGGAATCAAGTGGTTTGTGTATAACACACACACAATATATATATATATAATATATATATATATATATATATATATTAATATTATACAGGGGGGCCGTAAGTTTCCATACATGGAAAATTTAAACGTTTGTTTTATGTTTCAGATACCCTAAGAATATGCGTTTGACGAAAGAGCAACGAATTGAAATCATACTGATGGCTGGGTCGGGAAGCAGTCGCATGGTTGCAATGAACTTTAACAGACAACATGGAACGAACATCACACACGACACTGTGGCAAAACTTATTAACAAGTTTCAGAAAACTGGAAATGTTGCAGATCAACCGCGAAGTGGTCCAAGACGTACAGCCACCGATGAAGACACAACAGCTACGATACTTACAGCGCTTACACGGAGTCCCAGAAAAAGTACACGACGGTTGTCTGCAGAAAGTGGTGTCAGCAGATCGAGTATCAGGCGCATTTTGAAAGCAAACAAATGGCATCCATACAAATTGCATATGGCACAGCATTTGAGTGAAGACGACCCGGATAGACGGATGGAATTCTGTGAATGGGCATTAACCAAAGTGAACGAGGATGCAAACTTTTCAACTAAGATCTTGTTTACTGATGAAGCAAATTTTTACGTCAATGGAGAGGTTAATCGGCAAAACATACGTTATTGGAGTAATGCTAACCCTAACTGGCTGAGTCCGACGAAGATGCAAGGTGCCGGTAAAGTGATGGTGTGGGCCGGGATATGGGGTGAGAGAATTATTGGACCAATTTTTGTCAGTGGAAATCTTAATGCCGAAAGGTATCTTAACATGTTGCAAGAAGAGATTTTCCCATCCCTGCTAAACGAGGAAGGTAACTTCCCAGTTTACTTCCAGCAAGATGGAGCTCCACCTCATTATGGTCTTCACGTGCGTCGGTATTTGGATCAGCAGTTTCCGGATGCTTGGATTGGTCGGCGTGGTCCTGTGGAGTGGCCTCCCAGATCCCCAGATCTCACCCCCCTTGATTTCTATCTTTGGGGGCACTTGAAGGCCATGGTGTATCAGGAAAAGATATGAGACATAAATCATCTAAAGGAACGTATCACCAACGCCATTACAAGCATAACGTCAACTGTGCTAATGCGTGTTCATCAACAGTGGGGAACACGTATTGAAATGTGTTTTCAAAACAATGGCAACCATGTAGAGCATATTATATAAATAAAAATGGTTGTCCATAAATTTTTTTTTATTTTTCCTATGTATGGAAACTTACGGCCCACCCTGTATAATATATATATATAATATATATATATATATATATATATATATGTAGAGGGTGGCGCAAAAACCAGGAGTCAAAGGAGCCAAACAGAATGGATCTTTTCCGTTTTATGACAGTCACTATTTTTGGTACTTTTGCATTATCCTCCCAACACTAATTTTTTTTTATAACGGCTAACGCCTGCGGCGGGCTGTTTTTACCGTAACCTAACCTAACCTAATACCAACACTAATTTTTTTTATAATGGAAGGAAAATAAAGTACCATAACCAAAACCAAACCAACATTATATAAAAAAATTAGTGTTGGGAGGATAATGCAAAAGAACCCTATTTTTTAAATAAAAATTAAATTTTTAGTTAAAAAATTTATAATTTATAATTTATAAATTTTCGGACCTTTTCCAGTTTGTGTACTGTTTTTCATATAATTTATTTTTGATTGGTCATACAACCGCCGTCGATTATAACAACTTTTTAAGAGAGGTAAGTTCTTGGTAACCTAACCTAACCTAACCTAACCTAACCTTCTGTTTTACTCTATGCTGTGCCTAACAGAAGCAAAGAAACACTAGAAAGTTGCATAAAAGCCAACATTCTGCCTGGATCTACTATTACACTAATCAACAGCCAAAATGTATCTTCGATAAAACCATCATTTCTTTAGTAATTCGACGTCGCTGAATCCGAAAATGACCTTCATTTTGCATGATTGGTTCGCGTTTAGAAGATACACGGGTGCCCTTTTTTCATTATTTCCCAATTGAAATGAATATATCATTGAAGCATAACATATGGCAACACTGTAGAATGTGCTCGTTTGGCAACCTCGTTGTCTGGCGCCATCTTGAGTACATCGTAAATCCCTTTAGCTCAGTCCTAGAGTGACGCTTGTTGTGGTGACACGTTATTTCACATTTTGACATAGTGCTTTTGTAGTGTTTCCTCGTAATTTGCACCTGTGGTTACTTCATGACATATAGAGGTAGTGGCGTGTTAAAGCGTAATCTTGCGATCAGTTTCTCATTGACGTTATAAGCAAAATGCCACGTAAATGCGTTAATGACTCAAATAACTTTTGCTATATTTGCGGCAAAGTAACATTAAAATCGCAAAAGAAGACGTTAACACCTGCCATCAAGAAAGCGTACCACCTTTATTTTAAGTGCAAATTAGGAGATCAGGACAAAACGTGGGCGCCGCATATATGCTGCATTATGTGCAACTACATTACTTGAGTGGTACAATGGGAAACCGAGGTCAATGGGCTTCGGCATCCCCGTCGTGTGGAGGGAACAAAGTAACCACGTGGATGACTGTTTATTCTGCATGGTTCCGCCATTACGTGGAATTAGTAAGAAGAAAAAATGGACCCTCAAGTATCCTAATGTTCCATCCGCCATTCGATCTGTGCCCCATAACGAAGACATACCTGTGCCCAATCCTCCTACCTCCTCAGACACCCTCGATTTGGATGACGAAGAGCATGATATAGTTGCTATCACTGAAACTTGGTTAAATACCGTGACTCGGGACTTGTTGGGGGAACTTGATATACCGGGTTTTAAAATCTTTACTAATGATAGGTTACATAGATTTGGAGGCGGCGTTTTGCTGTACATTCGTAATTCCCTTAGGGCTATCGAGGTTAAGTTAGATTTTCCGGCAGCAATTAATGCGATCTGTGTTGAAGTTAGGGCGCGTAGTATTAGTTTTAATTTTGTCGTTGTTTATAGACCTCCCGTTCAACCCCTCGATATAGATACTAGATTTTACTCACTTCTTGGTAATTTTATTGACAATCGGAATAGTATAATTGTCGGAGACTTTAACTGTCCTAATGTTAATTACGAGAATTTTACGGGTAACGAAGAGGGTTTGAGACTGGTTGAGTTTATGGACGATAACTTTTTTACGACAGATAGTTACCGAACCAACGCGCGGTGATAATATCTTAGATTTGGTGATGACGAACGGCGAGAATATAGTCGAAAGTTTAGAAGTAGGCGAGAGTTTAGGATGTAGCGATCATCAAATTCTTAGGTTTAAGTTATTGATAGAAAACACACAGGATAGTAAACGTAATAGAAGTCCCTGATTTTCGTAGGGCTAATTTTGATAGTTTTGCTGATAGGATGAGAGTAGTGGACTGGGATAACTTATTTATGGGTAATGATACAAATTTGCGTTGGGTGGCGTTTAAAGAAAGTTTTAGGAATATTGAAAGGGAGTTTATTCCTCGTAGGCCCAAGCGCGTTAGAAATCGTGGTAGGCCGAAGTGGTGGACTAGGGAAGTAGGCGAGTTCATAAACGAGCGTAATAGAGCGTATAGACTTAACAAGCGCAATGGCCAGATAGCTAACTTTAATAGATATATCGAGCTTAGACGTCAGGTTAAAAGATCAGTTAGGAATGCCAAGCGTAATTTAGAGATAGTTATAGCTGCGGATAGTAAACATAATCCAAAAAAGTTTTTTGAATACGTAAATAATCGTAAGCCGGTAAAGGATAACATAGGCCCTCTATTGGATGTAAATGGCGCTTTGGCTTCTGACGCTCAGGCGATGGCGGGTATTTTCAATAACTTTTTTGCGACAGTTTTTACCGTAGAGGACGTAAATAATGTCCCCGACGTTGACGATATCGTTCCATTTAGTAGCGAGACTATTTTAGATGAAATAACTGTTTACGAGGCTGAGATTGCGCATTATATCGATAGGCTAAAAGTTAGCAAGGCTCCAGGCCCTGACGCTTTTTATCCTAGACATTTGAAAGATTTGAAAGACGTTATCGTAGGCCCCTTAGCGAAGATTTTTAATCAGTCACTCGAAACGGGATTATTCCTGAAGACTTCAAATTAGCTAACGTCACGCCTATTTTTAAAAAAGGCGACCGCGCGGTAGTTAGCAATTATAGGCCCATTAGCTTAACGTCAATTGTCGGTAAACTTTTGGAATCCGTAGTTAGGGATCGTATTATCGATCACTTAGAAAGTAGGGGTTTGATTAATAGTAGTCAGCACGGGTTTCGACGCCATAGGTCTTGTTTAACAAATTTGTTAGAATTTTATAACGAAATAGTGCGCGAATACGATAGGCATAGGGCAGCTGACGTTATTTATTTAGATTTTAAAAAGGCGTTCGATACAGTTCCGCATAGGAGACTAATTGCGAAGGTTAAAGCGCACGGTATCCGCGGTCAGGTAGCTAACTGGTTAGAAGAATGGCTTCGTGCTAGGAGGCAGAGGGTCGTAGTTAATGGTAGTGAATCGGGGTGGTTAGAGGTAGGTAGTGGTGTCCCACAGGGTTCAGTGTTAGGCCCATTGTTATTCGTAATTTACATTAACGACATAGATGTAGGATTGATTAGTAACGTGTCAAAATTCGCGGACGATACTAAAATAGGCGGTAAGGTTGTTAACGAGGACGATAGAAATAGGATCCAAGACGATGTAGATAGGATTATGGAGTGGACGGATAAGTGGCAGATGCAATTTAACGTAGATAAATGTAAAGTTTTGCATATAGGTTCTCGCAACAATAATTACGTGTACACGATGGATGATAGGGATTTAGCGAGCGTTGACGAGGAAGTAGATTTAGGCGTACGCGTAACTAAGATTTAAAGGTTAGGAACCAGTGCCTGGAGTCTTGCGCAAAAGCTAATAGGATGTTAGGCTTCATAGCGCGTAATTTCGAATTTAAATCGAAGGATATTATATTGCCCCTTTACAAGTCCCTAGTCAGGCCTCATTTGGAATATGCCGTTCAATTTTGGTGCCCGTACTTGCGTGAGGATATTGATAGGTTAGAAAGGGTTCAGCGTCGTGCCACGAAACTTATTCCGGCATTGCGCAATAAGCCTTATGAAGATAGGATTAAAGTGTTAGACTTGTATTCACTCGAAACTAGGAGATTAAGGGGGGAGCTTATTGAAGTTTTCAAAATCGTTAATAACATCGATAACGTAATTTTGACAAATTGTTCACTTTCGATAATAGTAATACTCGCAATAACGGATTCAAGTTGCGTGGCAGACGTTTCATTACTAATATCGCTAAAAACTTCTTTACGTTTAAAGTAATTGATAAATGGAATAATCTTCCCGCGTCAGTCGTTCATTCTACCAGCGTTAATGTGTTTAAGAACCGTCTTGACAGACATTTTAAAAATATTAACGTTGTTTAAAATTAAAAAAGAAAGTTAACAACAGGAGCTCTGGTGGTGGTGCTCGAGGATGAGTCTGTTGACGATGAATGCCAGCTTGTGACATGCCAGCGTGTGATGCCAGCAATAAAAAAAAAAAAAAAAAAAAAAAATTAGACTAACACGAATGTAGATGTAGCTCATAGCGTAAACTAACCCACTTTTTGTTTAACTTTACCTACTTTTTTTTTTTTTCTTATCCTCCTTACTTTGCATGTCTGTAACTCTTTCCTTGCATGTTTGTAGTTTGCATGGTATGACAGTGAGTTAAGACTGTTTGCATGGTTTGTAAGCGTTCTTATTTTACTTCTTTTCATTTTTTACCCCTCTCCTATATTCTCCGACTATTTTTCTGACTTGTCGGCAGTGGCCGGCGGATGATGATGGTGAGACTTTTTCCCTCTTTTTCTGAATGAATGTTAACCCACGAATGATAGGTGTTGCTCCTTACTTAACCCCTTATTCTCCTCTCTTCTCTTAACCCCCTACTCTCTCCTTTCTCTCGGGCTAGCCTTAGAGTGGATCTTAGGGTCTTTGTTAGCCTTAGCTTCTGTAGATCTGTAGAAAACAGTGCACATCCCACAACATCACAAGATACCGACTTTGTGCCCAGTGAACTGTCTACAGAACCGCATAAAATCACCCAACACGAACTGAATGACCTCATCAGAGATTTGGACTTACCGAAGTCTAAGGCAGAATTGCTCGCCTCACGCCTTCAACAGTGGCATCTTCTTCATGATGATGTCCAAATATCCATGTACCGCACTGGCAATCCACGTTGGAGACTTTCTTCATCAAACATGGTGACTTCGTGGTGTGTACAGATGTTGTTGGTTTAATGAATGCTCTAAATATAACATACAGAGATGACGAATGGAGGTTGTTCATTGATGCCTCTAAGCTAAGCCTTAAGGCTGTACTACTTCATAACAAAAACGAAAAAGCTGCCATTCCAATTGGATATTCTGTCCACATGAAGGAGACATATGAAAATATGCAATATCTGCTTCACCACATAAACTACAACGCTCACAAATGGAGCATATGTGGTGATTTGAAAGTGGTCGGCATGTTACTTGGTCTCCAGCAGGGTTACACGAAGTACTGCTGCTTCCTTTGCGAGTGGGACAGCCGTGCTAGGTCACAGCATTATGAAAGGAAGGAATGGCCTCTAAGAGAACGTTTAGTGCCAGGTGTGAAAAACGTTTCGTGCGAGCCATTAGTAGAGCCAAGCAAAATACTTCTACCACCGTTACATATTAAGTTAGGGCTTATGAAAAATTTTGTGACGGCACTCAATAAGGATGGAAAGGCATTTAAGTATCTTTTCCAGAAGTTTCCTCGACTCAGTGAGGCAAAAATCAAGGAAGGCATATTTGTTGGTCCTCATATACGAAATCTGATGAAAGATGAACATTTCGAGACACTTTTGGAGGGCGCAGAAAAAGAAGCTTGGGTCTCGTTCAAGTCAGTGTCGCAAAATTTCCTTGGAAACAACAGAAATTATTAGTGATATGTGGAAATCTTACGATCAAATTGATAAAATCCCACATTATAACTTTCGTCACTACACTATAAATCACAGTGAAAATTTTGTCGATCCAGCGACCGGTGCCCACACTCAGCAGATAGAGAGCACCTGGAGTAGAAAACGGTACATAAACTGAAAAACGTCCAAATTTTCTATTAAAATTATAAATTATAAACTTATAATTTATAAATTATAATAATTATAAATTATAAACTTATAATTTATAAATTATAATAATTATAAATCTTGTGACTTTTGGAGCAAAACTCAGGAGTCAAAGGGTTATCATTGCATAAATTATATATTTTCTATCTAAAAAAATATAAATTACAAATGATAAATTATAAATTTATAATTATAAATTATAAATTTGTTTAACTAAAAGAGTAATTTTTATTTAAAAAATAGTGGCGGCCTTTGACTTCTGACTTTTGCGCCTGTATATATATATATACCGGGTGCGGCAAAAATAACACCCTTTTTAGTTTATTCTCTTTTATTGAAGAAAATAAATCAATTACAGCATTTTAAGAGAAATAATAAGGTTTTTAAGAAAAATACAGCATTTTAAGGAAAATAATAAGTACTTTCTCAGTAAAAACTAAAAAATAACTGGAATTTAATTAATTTTGTGGTTGGCTCAATACACCTTAAAAGTGTACTCTACATACATAGTATTTACTAACCTAATGATCATGTTCAAAATGCTCCCCTTGGTGTTCAGTACAACACTGAACCCTACCAGCAACACTTCTACAAACCTTTTGACACATTTCTACGTTAATTGTAGTAAATTTTTCACGAATTGTTTGTCTTAATTCAGGAAGTGTTTTCGGTTTGACCTTGTAAACAAGATCTTTCAGTACACCCCACAAGAAAAAGTCAGGTGGTGTTAGGTCTGGCGATCGTGCTGGCCACTCAATTGCTCCACGTCGTCCTATCCACCTCCCTTCGAAATTTAAATTTAACCATTCCCTAACGAGTAACCCATAGTGGGGTGGCGCACCATCCTGTTGAAAGTAAATTCCATTCTGATTTCTAACTCTCGGCCAGAATTCAGTTTGCAGCATTTGTAAATAATTATCTTGATTAACAGTACTATCAAAGAATATCGGGCCTATTATTCCATGGAAGAGATGGCTGCCCAAACTGTCACTCCTGGTAGGTTAACGTCTTTTTCCAAGATAACATGTGGGTTAACATCGCTCCAGTACACACAATTATGGCGATTGATGTGCCCGTTCAATTTGAATGTTGCCTCATCTGACCACCATATCTTATCAAGAAAGGTCTCATCTTCATTGACTTTATTCAGGAAATTTTCGCAAAACTCTAATCGTCTATCTGCATCTCCATCATGCAAGCTCTGTAACACGCGAGGGATGTAAGGCTTCATCTTGTTCTTCTTTAAGAGTCTACGGACACTTCTGTCACTGATACACAACTCTGTAGAAAGACGTCTACTGGATTTTTGAGGAGTGTGCAACAATGATTCTCTTAATTCATCGGACTTTTCTAAGGTTGTTGCTGAAACTGGCCTCCCTGATCTTGTGGCATCACTTACGCTTCCGGTTCTTTCAAATTTCCTAATTAGACTTGTGATATTGCGGCTCTGCACTTGTCGAATGTTAAATTCTTCTGATAACAAACGAGCGGCTTTAGCTCCATTGTTATTGTTTTGGTAATAATGTTTAACTGCTTTCACTCTTTGTTCTCTCGTCAATCGCAAGGCCATATTTATTCAGAATTTCTGTAAAAATAAAAGAAACAAAATGATACAATATAAAACTAAAAAATTATACTGTATAAAACTATAAAGATACAATTATTAAAAGGGCGTTACTTTTGCCGCACCCGGTATATATATATATATATATATATATATACACACACACACACACACACACACACACACACACACACACATATATATATCCACAGGGTGGTCCAAAAGTCCTGCCTCATTGGGGTGGGTATTGCTAGAATATATTCTATGTAGTATTAACTTAACTCCAAGTTTTCTGTTTTGTTTACAATGTGAAAGCCTTAAAATTTACAAATGGCAGAACAACAACATACAACATTGTACACCCTCAAGAAAAGGTGGAATTAGTTCTCCTACATGTTGAGGGTCTCAGTCAGACGATAGCGGCTGCAGAATTTCACAAAAGGCATCCAGGAGCATCACAACCTGTTCAGCAAACTGTCGGACGTCTCCTTAAAAAACTAAAAGAAACAGGACGCGTAGAAGACAGAAAGAGAAGTGGTAGGCCACCATCAAGCACAAGTGGGGAAATGTCAGAAAATGTACTAGCAAGAGTAATAGCGAGTCCAAAACGTTCAAGTAGGAAAGTTGCGCAAGAACGGAACATTTCGCATCAAAGTGTTCTTAGAATACTTAAAAGGAACAAGTTCCATCCATACAAAGTCACCTTTGTGCAGGAACTGCGAGGAGACGATTGCGACAGAAGACTCGAATTCTGTGAATGGTTTCAAACAAAACTTGCCACAAAGCCTATCTTACCACAATCCATTTTCTTCAGTGATGAAACTTCGTGCCACCTTAATGGACACATCAATATACATAACAGCGTGTATCAGGCAGATGAAAATCCACATTATGCGATTGAAGAACATTTCCAAACGAACCCTAAACTAAACGTTTGGTGCCGTATTCATGATTTCAAAGTCACAGAACCAAGCTTGCTGAAACGAATGAACTTCTACTTCCAACATGATGGTGCCCCACCACATTTCGCTACAAATGATCGGAATTGGTTGAACGAGAACATAATTTATAAGTGGAGAGGTAGAAGGGGTCCGATTGAATATCTACCACGTTCCCCGGACTTGATTCTACTCGACTTCTTTTTGTTGGGATACTTCAAGAATACAGTGTACGAAAATCGTCTAAGAACACTTGAACAATTAAAGAACAATATCAATCACTATTCTATTCAATAACATTACTGCAGACATTAATGCAAATATATACAACAGCTTACGTACTCGCATTAGATTGTGCAGTGAAATGCAAGGATCACAGTTTGAAAACCTTCTTTAATTAAACATTGTCAATTATCCACTAAAATGAGGCATGACTTTTGCACTACTCTGTGTATATATTATATATATATGTGTGTGTGTGTGTGTGTGTGTGTGTGTGTGTGTGTGTGTGTGTGTGTGAGTGAGAGAGAGAGAGAGAGAGAAAGAGATTTGGGGGGTGGACATTTGGAACCTAACTTTGCAGAAACTGGTGTAAATCAATATATGCAAAGCGTGATAGTTAATTAGTAATTAAATTATTATTTTTATAAATGCGAAAACGATCCATAAATCCAAAATTAAATACAAAGACAGTATTTTAAATCGTGTGTTCAAAATCCATCTCTGTACCTCTTTTTAAAAAGAGTCGTCATAGATTTATATCACTTATTATTATTATAACAACACTTTCTACTTTAAAGTTCTTCCCTTATTCACTTCTTTCCTATTCCGTTTTGGTTTCGTATTTTTTGAAACTTTTTCCAGAGCCGTCTCTGTCGACCCGGTAGCACATATGGTCGAATCAGCGGCTTCAACACTACGGGAGTCGGAGGGTTTGGAAATATCTTTCACGGTTCTTTCATCCTTTAATGTTTCTTTTGGTACGAACGTTCTTTTCTTACGGTATTCATATTTCGTCCGTTTAAATTCCATTCGCGCTTCGCCCTATTCCTCTTTTCATTTCTTCGTTTTAATTCGTTCTTTCCTTCTATTAATCTTTTATCGTATGTATTTTCTTCCCCTCTTTCTTCTTCTCTTCCCTTCTTCCTCCTCTTCTTATTACTTTCTATTTGCATTCATCCTTTTTGAAAATGAAACGAAAGCAAATGGCGAACAACTAATAATTCTTTCCAGAATTTATATTGAGAAAATTCTCCGCTGTAAAAATTGAAACAAATTACATCTCCCATTTTATAAAGTAAAAAAAAAAGAAAAAAAAAAAAAGATAGAAACCAAATGAGCATAATTTATTTCTTAATATATGAGAAATGACGAACACTCTCGCTTGTTTAGCGCCACTTTTGTTTCACACTCACACAGCTTCACATTCGCAACGTTGTTTGTCTGCTGATGAGAGAGGGAGAGAGAGAGAGAGAGAGAACTTGTTCCAGTGATATTTTAAAAATGATTGATAACCTTTCTACTACGAGTATGAGATATACAAAAAGTAATTTCGAAGCGTATGCGAATATACTGTAGTTTTACAGTTATGCGCAAAGACTTTTGAAATTAAAACTATAAATGAGTCGCGTTCAACTGTAAGTTTATATATTACCCAAGTGACTATTTAAAAACCGCACCTAATTGTTCCCGGTGGACATCACTTTCGAGTTAAATTTACTCCAGACGTCAAATTAGCGATATAAAAAGAAGAAAAACGTAAATTTAAAAGTTTGGTTTGTTGAAGCTGCAATTTGTTTGTTTTTAATAAGAATGAGAGAAAAGACACAATATTTAAAATTACCAATAAAACATTACTGTTTTTGCAAATCTGTAAAAACAAAAATTCCAATAAATAACAGGTTGTTTTCATAATTTATTGTTAAAAACTTTGTTTTAAGCATAAAATTTCATCTGTCTTAAGTCAATAGTAAAATCAGTGAAGAGGGATAGAAACTGGCACAGCGCTCAGGCCAACTAATGCGGCCTATTGCGCTAACTCCTGGATTAATATTAAGCAATGTCATCGGGGGTCGAACTCCCGACCTCAGTGTCTTCGCTTCGTTTATAGGGAAAAGGTGCTACCCACTAAGCTACGGACGCTAACTTGCGTCAATAGCGCCATAAAAAAATATACTTTTTACTTGTCTAGAGTGACGCACCTAAGTTAAAGAGTTTACAGTTTTACTAATTGTTAAAAAAATTATAAACTAAAAGAGTATTCGTACAGCGACCGTGTGTTAACTCGTAAAGCTTAAGTCTTAGGAATGAATACTGATCCACACGATACAGTCAGATCAAAATTTTTCATATGCACAAGACGACAATTCTATGTACGAAGCTTTTTAGTTTTATGAACATGACATAAAAGATATAAAGTTAAGGACGTATTCTAGGAGTAATAGGTTAGTCGAAATTCATCAAGGAATCTCATCAGTTCTGGAAAATTCGATTCCCTTTTTTGATAAGTGGAAAAAAAATTAATTCCAAGAATGAATGACAGTCTTTCAAAGTTCCAATGAATCAAAGGCTGAAGAGAACTGGTTGAGGTTTTGTTAGAATAGCAAATGTTCTATAGCGCCGCGCGTGCACACACACACACACACACACACACACACTGTACATATACACAGTGTGTATATATATACACTAGCGGAGCGACCCGGCTTTGCCTGGGTGGAAGTTAAGTTGAACGCTATATATATATCGACCGTAGGTCGATCCTGAACCGTCGTTCGAACTCACCTAAAATAACCTAAAGTAAGTATATAGGGCATATATATATATATATATATATATATATATATATATATATATATATAATATATATGATGCAAACCCACAGGGAAAAAGAAAAATGAGTCCAAGGCCTTTCGTGTATTCAGAAGTACACCTTGTCAGGGAATGAAGGGAGAGGGCGAGATGACAAAAATATATACATATGTACAACGGGACAGAAAAATAAAAAGATTAGCACATGACTGACAAGAGCTGATTAAAGGGAAAAGGTATTTTAACAGGATATTGTCAATTTTATATAATACGCCCGGTTAGGTTAATTGAATGCCCGGTTAGGTCAACTAAATGCCCAATTAGGTTAATGGAATGCCCGGTTAGGTCAACTGAATGCCCGATTAGATAAATTGAATGCCCTTTCAGGTTAATTGAATGCCCAGTTAGGTTAATTGTACACCCTTGACGATTTGTTAAGTTAAGTCGTGAGAGTTTCGTTTGTTTTATCAGTTAACGAACCGGGCATTCAATTAACCTAACCGGGTATTCAATAACTTTACCGTAGGTTTCGATATATATATATATATATATATATATATGTTATAATGTTTCAGACAAAGACCCTAGGATCCACTCATGGCTGGTCTACCTAATCTGTGGTTGTAGTTGTGTATTGCGCATGTCCTCCGTGATGGCGGAGGGGACCTACAATTTTACGTGGGTTCCGAACCACGAAAACCTTCATTTTACTACCTTAAACTATACCCAATCTATCAACATGTCTAATCGATTTTTAAACATGTTTATAGACGTGCTACTAATTACTTCTACCGGCAAACTATTCTAGCTATTTACTATTCTATGCATAAACATTTTTTTGGCAACTGCTGTCTCAAACCTTCTACTTGTCAACTTACACCCGTTATTTCTAGTTCTATTATATTGTGATATTTCGAAAAAGCTATCTCTGTTTACGTTATCGAACCCATTCATGATTTTAAAAACCTGGATTAGATCACCCCTTAGCCTCCTAGTCTCGAGTGTAGTCAATTTTAACTCCTTAAGCCTATCCTCATACGACTTCGACCTAAGCGACGGAATCATCTTAGTTGCTCGTCTTTGAACTCTTTCGATTTTATCTATATCGTTGCGCATATGTGGATTCCAAAATTGGATCGCGTACTCCAAATGGGGTCTAACTAATGATTTATAAAGAGGAACAATAATATCACGCGATTTGTACTCAAAATTCCTAGCTATAAAAACCTAACACCTTGTTCGCCTTATTGATTGCTGCTGTACTTTGTTTCGCCACTTTTAAATCACCAGTGACGATAACTCCTAAATCTTTTTCCTGCTCTACGTTTGCCAACTCCTTCTCTGACATACTATACGCAAAATTACCGTTACGCGAACCTATATATAAAATTTTGCACTTATCGACGTTAAATCTCATTTGCCATGTGACTGACCAACCAACGACTTTGTTCAGATCTCCCTGGATTTTACCTCTATCTTCATCATTAATTGCCCTACCACCCAACTTCGTATTACCCGCAAACTTTGAAACTGTACTGACTAGGCCGACATCTAAATCGTTAATATGTATACGAAAAAGCAAGGGGGCCAATAGAGAACCCTGAGGAACGCCGCTCGCTACATTAGCCCAACACGACTCCGCTCCATCAACGACCACCCTCTGTTTCCTACCTCGCAACCACTCTTCTATCCAATTTATTACAACACCCCTGATTCCATGAGCCTTAGGTTTTTCAATGAGTCTTTTGTGCGGTACGGTGTCAAACGCTTTTTGAAAATCTAAATACACTACATCTACCGCCCAATGACCATCATATACTTCAACCTGAACCCTGTATATATATATATATATATGCTAGAGCTCCGCCCATTTTATGTCACTATCTTTTATGTCGTGTCCATGATGTCACTATCTTTCAATCAATCCGGAATAGAGGCCTCTAACGGCCTCAGATGACCTCGGAGGCCGATGCCACATACCCTATGTTCTTCATCGGCCTCAGTTACCCCTATTCCCCAAGTCTCATCCAAATCTGGCCAGTGGTTTGGCCGGCCATAAGAGACAAAGAAAGAAAGAAAGTTCGCAGTTCGTTCGTCACAATTATTAATAATTTATTATTATAGATATATATGTGGGTTGATATGTGGGTTGTTCCTTGTGGGTTTGCATCATATATATATATATATATATATATGCGCCTCGGTGGTGTAGTGGTCAGCATCGCTGACTACGAATCAACCGGCCCGGGTTCGATTCCCGGCGAAAGCAATCGGCGCACAACTTACCCAGCTGTTCATCCTTCCAGCAAAAATAGATTCATAGGTAAATGGGTACTGGGTGGCCTAGTTGTTAAGGGGCTGGGTTGCTGATCGGGAGGTCGTGAGATCGAGTTCGGGCAAAGAATTTGTAATGCCTGACCACCCGTGGTGTGTCGTAGTTCGGATTGCACGTTAATTTGTAGGTCTAAGGTGGAACAACAAGCTTGACCTTCGTCAGAATGAACAATTCGAAAGGAAGAAAAAGCAAAGTTAACCTATAGTGTGTATAATATATATGTATAATATATATATATATATATGTATATATATATATATATAATATATATATATATATATATGCCTTGATGGTGTAGTGGTTACTCTGGTTAGCATCACTGATTACGAATTCACTGGGCCCAGCTCATCCATCCATCTGTTCATCATTCCATATAAAAAAAAAAAAAAAATTGGATGGTAGATAGATGGATACCCTGGGTAGCCTAGTAGTTGTTAAGAAGCTGAGCTGCTGATCGGGAGGTCGTGAGATCGAGTCCGGGCAAAGGTTTTGTAATTACTGATCATCTGTGGGTCTTGGCTCGGATTCTACGTAGGTCTAAGGCAGTGATGCACAAACCCTGGCCCGCGGGCCAAATGTGTCCCCCACGGGTCTTTTCAGTGGCCCCACGAGTCTTTTCAATTCAATGAAAAAGTTAGGATATAAAAGTGACCCAATTTATGACTTAGATGGAAAGTAAGTAGGCTAATACATTTAGTTATTTTCTTCGCTTAGCCCCTCACATCAAAAAAGTTTGTGCACCACTGGTCTAAGGTGTGGCAACAAGGTTCTCCCTCGTCAGAGTGAATAATTTTGCAAAACCAATGTTACCAAGGTTATATATATATATATACACAGGGTGTCCCATAAGTCCGGTCTTATAGGAAAATTTATTTTAAATTAAATTTACAAAATTAATACATTACAACTAAAACAAATGTTCAAATTGATGTCTTGTTTTGGGACCTTTTTTTTTTGTTGCAATGGCTAGCTAATATGGAAGTGAGTTGCACTCCTGAAGAAAAGGCGGAGGCGTGTTATTCTACCTGCAACAAAAAAAAAGGTCCCAAACCAAGACATCAATTTGAATATTTGTTTTAGTTCAAATGTATTACTTTTGTAAATTTAATTTAGAATCACCTGAAGATCAGGGCCCCCAGCCTTCTTTAGTTAGCTTTATAAGGCTAACTAACGAAAATATCACGACCTAACCTAACCAGTCGTCAAGGGAGTACAGTTGACCTAACGATTGGTTAAGTTTGGTCGTGATATTTTCGTTAGTTAACCCTATAAAGCTAACTAAAGAAGACTGGGGGCCCTGATCTTCAGGTGATCATTAATTTAAAATAAATTTTCTTATAAAACCGAACTTATGGGACACCCTATATATATATACACACACACAAGTGTATATATACACACACACACACACACACAAGTGTGTGTGTTTATTTATAAAAACTAATAAAAACTTCTTAAACTATCTACTCCAAAAGCCAAAATTGGTTAGTAAAGGTTTCCATCTTGCTTTCAATCACTGTCTGAACGCTCCTGCAGCAGAAGCGACTGTTTTTCCATGACGAATCACCATGCACGAAGGATTAGTTGCCATGCGAGCTGTTTTGCATCAAAATTTGGAGAAACAGTTTCCTTCATCCTTATAAAAGATCGAACGGAGACAATTTATTTCCCCTTTAATTTAACCACCACGCAGATCAACTATTGAAGGTATTATGCATTATAAATATATAATATTCACATTCCTTGCCTGTTCGTTCAATATATACATTATACAAAGAGAGAGAGAGAGAGAGAGAGAGAGAGAGAGAGAGAGAGAGAGAGAGAGAGAGAGAGTCGGTGACAAAAGTTTTGTTCATCCAAAAATTATTAAATATATTATAGGTTCCATTACTTTACCGTTGTTATTTTTTTTTTAAATTTGCTCAGTTCCCATGACAACTGAAAACGATTCCAGCAAGAAATATAAGAAATATTTGTTTTTCTCTCTTTATTGAGGACGGGGGGGGGGGGGGGGCGATAAGATATTGAGTTTGGCATTTGTGTATGACGTATAAAACAATTGTACCAACCTTAAATCTGAAATTCAATAATATTAGGTACTACTTTAGATGTTGCAATTTATAAATACCTATAATTTAATGTATTTAATGTATAAAATTAAAAGAAATTTAATTATCATATAAGAAAACGCACGAATATTTACCAATATAATTATGAATTTGTTGAAATAGAGTAATTTAAGGAATATTTATAATGCACACGTTTTAATAGCAAAATATATGAATTACGTCTTGTAATGAATTCATTTATAAATACCTATAATTTAATGTATAAAATTAAAAGAAATTTAATTATCATATAAGAAAACGCACGAATATTTACCAATATAATTATGAATTTGTTGAAATAGAGTAATTTAAAGAATATTTATAATGCAGACGTTTTAATAGCAAAATATATGAATTACGTCTTCAAGAAAACTATTGAATTGAACTTTTTATTCACACATTTTTTTTCTTGCTGCATTATTTAAAAAATGACGTTTTTTCTCAAACACTCTCTTCGGGTTAATATATTATTATTTTAATGAATTTTTATCCATTTCAACGGCAGAATCGGCCATTTTATGGGCATCGGTATCGGCATCAGCATCGGCAAAACAGTCGATTCTCTTACAGATTCTTTTAAATTTTAAAATTTTCATTACAAAACAAAATCTATATTTATAGAAAATTCAACAGAAAAAAAACACTATTTATGATAATTCATACTTATTTCAAAGTGTAAAATTATATAAAAATATTTTACATTCAAGAAAAAGGGAAAGTTTAATAAGTTAAGTTGCCCATAAATTTACAGTTTCTCTAACTAGCTAATCTCTAAATATTATAAAGTATTGTAATCTCCTACCTTATATTAATAATAATTCTGTATTAAGTTGTACTTTATAATTTATATATTAAGCCATCTTATTATGTTGACTTTATTTTAAGTATTTTAATAATTTTATAAACCCAAATTATATATGCATTCTTTTATTCAAATTGGTCACCAGTGACGAAATTTTAATGAAAATTTTTGTTGTTGTTGACATTGTTGAAGAAAGAAAATACCTTCAACATAAGGAAAAACAATTCCTTTAAATATTGGCATTCAATTTATGAAACTAAAATAAAATTATTTTATCATTTTACTGAGTAATAAAACTTTTAATATCATTTTAGCTACAGTATACGAGTAACAAATTCTGGTACTGTACAGTATATTGTGAAGTGAGCTAAGGAAAAGTACTTCAACAAATTTGTAATGTAAAAATATGAAAATTGAATGTTTTCACATTAGATTAGTAAACTTTATGGATCAAGTAAAGATAATCCCTCCCAGGTCACACTAGTAAAGCAAATCCCTCCCAAAAATGACCAAGTAAAGATAATCCCTCTCAGAAAGTAAAGTAAAGTGAAGCAGTCTGACATAAGGATAAAAATTAAGAGAATCTTTTTTTAAAAAATGATTTATTTGAAAACAAAATTTATTAAAATTCATTTATTACAATGGATCAAGTAAAGATAAGCACCCCCAACCTTTTTTAGTTAGCTTTATAAGGCTAACTAACGAAAATATCACGACTTAACCTAACCAATCGTTAGGTCAACTGTACGCCCTTGACGATTGGTTAGGTTAGGTCGTGATATTTTCGTTAGTTAGCCTTATAAAGCTAACTAAAAAAGGTTGAGGGTGCTTAACTTTACTTGATCCAAAGACTTAATTAAGCGGTATTGCGGTATTGCGGTAAAGCGGTATTACCAACTTTACCAAGTAAAGATGATCCCTCCCAAAAAATGATCAAGTAAAGATAGTCCCTCCTTTTTCTGTTGGGAGGGATTATCTTTACTTGATCCAAATTTACGAAGGGAATTAATTTTTTAAAATATAGGAAAAGAATCTGCACCGGCACCGGCTAAAACACACACACACACATATATATATATATATATATATATATATATATATATTTATAACGTAAAGAACGACGCTTGTATAGGAGAACATTCCGCGCAAGATGAGGAGGGAGAACGAACAAATGAAAAAATGAGGTAACCACCTGGGAATCGAACCCGGGATCTTCCGATTGCCGGTCAGATATGATAACCATTACACCATGGGCCTCACTCGATCAGAAGTCGTAATTCTCCTACATACGCGCAGAAACCAATGCCCCAAGGGGGCACCTCCCGCATGCCGCACATTATATACATTTCAACTGCAAACAACACGCAGTATAATTAACGTAAAGAACGACGCTTGTATAGGAGAACATTCCGCGCAAGATGAGGAGGGAGAACGAACAAATGATAAAATGAGGTAACCACCCGGGATCTTCCGATTGCCGGTCAGATATGATAACCATTACACCATGGGCCTCACTCGATCAGAAGTCGTAATTCTCCTACATACGCACAGAAACCAATGCCCCAAGGGGGCACCTCCCGCATGCCGCACATTGGTTTCTGCGCGTATGTAGGAGAATTACGACTTCTGATTGAGTGAGGCCCATGGTGTAATGGTTATCATATCTGACTGGTAATCGGAAGATCCCGGGTTCGATTACCGGGTGGTTACCTCATTTTTTTCATTTGTTCGTTCTCCCTCCTCATCTTGCGCGGAATGTTCTCCTATACAAGCGTCGTTCTTTACGTTAATTATACTGCGTGTTGTTTGCAGTCGAAATATATATATATATATATATATATATATATATATATATATATATATATATATACATATATAATATATATATCATCGGGCGGTAGATGTAGTGTATTTAGATTTTCAAAAAGCGATTGACACCGTACCGCACAAAAGACTCATTCAAAAAACTAAGACTCATGGAATCAGGGGTGTTGTAATAAATTAGATAGAAGAGTGGTTGCGAGGTAGGAAACAGAGGGTGGTCGTTGATGGAGCGGAGTCGTGTTGGGCTAATATAGCCAGCGGCGTTACTCAGGATTCTGTATTGGGTCCCTTGCTTTTTCTTATATATATTAACGATTTAGATGTCGGCCTAGTCAGTACAGTTTCAAAGTTTGACACGAAGTTGGGTGGAAGGGCAATTAATGATGAAGATAGAGGTAAAATCCAGGAAGATCTGAACAAAGTCGTTGATTGGTCAGTCACATGGCAAATGAGATTTAACGTCGATAAGTGCAAAATTTTACATATAGGTTCGCGTAACGGTAATTTTGCGTATAGTATGTCAGGGAAGGAATTGACAAACGTAGAACAGGAAAAAGATTTAGGAGTTATCGTCAGTGGTGATTTAAAAGTGGCGAAATAAAGTACAGCAGCGGTCAATAAGGCGAACAAGGTGCTAGGTTTTTATAGCTAGGAATTCTGAGTACAAATCGCGTGATATAATTGTTCCTCTTTATAAATCATTAGTTGGACCCCATTTGGAGTACGCGATCCAATTTTGGAATCCGCATATGCGCAAAGATATAGATAAAACCGAAAGAGTTCAAAGACGAGCAACTAAGATGATTCCGTCGCTTAGGTCGAAGTCGTACGAGGATGGGCTTAAGGAGTTAAAATTGACTACACTCGAGACTAGGAGGCTAAGGGGTGATCTAATCCAGGTTTTTAAAATCATGAATGGGTTCGATAACGTAAACAGAGAGAGCTTTATCGAAATATGACAATATAATAGAACTAGAAATAACGGGTGTAAGTTGACAAGTAGAAGGTTCGGAACAGCAGCTGCCAAAATTTTGTTTACGCATAGAATAGTAAATAGCTGGAATAGTTTGCCGGTAGAAGTAATTAGTAGCACGTCTATAAACATGTTTAAAAATCGATTAGACGCAT
This sequence comes from Bathynomus jamesi, assembly GCA_023014485.1. Taxonomy (NCBI): domain Eukaryota; kingdom Metazoa; phylum Arthropoda; class Malacostraca; order Isopoda; family Cirolanidae; genus Bathynomus; species Bathynomus jamesi. The sequence continues at coordinate 300,827 of JAJOZX010000291.1, read as the reverse complement.
ATGTTGACAGATTGGGTATAGTGTAAGGTAGTTAAATGAAGGTTTTTGTGATTCGGAACCCACGTAAAATTGTAGGTCCCCTCCGCCACCACGGAGGACATGCGCAATACACAATTACAACCACAGTTAGGTCGACCAGTCATGAGTGGATCCTAGGGTCTTTGTTGGTCTGAAACTTTATAACATTATATATATATATATATATCTGTGTGTGTGTGTGTGTGTAAAAATGAATAATTCCTGTATGATCTTATATGCAATTATTAATTTTTATATAGGGAGTTATTTGTTGTTAAATTCATACACACATGTACATACGTTCACATGTATTTTTTTTGTCATTTTTTTTTTTTAAATTAGGTAATTTCTCGCGATATCATGTTTATACGAGTGTTCGAATTTTGCTGACCGCAGCGAAAGCGAAATGTACAGTACTTATAAATTTATGTTTATTAATAAATAATATTGGTATTTTTTCTTATTATTTTGTCATTGGGATAAATTTTAAAGTTGCTTCCTATTTTTGCCAAATAATAGGTGACGTATTCTTTTCTTAATCATTTTTTTTATTAGATGCATTCTCTTTTCGTTATAAAAGATGGAGTCATGTTTTTGTCTTAAATCTTTAATTTTTATCTTAATATAAGAATGCATAGTTCAATTTCCGTTTCTAATTAACGCGGCGGATCAGGAAAACAACAGATCTGAAAATACGCGGTTTAAGCTAAAAATATGGCTTCCTCTTCCTATATCCTTGTTTATGTTTAGCCAGTGTCACAACCAAAAAATTACGGTGCTCTTCCAATATGTGCTCTACCGCGAAACTGTGATCTACCATATTCCAATACGTGCTCTACCGTGAAACTAGCCTTATAAGGCTAACTAACGAAAATATCATGACTTAACCTAACCAATCGTTAGGTCAACTATACGCCCTTGACGATTGGTTAGGTTAAGTCGTGATATTTTCGTTAGTTAGCCTGGAATATGGAATATTAGTTGGAATATGGTAGATCACAGTTTCGCGGTAGAGCACATATTGGAAGAGCACCAAAATTACTTTATTTTTAACTATTATGCAAAAATAATACAGCCTTTCAACATTTAATAATGATGATGTTAGTAGAAACGGGGTATATAAACCCCAGTAAAGTTATCCATATTCGTTCAGAAGTTAATTCAAAGGCTGAGCACTACATGTAAATATTAGTAGTAAAGTACAGTAAGAAGTCGTCTTTATCTTCTCCTTCGAGTCTTACTCTCTTCAGAAAACTTAGTCATTAAAACTTCCCGATCCATTATAAGAAGAATCGAGGAACTTAGAAAGAGCTTAGTCTTAAACAGAGCGAAACATAATTTCCCGATACAAGAAGCATCAGGAAATCTTCAGCAAAGTTAGTAAGGTTCCACGGAGTCTTCCGAGCCACTACAGAAGAACTCGGAGAGTATTATAGAAGAAACTATTGTAAGTAATATCCGTTGCTGCCTCCTAAACCATAACCTCCGTCGATTCCGAACCAACCCAGGGCCATAGACGAAGGGGTTAACAACTGGCGACCCTTTAACCAGGATTTTCGCAACTGGTAACCTCTGCATCCAGGATTCTTCCAGTCTTCCAGACCCTGGAACTAGGATCAACATCTAGTTGACCGGCGTGTCACGGCTTCAAGTTCGTCACATCCACCCTTGAACCGGTGTGTCACGACTCCAAGTTCTCCACGCCTAGTTTTCATCCAAGAACAAGTGGCCAACAAGACACGGCTTCAGGACACATCTCCAAGGATTTCACCGTAGGAATCTTGTTAAGTACAAAACTCTTTTTTTAAAGTAATCTCTAAACATTTGAAAAATCAGTATTATTAACAGTTAATAATTAGTATTGAGCCAGAATTAACAAAAAACACAGTGAACATTCCATACACCAGTGATACATTTCTTTTTAGTGAAACAAATTATTTCCAGTATTATAGTATAATTTTATTTAATGTACCAACATAGTATTACCATACCTTCACGTACATTCGAGTGAAATCTTGTTTACATTTTTTATTATTTGTTTGCAATCTTTTCAAATTTTCCCCTAGTTAGGCAAATTTTGTGCATTTATTTAATGTGTTTTTTAGATAGAGTAGTTAGGAAAACCCCTTAAGTGATCATTCCATAAATTAAGATCGGTCAAGCAGACCTAATTAGAACACATTAAGTACCTTCACATATGAGCGATTCAGACGGTGCGCTTTCTGACATCGAAAATTTACCTACACCCATTTTTCCACCTACCCCGCGCCCTTCAAACATACTCCCAACACACAAACTTCAGATCCAGAACAAGCCAATATGTCTCAGTCTCAAACCCCCGCCCCAGCATACATTAACTTAGGCAGACTAGTAAACCTTCCCATACTGTTTTAATTTTTAAGGGGACCATAGATAATCACTTTGTTGAACCACGCGTAAGACCTTGGATTGAATCTTTAGAGCAACATTTCTTACGCGAAAACATTACCGATGATGATATAAAAATTAGGGAAGCAAAAAGATTTATCGACCCTAAAGAAGGGAATGCTCATGACACAGTCACCTACGTCCCATCAATTAGCGAAGCTACAACATGGGACGATTTTAAACAAAACTTATTAGAATTTTTTAAAGAAATAACACTTGCACAACCCTTAGCCACGTTAGAAGCAGTCTTCCAAGCTAAATGGAAGAAAGAGGAACACGAAGATTTAAACAATTTTATTACACGAACACAAACTGTAGGAGAAGCCCTCCGGCCGCAGAAAATGCATGTGGCATAACTTTCACTTCGAAACAAAGAAATCTAATAGTAGCAACAACCATTTACCAAAACCTACCCGGAGCACCTAAAAAAAGTTTCAGGAGTTTTTAAATGTTGACAAACCTGTAAGTGTAGCCATAAACAAAACACGGGAACATTACCCGATTTAGCAAACCAAACTACCGAAAGGGTAGAGAAACCCCGTACATTACATTCAGCAGCAGCAACCACACCACCAACAACAACAACCCTATAAATCGAGGCCAATGCAGGGAACCACCCCAGAAACAAGCCCCCAAACCCAGAATACACGCCCTCCTCCACAGTGTTTTAACTGCGATAGCTTTGGGCACATGATAAGTCAGTAATTATCCCTCTTATTGCTCCCACTGTCACGAACATGGTCATCGCCGTGGCGATCGCCAAAATGTGCTAAAGCCCCTGCAGGGTATAGACCCCACTTTCAGAAACCAACCCCAAACGTTCCCAAAAGTCCTCCAATCCCCAGAAACCAGTCCATTCCCAGCCTCAGTCGAACCACCAACCCAATAGATTACGACCACAGGGTCAACCACACTATTACCCCATGTACAAACCCAGTACAAACAAGGTCATAGTTCGGTACGTAGAAGTACCCGGAGGAATCATTTTCCCCAGATACAGTTTTCAAAAACCCTCCAGCGTATGGTATCCCGTAGAATATGACCCAGGTCCTCCCATAGAAGAATTCGAGCCCTTTTTTAGACCCTACATTGGAGGGCAGTTCAACCTCCTCCCTCCTAAATTACAGTAATGAACCCAGATACACACAAACTCCCCATCAGGATAATAGGTGCGGACCTCCTAGATTTAATAATAAATTGTAGCAGATAACCAAGATTTAACTGCTCTCCTAGATACAGGAGCACACGCGACGTTAATTAAGAAACAATGTGTAGATGAATTACTAGAGAGTACAATTACAAATATGAAATTAAGGCACCTCCTGCCAACTCAGAGGAGTTACGGGCACACCCATACCTACATACGGAGAAATTGAGTTATATTTAGAAGTTGGAAACGCGGTATACCCCGCGAAATGTTGTATAGTGGACACAGTCGCCACCTTTCAGACAGATATCCTACTAGGTATGGATTTTTTTAACCGGAATCAATGGGAGATTTACCCAGCCGGAAAGTTAGTAAAGTGTCGAAATAGGACACACCATCTCCGTGAGAATAACAGACAGCTTAATGCTAATAGAATTAGTTCAGTTCAGATTTCCGAAAGAAATAGGAAACCCCCTCCACTTGATAGCAGTTCAAGTCAGCCGGTTGCATCCAGAGGGACAACCGCTCCAGAAATCAGACCCCAGGTAATCAGTTCCAGTTGTTGAATCCAGTTGGATCAACACAGTCAGTTTCCAGTCAGTCAGTTTCCAGTCAGTCAGTTTCCAGTCAGCCAGTTTCCAGTCAGCCAGTTTCAGTTCAGCCAGCTTCAGTTCAGCCATAAGGCAAATTTTAGTCGCCGAACCAGAGTCAGATTCACAATTTTTCATATGCCCTACCGAGCATATAACAGTAGCACCTTATGAGAAGATTTGTTTCCTAGCAAAAGTAGTCGACAGTCAAGGAAAATTATTAGAGTCAGAGCGTACTCTGATTACAGAGAAAAGTAATTTCAAAAGAGATGTTCTTATTGCCCAAGTCCTTAGTCAGAGTCAGAATTCAGCTATCCCTGTTGTTTGTTTAAACAAAGGAAAAGTCCTATAGAATTAACTTCAAATCAGAAAATAGGAACTGTTTCCACAGTAGAATAGATTCAGATTTCCCCATCAGTATGATAAATCGTGTTTCCAGTTCCTTAGAGTTAAATCCTTCAGTATTAAAAGAAGAATATAAGAAATGTCTGGAGCACTCCCTTCAGGAGTCACCAGCTTTACAGGATCCCAAACTAATGGAATCACTTCTCGATTTCCTGATAAGAAATAGAGATGTGATTGCCCTAAAAGGAGATCCTCTGGGCCGAACTAATTTGGTCCCTTTTGAAATCAAGTTGGAACCCAATTCCAAACCCATTTTCATTCCTCCCTATCGGGTTCCACATTCCCAATTAGTCACTATTGAGGAACACATCAAGGACATGTTGGAGCAGGATGTCATTCAGCCTTCAGCTAGTCCCTGGTCCGCTCCTATGATTCTCGTCTCCAAAAAGGACGGAACATCTCGCCCTTGTATAGATTTTAGACGCCTGAACAACATTACCATCCCAGACCGTTTCCCGATTCCAAACATGCAGGAAACAATTCTGAACGTAGGGAAAGCGAACTTTTTTCATCCCTCGATTTAGCATCGGGTTATTGGCAAATGGAGGTCAGTCCCGAATCTCGGGCATTGACTGCTTTCTCCACTAACCGAGGCCATTACGAATTCCAGGTTTTACCTTTCGGAGTCCGAAATGGGCCTGCTAATTTCTCTAGGTTGATGAATATAGTCCTTTCCGACCTATTAGGTGTCGAAGCTCTCGTTTATCTTGACGATATTATCGTCTACAGTTCGGACATAAAAACACACTTTCAACGCCTTCAGAATGTGCTATCACGCTTGAGAAAAGCACACCTTAAACTGAAGCTTGCAAAGTGCAATTTTTTACAAGATCCCTGGTATACCTAGGATTCCTACTATCGTCCACAGGAATTAAACCTGATCCAGCCAAACTCGAAGCCTGGAAAGGTACCCTGTACCCAAAACCATCGACGACGCCCGTGCATTTATTGGTTTTGTCGGATTCTATCGGAATTTATCCCCAATTTTCAAATATTGCTAAACCCATTACTAATTTGTTCCAGAAAAATTAAATTTAACTGGGAATCCGATCACCAACATGCCTTTGAAACTTTAATTTAAACTAACCTGTCATCCCATTTACAATATCCTGATTACACAAGACCCTTTCATAGCCACAGATGCTTCCTCCTATGGACTAGGAGCCGTCCTATTACAGGACGTAGACGGTGTGGAATTACCCATTGCTTATGCCAGTCAACTTCTCTCTGCACCTCAACGGAATTATTCCACTACGGACCGAGAGGCCCTAGCGGTATATTGGGCTTTGAAAAAATTCCGAAATATCGTCTATGGCTACGATGTAACCATCAAGACTGATCATAAGCCACTCACGTACCTCTTCAAGGACAAGCTACTTGAAGGACGATTGAGTAGATGGGCTCTGTTGATTCAGGACTTTGCGGCAAAAATCGTATACAAACCGGGAAAACTTCAAGTTATTCCAGACGGATTGTCGAGACTCAAGCCCGACGCCCAAGTGAATAAAATAGGAATTCTTCCTGTGTTCGACTACGAGTGTCTGCAATACTCCCAACAACAGGACCAACACACCCAAAACCTTCGGGCGCGCCTGGAACAAAAGGAACCATCGAAGGTAAAAGAACAGTACAACCTCAAGGATGGGCTCGTACATTTTCGGAACGAAGATGGAAACGACCTCGTGGAGATACCAAAGGATCTCGTTGATATAGCCATTGGACTTTGTCACGACTCACCTTTGTATGGCCACATGGGTCCGGATCGCACCATCAAGTCTTCTGGAGCGATACCATTTTCTCGAAATGAACAGAAAGGTACATGAATACATCGCTGAATGTCCATCATATTTAAAACACAAAGGCAACGTACCATCCACAGCTCCTATGCATAACTATCCAGTATGCCAAAGGCCCTGGCAAAGAACTGGAATGGATATACTGTGACCATTCCCTAAAACATCAAAGGGAAACCAGTACATCATTGTGTTTACAGACCACTTCTCGCGTTACAGCGAAGTAGCTGCCATTCCAGACCAGACCTCGGGAACTGTGGCCAGAGCCCTAGTGGAACGCGTCATCCAGAATCATACTACTCCTTCCATCCCAATTTCGGATAACGCTCTTAGTTTCACGTCCAAACTGTTCGAATCACTCTGTAACATGTGTAAAATTAAAAACACACACATTGTGGCATACCATCCGCATGCAAACGGCTTAGTGGAAAGGCTCAATCGAAAGATCTTAGAAGCCCTTCGCCACGTTGTCGATGCGTCCTCCCGTACATGCGACGATTCCCTTCTCATGGTACAAACAGCCATCAACAATGGCTATAATGTATCCATCGGGGACACCCCTCATTTCGTCCTCTATCACTACGACAAGCGTCTACTTTTTGATTTGCCCGACCAAATCGACCCGGCAGTTCTAACATCTTCCGAGATGGCAGAAGCAAATCAGCAACTAGCTGAACGATCTTTCAAAATTTTTGACATAATCCGCTATGCCCTAGACCAACGAAACCAACAGATGGAGCAAGAGCAACATAGGCGTCATCCCCGTCAACGGACTATAATCGTCGGTATGCGATGTTACCTGAAGAGCGTGAAACCGCCAGGTGCTCATCGCAAATTATACCCAAAATGGGATGGCCCATATAGGATTATGAAAAACCTCGGAAAAAATCGTTATGAGATCTTCGATCTCCGAGATCATTCCAAACTGAAGATCATTCACGCTGACAATTTGAAGATAGCTGCCGAACAACACCTTCCCAAAAAACAACTGCCAGGCGTTCGAGCCGCCTACCCTTCGGGAGCACCGACAATTCAGCGCAGGACAATTCAGCGCCGACAATTCAGCGCCGACAATTCAGCGCAAAGACAATTCAGCGCAAGACAATTCAGCGCCGACAATTCAGCGCAAGTCAGTACAGTTAAAAGTTTAGTTAAAAATAATATAAATAAATCGCAATAAATAAAAAAGAGAAAAATTTGTATATTTATATATATGCTAAATTGGGTCTGTATCGAAGGAGTGACATTTCAAAGGAGTGACATTTCAAAGGAGTGACATAACAAAGGAGTGAAATAAATACCGTAACGAAGGAGTGACAAATCGGAGATAAAATTCAAAGGAGTATAATTATTAAAATTTTATTTAAAAAAACAAAATTTGTTAGAATTGTTAAAATTAAGATTTTATTTCAAAAACTAGAAACCTAACCTAACCTAACCTAACCTAACCTAACAGTTGCAAGCCTCTCTTCCCTCTGGATTTGTTCTTTCTTCTTCCTTGTTGGTATTTTCGCGCTGAATTGTCTTGCGCTGAATTGTCTTGCGCTGAATTGTCTTTGCGCTGAATTGTCTTGCGCTGAATTGTCGGCGCTGAATTGTCGGCGCTGAATTGTCGGCGCTGAATTGTCCTGCGCTGAATTGTCGGGTCACGACCCTTCGAAAGGTCAAGGTGTTAACAAATCGAGCAGGGATAAAAAACTTAAGTGGTCACCGCGGGAACCACTACCCATAACGAAGATTGGTACCTCGTAATACCACCAGTACTCGAGCCAATCTCTGAACAAGAGGAGACCCCAGAACCGAAAGTCTCATCGGACCCAGACCCTGGAGAAACTCCTTCGAGAGGATCAATCAGTGGAACTCCACCATCTCCTCCAACTTCACCATCTCCTCGGTCACCACCCTCACCGATTGATGAACGACGCACGGATCCTAGATACCGCCCGCAAATACATCAACCACGTGAACTAGAACCTTCACATAAGAAACGAACCCGCTCAGAATCCGAGCTTAACGGTCGACCCCCATTGCCACCAAAACGAGGCCGACCCCTTCGTCCATAAACACAAGTATCCACACGGCCGCCACCAGCTCCGTATAATCTAAGGAGTAGAAATGTATAAAATTATCCCCCCTTTTAATTTTCCAAATTATTTACCATTGTAGCTCTAGCATTAAAATTTCTACTGGAGTTATTATAGAAAAACTCGCAGAAGGTAAATTTTTGAAAGGACACGCGGACCTTTTTATCAATTTGCAACCCCCTGCTAGAATCGAGATCAATCTCCTTCAGATACAAACCAATTAAAAACGTTTGAAAGTAAAGTCCAAGGTTCTTTCCAGGGAAAAGATCAGATTAGTCGCGTTCTGTTAGAAAATACCCTCGAAAATATTCAAACTACAGCACGCGCCCTATCAGAAATATTAGCCTTACCATGGATACAAGCTGGAACTCAAAACTCGGAAAACTTTAATCAAAGAAATAAAAGGGGATTGATAGATATAGGAGGGAAACTATTCAAAGGTTTATTCGGATTAGCAACAGAAGGAAATATTAAAAGAATTGAACTCAAATTGAATCTCTTCGCGCGAAATCGACAATATAATGGACACATGTTAGAACAAACTATTAGGTCACTACACGAAAACAATCGCTTCCTCCATGCCCTTTCGGACAGATTCACATACCTTGAATCCATGTTAGCTCAATACAAAGAACACAAAAGATATCTAGAATTAATAGATAATGAACATACAAGTAACCTTAATCGATAAGTATTTACAACGAATAATTACGATCCATTCCAAGGTTTTGCATGCAACCCAGCTAGCCCATGGAAAAATCACTTTTTCCACCCTAATACCATGGAAAACACTTCAGTCCCTGATTCACACAGCCCAAACACAATTAAAATTATCACCCATATTCTCACTCAACCATACTAATTACCTCCAATTTCTAGAATACACCTGGACTGTACATGGACCACGCCCATACACATACCTCATAATTGTACCATTTTTCGATGTACTCACTTATGACGTATATAAATTTCACCCTTTCCCAACACCCTACCAAAACAACTAATGTCTATCGATTATATTTACCTACCATACCACCTTACCTTTTCCTCACCAAAGATCTGTCAGCCTATTCTATGATGTCAGATAGCGACGTCCGGCATTGCCGATTCCCACAAACAAATAAACAACTCGTTTGCCCTCCACTCAAACCAGTCATTCTTTCAACTACTAGGTCTTGCTTTATCGACTTAATTCGTGACCGGCATGCCCCGGTATGTTCATTTACAAAATTTCATTCCTCTAAAACCTTCCAACTACGAATTGGACCAGACATCTGGGTTTCTCTCGCGAACAGGACTGCTGCTACTCTCGAATGTCCATCAAATTATTCCCTCATCACAATCCCAATGGTTATTCGACTACCAATTGTTGCCGCTTGCGTTCAAAAACCTTCCAAATATATAACCCGTACAAGGTTACCATTAATAACTCATACCCCTTCCCGTCGCAAATTAAATTTAAACCCGTCATAGAGATCTTAAATCTCTCCATGAAACCTGTAACCATCCTACCCGAGCCACATGCCCCTGAATGGAATGATCAATTAAGTCGGTTTAAAATTTCGGATGATGACCAAAATAACCTCTTGCAAATACTACAACTTGTAACAATTTTTTCCACATCTGGCGTCGGTATCATTATTGTATGTGCTATTATCCTCGGTATATTTGTGATAAAAAGATGGTTCTTGGAACAAAGGTAAACAAGAAACACCGAACCACGTGAAACTATTTGTGCACGACCAAGAGTGCGTACCCAGACCACGTGAAACTATTTGTGCACGACCAAGAGTGCGTACCCAGACCACGTGAACTAGACTTAGCCACCCCGACTAATGTTTTGTATATAAATCTGTATTATAAAACCAATGGTTATCACTAGGGACTTCAAAAAGGTTCATAAAAAATGCCTTGAAAGTTCAAAAAAGTTCATTACATTTGCCAAAAAGTTCAAAAAAGTTCATAATAAATTCATTACATATCAATTAGATCTATCAATTATAGGTGTCAAGAATTACACATCAAAAAGCATACTTCTTCATTGCACTTGCTAAAAGACAAAATTAGATTTTAAAAAATACAAAATTATAAAAACTATGAAACTCCAAAGAAAAACTTTTACTTTATTCGTTAAAGAAACACAGAAGTTATTGAACATGTTAAGCAATATCTTTATTCCATTGAAGAATCATATTCTCTTCTATATGCTCGAAAGTTAAGTTCAGTCTCTTTGGCACAACTACATCTTTGTAAAAGGAAAAGAATCGCTCAACTTCGACTGAAACTATTGGAGCAAATTTTAAGGCGCACACAATCTCTGGAGAGCACTGAAAATCGTAATCTCCTCTTCCTTGCAGAATCTGAGCACATCTGGAGAGAACCTCGAAATCAGGATTATTTTTCAGAACATCTTCTAATTTTTCTTTATATGAACCTATTATTGTTGTCTTTACATTTTCAAGTCAAAAATATTAATAAATTATTAATATTTTGGACTTTTAAAGTAATTTTATGCACTTTTTGTAATATTATTAATAATAATATTACAAAAAGTGCATAAAACTACTTAAAGTTCATAACATTATTAAAAGTTCAAAAATTTCGTAAAAGTACTAAAAGTTCAAAAAAGTTCATAAAAATTTTTACAAACTTTTTTGAAGTCTCTAGTTATCACCTAGTTCGCATTAGTTAGGATGTTATATTTAGGATGTATATTATCATAGTAATATCATTCTAGAGGAAAGAGCCCTGTAAAAATGAATAATTCCTGTATGATCTTATATGCAATTATTGATTTTTACATAGGGAGTTATTTGTTGTTAAATTCATACACACATGTACATACGTTCACATGTATTTTTTTTGTCTTTTTTTTTTTAAATTAGGTAATTTCTCGCGATCTCATGTTTATACGAGTGTTCGAATTTTGCTGACCGCAGCGGAAGCGAAATGTACTTATAAATTTATGTTTATTAATAATATTAGTATTTTTTTTATTATTTTGTCATTGGGATAAATTTTAAAGTTGCTTCCTATTTTTGCCAAATAATAAGTGACGTATTCTTTTCTTAATCATTTTTTTGATTAGATGCATTCTCTTTTCGTTATAAAATGGAGTCATGTTTTTGCCTTAAATCTTCAATTTTTATCTTAATATATGCATAGTTCAATTTCCGTTTCTAATTAACGCGGCGGATCAGGAAAACAACAGATCTGAAAATACTCGGTTTAAGCTAAAAATATGGCTTCCTCTTCCTATATCCTTGTTTATGTTTAGCCAGTGTCACAACAAAAAAAATTACTTTATTTTTAACTATTATTCAAAAATAATACAGCCTTTCAACATTTAATAATGATGATGTTAGTAGAAACGGGGTATATAAACCCCAGTAAAGTTATCCATATCCATTCAGAAGTCATTTCAGAGGCTGAGCACTACCTGTCAATATTAGTAGTAAAGTACAGTAAGAAGTCTTTATCTTCTCCTTCGAGTCTTACTCTCTTCAGAAAACTTAGTCATTAAACCTTCCTGATCCATTATAAGAAGAATCGAGGAACTTAGAAAGAGCTTAGTCTTGAACAGAGCGAAACATAATTTCCCCATACAAAAAGCATCAGGAAATCTTCAGCAAAGTTAGTAAGTTTCCACGGAGTCCTCCGAGCCACTACAGAAGAATTCGGAGAGTATTATAGAAGACACTATTGTAAGTAATCTCTGTTGCTGCCTCCTAAACCATAACCCCCGTCGATTCCGAACCAACCCAGGGCTATAGACGGAGGGGTTAACATATATATACACTGTATATGCAAAAAGAACCAGCATGATCGCGCTACCTCATGAATGGAAAAGTTAAAGACTTCGTGCATGGTACGTGGGGCTTTCCATATATATATATATATATATATATATATATATATATATATACCGTATATACCCGAGTATAGGTCGATCTCGTGTATAGGTCGACCCTTGATTTTTAGCCAAGAAATCATTAATTTATCATATGCCTCGTATATAGGTCGACCCCAGTTGTTGAGGGTAGTGGAACAACAAATTAGGGTAATAAAGCACCATATTTTATGGCATATAAAACTCATTTCCAAGAACTAAAAACTGGCAACTGCGTCTAGGTGACCTTAAACATGTCATCATGTATAGGCAGGTTACTGATAACTAGGCTTCGGATAAATATGCACTAAAAAAGTAGTAAATATGCATGCAAATATGCACCTAAAACGTTCAAAATATGCATTTAAATATGTACTATCAAATATATCTATCACTGGGAAATAAAAATATTTTAGAGGAAATTACTTTATTCAAAACACTGGAATAAAACTTATTTACCAAAAATTACAAACAGTGATTGCATTTAATTACCACATGTTGCTGCAAATGTTCAAAGTTAAACTTGCGCCTATTATTAGTAAGGAGATTTTTATATTCAGAAAATACTCGCTCCACATCACACGAAACAATAGGTGCATGTTTCAAGGCTAGAAAATCCGACTGATTAAGAGGTTCCAGCGTTCCGTCAATTTAAGTTTTTCCTGAAAGGATCTCGCTAATTTTCTTCAACTTTCCATGTCCTTCGTTTTTAGACGGCACATTATTAAGCTTGTTAATGAAATCTGTGCCCTTTTCTTCCAATTTTAAAATCGTTGAGGAAAGACGAGAAATTGGCAGATATGAAGAGCAAATTCTCTTGAATGCCATCTGCTTTCAGTAGAGATTGTGCCTCCTGAATGCTCTGAGCCTCCCCAGGATCGAATGTTTCTATCACGGTTTTGACGCTGTCAAAGTTTTTGGCGTAGTACAGTACACTGCTGCGTCTATCCAGGTTCCCCATCTGGTGATTATAGGTGAGGGAGGAAGCGCTACGTTTCCAGCCAATTCAAAAAATTTGGCATTTTGATATGGAGCTTTCAGGAATACTTTCTTTACGGTTGCTATCAAATTATTTACATCAGGGTACTTAGAACGAACAAATTCCGCCACACGATGCAGACCATGAACTACACACGTTACATGACTCATTTTAGGGTAAAAAACCTGAAGTCCAGTCATATTAGAAGATGACCATAGTTTGTTTAACGAATTATTGAAGAAAGCAGCAACAGTCGAGTAGTTCACCTTATCGAGTACGTCAACTGTCAGTAAGTAACTTTTATCCTTTTCTTCTTTTTTTCCTAAGACACCAAACACAAAATTCACAACGCATCGTTGTTCCACATCTGTTGTTTCGTTGAAGGACATCCAAATCTTATTTCCACCAGCTTTGCTTCTTATTTTTTCAAGAGTTTCCGTGTACAATTGTGGAATATAATTTTTCCGTAGCGTGGACTCACCTGGCACTACTTTTCCTGTGTATTTTTCTATGAATTCATTAAGGCTTTTGTTTTTCAATTTTGCCAAGGGAATATCTGCTGAAATAAATGCATTGCATAAATCGACGTTGAACTGTGAACGACTAGGACCAGGTTCACAAGCAAACAACAACTGTTGCTCCTGCTTAGCATTACTGGAACTTTGCAACCTGACATGTTTAGCTGTTTGAAGGTGTTGTATTACTTGAAATTCCTTATCCGACCATCAGCAGTGAATGCTTCTTATTCTTTCGCAAATGCTTGAAGAATTTTGTATTTACTTCGCTTTTCTGTCGACATTTCGGTAGTTCACGGTGGTATGTACAGCACGTACAACGGGCAGAATGCAAATGAATAAATGATCGCCGGTCACTTGCCACATAACAATTGGTAGTTCATGGTGGTCTGATGTATGACGTCACAACTTGGCTGGTGGCGTGATCTTTGATGCCGGGAATATCGTACACGTCAACCAACAAACCAAAGTGAAGTACATAGGTAAGCTATATACTTCACGTTGAACAAGATTTATGTTTGTTTGGTGACAAAAATGTTAAAATATGTATTTATCATGAAGATATGGTAAAATATGCATTTATCTTAGAAAAATGCTAAAATATGCATTTGCATATGCAAATATGCAAATGCATATTTATCCGAGGCCTACTGATAACCTACTGCCTACTGCGTAACAGCCATTTCCAATTGTGTCTTGTTATAGTGCAGACGTGCCAGACCCATATTCTCTGTCAGCATGGATTCAAGCAGAAATAAGTTCACAGCAAACTTCAAGCTCCGAGTAGTTGAATATGCAGAACAGACTAACACCTGTACAGCAGCAAGGGAATTTAGGATATCAGAAAAAAATGTTAGAGACTGGAGAAAGCTCTCTGCACAGCTTAAGCAGATGCCGAAAAACAAATGTGCTAACAGAGGAAAGTGTAACAAGTGGCCACAGTTGGAAGTTGAAGTGGCAAAGTATGTCAGTGAAAACCGACAGAATGGATATGGTACATATTTTATGTTTTCATTGTTTACTGGTACTAAATGATAAATATTTTTCATGTCTGAAGCCAACAGTAGCTCCTAGCCCTTCCCATCGTTCACGGATTTCAACCCCACGAAAATGTTACCCTTATATAGGTCGACCCCCTAATTTTTGCCTAAGAATTTCGTTTTAGAAACTCGACCTATGCACGAGTATATACGGTATATATATATATATATATATATATATATATATATACACAATATATATTAGGGTGGTCCACAAAATCGAAGTTGTTTAATTTTTGTGCTCAGTGTTTATTTGGTTCCTTTCCCCAAGAAAAAACTGCATACCAAGTTTTAGGTCATTATGACTTTATTTAGGGTATGCACAAGCTGACTAAGAAAAGCTCACATTTGTTTGATCTCTTTCCCTATAGAATAATTCTTATATTAGGAAAATGATACTCAAGTATTACATATCTATATGTAAAGTTTTGCATATAGGTTCTCGTAACAATAATTACACGTACACGATGGATGATAGGGAGTTGGCGAGCGTTGACGAGGAAGTAGATTTAGGCGTACTCGTATCTAAGGATTTAAAGGTTAGGAACCAGTGCCTGGAGTCTTGCGCAAAAGCTAATAGGATGTTAGGCTTCATAGCGCGTAATTTCGAATTTAAATCGAAGGATATTATATTGCCCCTTTACAAGTCCCTAGTCAGGCCTCATTTAGAATATGCCGTTCAGTTTTGGTGCCCGTACTTGCGTGAGGATATTGATAGGTTAGAAAGGGTTCAGCGTCGTGCCACGAAACTAATTCCGTCATTGCGCAACCAGCCTTATGAAAATAGGATTAAAGAGTTAGACCTGTATTCACTCGAAACTAGGAGATTAAGGGGGGAGCTTATTGAAGTTTTCAAAATCGTTAATAACATCGATAACGTAAATTTTGACAAATTGTTCACGTTCGATAATAGTAATACTCGTAATAACTGATTTAAGTTGCGTGGCAGACGTTTCATTACCAATATCGCTAAAAACTTCTTTACGTTTAAAGTAATTGATAAATGGAATAATCTCTCCGCGCCCGTCGTGAACTCTACCAGCGTTAATGTGTTTAAGAACCGTCTTGACAGACATTTTAAAAATATTAACGTTGTTTAAAATAAAAAAAAAACAGCTAGCAACAGGAGCTCTGGGGGTGGTGTGTCGAGGATGAGTCTGTTGACGATTAATGCCAGCTTGTGACATGCCAGCGTGTGATGCCAGCAATAAAATTATATAAAAAAAAAAAAATTAGACCAACACGAACGTAGATGTAGCTCGTAGCGTAAACTAACCCACTTTTTGTTTAACTTTACCTGCTTTTTTTTTCTTTCTTATCCTCTCCTTACTTTGCATGCCTGTAACTCTCTTTTCTTGCATGTTTGTAGTTTGCATGGTATGACAGTGAGTTAAGACTGTGTTTGCAGGGTTTGTAAGCGTTCTTATTTTACTTCTTTTGATCTTTCACCCCTCTCCTATTCTCTCCGACTATTTTTCTGACTTGTCGGCAGTAGCCGGCGGATGATGATGGCAAGTCTTTTTTCTCTTTTTCTGAATGAATGTTAACCCACGAGTGATAGGTGTTCCTCCTTACTTAACCCTTTATTCTCTTCTCTTCTCTTAACCCCCTACTCTTTCCTTTCTCTCGGGCTAACCTTAGAGTGGATCTTAGGGTCTTTGTTTGCCTTAGCTTCTGTAGATCTGTAGATCCTCACGATTACGAGTTAGCCTTGCTTGCACTAGGAAACTGGCATCGATGTGTAGCGACCACTTGCAGCAGATACTGTTTCTGTTCTTCGTTCTTCGTAATGGAAGTTATAATCCTGAATTAGCTTCGCCCCAATTTCAGCCACATCATTCACTACCAGTATATCTTGGGGTATCAGGACAAAATCCCCCCGTGGACAAAATCCCCTCGCGGACAAAATCCCCCATGGACAAAATCCCCCCGGACACAATCCCCCCGCGGACAAAATCCCCCTAAGGCTTTATTAAAAAAAGAAGAATACGACTGACTTTATTAAAGAAGAAAAATTAAAAACACAATAAGAATAAGAATAAGAATAAGAAAAGAGGCTTACAGAAACGGATTACAGAAAAAATATCAAGATGACAATGATTTTGCCTTAAAAATTCGAATGATACCTGCTCTAGCTTTTGTGCCTCCAGAAAAAGTTGTTGATGCTTTTGAACAATTATACGATTTTATACCAGTGGAAGGTTTGCCAATTCTCGATTATTTTGAAGATAATTATATTGGAAGGCCATGCCGACGAGGACGAAGAGAACCCACTTTTAGCATTTCTATTTGGAATATGTACTCAAGAACAATTACAGAACTTCCACGTACAAATAACTCTGTCGAAGGCTGGCATAGACGCTTTGCATCTCTAACAGGATGCTCGCATCCAAACATATGGAAATTTTTAAAAGTTTTAGGGCAAGAAATAAGCTACCAACAGGCATTTATTTCTCAAATTATCGCTGGCTTGCCGACAGAACCGCAAAGGAAGAAGTATAAGTCTTCTTCTTCTCGCATTTTGAAAATTGTACAAGACTATAACAACAGGTCTATTTTTGATTTTCTTAAGGGAATTGCTTTTAATTTGTCTTTTTAAATTTTGAATTTTGTTTGACTTTGTGTTTTTAATTTTTCTTCTTCAATAAAGTCAGTCGTATTCTTATTTGTTTGCCCGGTTAGGTAATTGTACGCCCTTGACGATTGGTTAGGTTAAGTCGTGATATTTTTGTTAAAACTTTAATAAAGTCAGTCGTATTCTTATTTTTTTAATAAAGCCTTAGGGGGATTTTGTCCGCGGGGGGATTGTGTCCGGGGGGTTGTGTCCGGGGGGATTTTGTCCGCGAGGGGATTTTGTCCACGAGGGGATTTTGTCCACGGGGGGATTTTGTCCTAGAAGCATATCTTGGAGGACTTCCTTGGCCTGGAGGAACTGCGGATCATCCTTCCATTGGGATGGATCTTTAGAGATGAATCCGGAGCCTAGTAGCGTGGTCTGGAAGAAGCAGTTAGTATTCTTGGATGCCAGCTTCTTCAGCGTCAGTAACGGAATGTCCTCTTTTGGCACTTTAATTATCTTCGGTGGATCTTTCTCTCCTTCCCTAACCCTCATCGACTCCAGGATTCCTCTCTTCTTCATATTGAAAACCGCGTCACTGAATAGAGCCAGAGCTACCAACTCCTCGATCAAATACCACAGATGTCGTTGGAATGCCTTTGTAGCTGCCGCTCCAACTGCTCCATCCACTTTATTCTTGTATTCTTGAATTTTCTTAAGAAAGGAGATATCGTTGCTCTGGGCTTGAAAGATTATGGGAGCCTTGAACCATGCTGGTCCGTAGACAAGAGCAACAAAGAGGGCCATGGTTCGAATGGACTTCTCTTCCTTGGGGGACACCTTAAACTGAGGTTGAAACATGAATATTTGGAGAGAGTATATTGCCTTTAACATCCAGCAAGCATGGTGTATGGGGCCAGGCTGTCCAAATCGAATCCTTCGGGGAGATGTCCCACCTAGGAAAATTACGTTCAGCTCCAGGAGTCGGCGGTAGTCGTTGCGGGATTGCGTACACTCAAGAGCTTTATGTAGTAGTCGAGAGCTTCTTGTACCCATTCTCTTTGAAAACTGCATTGACGTGGTCGTCCATCATTCCAGTCTTGAAGTTTGCTTGACTGACCCGCTGCCAATTCTTTTGGAACTGTTGAAATAGGAGAACCTCCAGATCCATGAACTGTCTTGAAGACGTCTCTGAGAACGACCTCCAAGATATGGTGTCTGCAAGCAAGGTGAAGTAAATTTCTTCCAAGTCGCTGTTCAATCAGAGTGCAAACTCCACCAATATGACCCGTATTGCTTGGAGTCGTATCAAAGCTCATGGCGACGACTTGGTCTTCGACCTTCCAATCCTTCAAGGCCTGAACCACGGCGTCTGCTTGCGCCATTCCTGTTCCACATGCGAGCTTCGGAACATCCAAGAGTTGGATGTTCTTCTCTGACGATGACGAAACATCCTTCCCAGAGATCAGTACTGGGAGACGATCGACGTAGTCATTTTCTGTGAGGAATGGAAGGAGTTTCCCGTCCCACTGAACAACAATTCCAGTATTTGCGCCAGAAGATGAGACAGCTTGTTTCACAGAAGTGATGTGGTCACTGCGATGTCACATACGGGTTCTCTTGAATGTGGAACGACTGATGGCCAGTTCATCACTGTTCCCTCCAAGGCTTTTCACAGTAGCTGCCACGATGTGAACTGCCTCACGAGATCGCTGGTGTTGGTTCTATCCAGGGCGACAGCGAGATCAGGGAACATGAAGTTCTTAGGCCTCGTTTGAGGTGCAGGACGAGGAGCTGCATTTGACGGACCAGGGACCTGAAAATCCGCATCCACTCCAACTCGAGGCATCTTCGGAAGTGAACGAGGGCCTTCATTATCAGAAGAGGTACTGGTTAACTCCAGCTGAACGGTCTCTTGCTCTTCACGCATCTGCTCTGCTACTTCCTTTTGCTCTCTGGCCTTCTTCTTAAGATACTTCTGTTTCATTTCTTTCTTAGCCAGGGCTTCGTCGACTCGTCCCATGTGAAACTTGCGTTCCCTCTCTTCGTCTTTCAAGAAGACTTGGTCTTCCTCTATCCGGATCAGTCTTTCCACATCATGATCAGTCTTTCCACATCATGCTTAATGTTGAAGAGTTTTTCAAGATTGTTTGAGAACTCTTGTTCCTTCTGTATTTGTGGCTTACTACTCCTGTTGGAACCCATTTTCAACTTCTCCCAAGAGGACAGGATTCCATTCAGGGTACATTTAATATTCCGCTCCTCTTGAGTAGGGATGCGGGCCATTCCCCAGATATCCATGGTTTCCTTCACCACCATATTGATGCACTCGTTTTTCGTAGGAGTTGGCTCAATCATTTTCAGGAGATGAAAATACGTTGGAGAACTTGCCTAAGAGTAGGCAGACGGGACTTAGGAATCGCTTCGATGGTGCCGCCAACCAAGTAGATAGTTGTTTTCTTACGCAATACAGTTGCCATCATCACAACCTAGAAAAAGAAACCAAAAATTGACATTTTTATTACTATGGAAATAATGTAGAAATACAGCAACTTCGAACATGTAGATTTTTAGAGTCACACTTTAACATTAAACATGCACTAATGCACATGAATTTTCTGCAAAAATTATTATTCATCATAAACCAAAAACAATAACGCAACAGTAATATAGCAGCTTTAAGCGTCATAGCAATTTATAACGCAATAGAAAATATAGCAATTTTAAGCATACACAGTTTTAACATTTCTCTTTAGGACTAAACTTGCACTAATGTACATCTCTTTCCAGAAAAAAATTATTATTTAACATAAACCAAAAATAATAACGCAATAGTAATATAGCAACTTTAAGCGTCACAGCAATTTATAACGCTATAGAATATATATTCACCTTAATTAAATATTAATATTAATTAATTATTAATTAAATATTAATTAATTAAATATTCACCTGAATCATTAAAAAGCAAGCTAAGATAAATGATTCCCAGTGATGCGTGAACACTTAAAACACCCTATCCGATTCTTGCCGGGAGAACAACTGAGGAAAACCGTTTGTATTTGAAATACGATGCCAAATCGTAGTATGTTCAAAAATAAGAGTTGCCAACTGTAAACTTAATTAATTAGTTAATTAGGAACGTAATTTGGAATTAGAAACTGGACGAATTGCGCAACTTTTTTTTTACGTTCCGAGTTATGCCTGCTACATAGGCCACATCAGAGCCGAGCATTACAGGGCATTAAAAATGGCAGCCGTTTGCATACCCTAAATATTCATTAATTAAAAAAATTCACGTTCGCTAGTTTCTCATCTAGTGGGTACGTTTGGGCTATGAGCACACAAAAATTTCGGAGAAAAAATTTCACCCTCCTTCTGTGGACCACCCTATATATATATATATATATATATATATATATTATATATATATATCACATTATATGTAAATAAGGCAGATGTTTTGATGCATATCTGGCAAATGATCAGCTAATGGGGTTGGGGGGGGGGGGGGGGGTCCCTAAAAATCTTGTCTAGGGCCGCACAAATGCTAGAAACGGCCCTGCTTCGGACGAAGGCAAATAAATCACTGAGAGATCCTTTGGTGGTCCAAAGATTGGATTCAGCTGTTGAGTGTTCCTTGTTTTCCCTTTTGCTGATTCATTCGCAGCCATGGAAGCCATGCCTAATTTTGCTTTGTTCGTCGCAATAGAATTAGACTATATTAGTGACTGTAAATGTTTTTAGCGAATCAGATTAAATATAAAAAATTATCAAAGCAATCAAATAATCTGAAAAAAAGATATAAATTATAATGTAATATAGTATAAATAACAAACTCTAATTAATATAATTATGAAATAATTTAAATCTGTGAAAATCTAAACAAGTGGAAACCTTAAAATGGTGCTAAAGCATCTACTAAAGTTGAGAAACTCAACGAAAGATATAAAAAATTCCTATTTTTTGTTAGTATTTTTCATGAAATACCAAATTTTCCAAATTTCTGTGAGGAATGGGATTACTATATATGGTAACATATATATATATATATATATATACTGTATGTGTGTGGGGAGAGAGAGAGAGAGAGAGATATGGCGGTACAGCCCCATGTGTGTTCAGTGTCATTAATTTTTAATAATATTATGGTATCGTAGGAAACGGGTGAAATAGTTACTCATTAAGGATTAACTTCATTACAGAAGGTGAATAATTTAACGTAAATTTTCAAGTAACAAAATGAAAGCAAATATTATAAAGTACAAAGAAAAAGAGACTTTTAATAATAACTATATGAGCTTCATGAAAAAGAGAGAGAGAGAGAGAGAGAGAGAGAGAGAGAGAGAGAGAGAGAGAGAGAGAGTATTCTTCTATACTTTAGATAAACCTTCTCTCTTTCTTGCTTTCTTTCTCTCTCTCATATATATATATATATACACATATGCACGTTTTATATATATATATATATATATATATATATATATATATATATATATATATATACACTATATTGTTCTTCGTAAACACTCGTTTTTTTTAGTTTTTTGTGTCAATGATTGTGAAAAACTTGTTTTTTAGTGAAATTAACTCACCAGTAAAGTGATATATTTACAATAGTGTTCGGTACCCTCGTATCTAATTTACCTTGCTTTAGTATTTAATTATAGTTGAATTCACTTTATTTATTAAACGAAGTTATAGTTAAGATAACCATGTGACGCCATAAACTCTTTTTTTCCTATATTGAGAAATATTTCGCAGAAGGTGTTAATCCCTTCCTAGGTGGGTAAGCCACAGGGCGTTAAAGTAGTTGAAGTATAACATGGTTCCATAAGGCTAATTTTGACGTTGCCTTGAAGATTGTATTCGAGGTGTTAATCCCCTTCCGAGGCAGGTCACCTTCTCAAAAATAAATAAGTTCTCCTTTACTTTTGCCTTTTTTTTAAATTGAGTAATGTTAACTGCAATAAAAGTAGAATATGACGGGGCCAAGTAAACTGAAAACCGAATGTTTTAAATGGAAAGTTTAAACACTGTTGTGTTGACTTTCCTGAAGGTAATTTCAGCGATATTACAACTGAGCGTATGTTTGTTCTGTAGACTTAGAGAAAACATGAGAAAGAAGTTAAAGAGCTAAAAGAAATTCTTAAAAATCTTGATTGTGGCACTGGAAATCTAAATCAGTGTAAAAGGCCAGAATGATAAAACATCGGATATAAACTCTAAGGTTGAACGTTTAGAACAAAGCATGGCATGTTTGGAAACCACAGTGAGTAGTCCGAAAAGTAGGACAAAAGAGGAGGAATTCAAAGTAGTATAAAATAAAGGCCCTTAAAACCGAAATATAAGGATTCTGAACCCATTATCATAAAAAATAGATATGAATTTATTATTGAATTACTTGCTGACGAAGAGGAGAAGCCCATTTTAATTGAGGATTCTCTAGTCAGAAATCAAGTGGCCTTTTCCGAAGCAAAACAGGTGACCAAGAGAAAACTTAGATATTTTCCAGGTACCACAAGTCAGACAATAAATCAAGAATTATTACAACATTAATGTCAAGAGTAAAAGTTGCCCCATCATTGTACATGTTGGTAGCAATAACATTTTTCAGAGGGACAGGAGGGCAGACTGAGGTTATTGTAAAGGAATTTAAAAGCCTCACCGATAAGATTGAAAAAAAGACTGACATGAGGAATGTTGTAAGGATTCTCCCAAGAATGCATGCTAGTGGTTGTACCGCAAGTAAAGCTATTAGCGTAAACATTAGAGTAAAATGCATTTGCGAGAGTAAAAGAATAAAGTTTGTCGATTTTTGGCCTACATTTTTCTATAACAGGGAATACTTTAGCTCGGATGTGATTCATTTTATTCAAAATAATATAGAAATATAGCGATCTTCTGGACATTAACTTGTATAATCTTTTTAAATTAAGACTTCCCCACAACCAGTAATTGATCCTGCTCCACCATCTATTAAACCTATTCTACCAGTAGTTAGTCCTAGTCCGCCAGTCGTTAATCCTACTAGTGCATTGTCTGACCAAGCTCCCCACTTATCATTAATTAATTCACCTAATTGGGAAACGACCCAGATCAAATAGGAGAAACAACAACTTAAAATCTCTTAAAATTGTGCTATTCAATGCCAGGTCAATTAAAAACAAACTAATGGAATTTATAACGCTAGTCAAAACTGAGAACTTTGATATCATAGGAATAACTGAATCCTGGATTCATTATGAATCAAGAGACTTTGTAGGAGAATTTGAAGTGGAAAATTACAAAATGTTTCACAAAGACGAACGAAAGGGAAGATTTCCTGTATCCAGTAAATAGTTATACTGTTTCTGCTCATGAAATGTCTAAATTAACTAAAATGTATAAATTTGAGCAATAAAAAAGTGCATCTATTTCTAGTATATAGGCCACCTTACTCCCCCGTTGATGAGGCAATAAACTTTTATAGTAAATTAAGTAGATTAGTGAATAATAAGATTAGTGTAATTTTTGGTTATTTTAACTGCGGTAATATAAGTTGTGAAAACAAAACAGCTGATACTGAGAGTTCAATCTTGGAATTTGCAGATGATAACCTACTACTGTAAGTCAATGGGTTGACGATCCTACTAGGGATAATAGTAAATAGATCTCATATTCACGAGTGACGATAACTTAGTTTCTAACCTGACTGTTGGTGAAATTTTGAATAACAGCGATCACAGTTTGATTAGGTTTGACCTCAGGGTTCCATTACTACTCAAGAAAAGACGCACAAAAGATTGAATATCTCTAGATCAAATTTTAAAAGGTTCCGAAGTAGTTCAGACACATTTGAAGTTCTAGTAAACAAGGATGTCATTGTTACCTAAAGCTCATATAGGAATCAATCTAGAATATTACAGGACACTTTTGTATCCTCTAAAATAGCTTCTCCCTTGTCAACCAAGACGCCGAAAGGGTTTAACAATGAAATTAACAATGCTATTACGGAAAGAAATAGAGCCTACCCCTAGAAACTACTTAAGTCACACTCCAACCGGACTAACTGAGAAAATTATATAAACTACGTCGGAGGGTTAAATCCTTAATTAGATCAGCTAAACATGATGAGGAAGCTACAGTTGCCTCGCTCTGTAAAGTTAATTCTAAAGAGTTTTTTACCCATATTAACAGCAGAAAGCCAATTAAAAATTCTGTAGGTTCCCTTAAAAGATAGAAATGGCGTACTGAAATTCAGTGATATACAGGGTGGGCCGTAAGTTTCCATACATAGGAAAATTTGGATCAGCAGTTTCCGGATGCTTGGATTGGTCGGCGTGGTCCTGTGGAGTGGCCTCCCAGATCCCCAGATCTCACCCCCCTTGATTTCTATCTTTGGGGGCACTTGAAGGCCATGGTGTATCAGGAAAAGATACGAGACATAAATCATCTAAAGGAACGTATCACCAACGCCATTACAAGCATAACGTCAACTGTGCTAATGCGTGTTCATCAACAGTGGGGAACACGTATTGAAATGTGTTTTCAAAACAATGGCAACCATGTAGAGCATATTATATAAATAAAAATGGTTGTCCATAAAAAAATGTTTATTTTTCCTATGTATGGAAACTTACGGCCCACCCTGTACATAGATATAGCTCATACGTTAAACGAGTTCTTCGTTACAATCTTCACGGAAGAAAACTGAACTGAAGTACCAAATCCTCGGATTACTTGTGAAGGTGACCATCCCTTACAGACCATAAGTTTTACGAGAGATGAGGTGTAGCAAGTAATGACAAGATGAATAAGTACAAATCATCCAATCATGACTTACTGTATTTCTCCCAAGCGTATTAAAGGAGGTTAGCCACAATATTGTTGATGATTTAGTAACCATATTCAAACTATCGTTCGAATTAGGGAAAGTTCCAACCGAATGGAAATTAGCAAATGTAATACCACTCTTTAAAAAGGATGATAGACAAAATCCTTGTAATTACCGCCCGATCAATTTATCGTTAATCCATTATTACAAAACGTAATGTATATTACCTTGAATCAAACAATTTAATTTTTGATTCCAACATGGATTCAGGAGACGTAAATCTTATCTAACAAACCTGTTAGGATTTTTTCATAATATTTGTACTTTATACGGTACAACTAGAGCAATAGATATAGTGTATCTCGACTTTTAAAAGGCCTTTGACAAAGTCCATCACGCGAGATTGATGACTAAAGTTAGAGGACTGGGAATTACTCGGCTCGTTTCAGCTGGACTGAAGATTGGTTAAGAGATAGAAAGCAGAGAGTGGTAATAAATGGAGTGGGTTCGGAGTAGGCCCCTGTCACCAGTGGGGTTCCACGGGGCTCCCTTCTGGGTTCTTTGCTTTTTATCATCTACATTCTATTATATATAAACGGTATAGACATAGGCTCCTAGTATAATTTCTAAATTTGCAGGCGATACCAAATTAGAGAATAATATAGGTAATGAGGACGGCGTAAGAACGTTTGGAAATGATCTCGATAGGTTCGGCCAATGGTTTGCTATTTGGCAGATGCCATTCAAGTTGGATAAATGAAAGGTAATGCACATAGGTTACAAGAACCAGAAAACCGATTACTTTCTCTAGGGGAAGAACTTGATTGAGACTCAGTGGCGTGGTGGCGGGTGGGGCCACTGAGGCCATGGCCCCAGCAGCTCTGACCTACTGGGGGCGCTAAAACCATGCTGGGGGACACCAAAATTAATAATTAAGGGAAACTTACAACGACAATAATTCCTTGTTGAATGAGTTTAGATTTTCTACTAACTTCCCACCCTAAAGGTTCCTTCCCACGCACCTGACCCAAGCCACGCCTTAGGGCACAGGTGTTCCGCGATCCGCCCCACGCTTCCCTAATTCCGTCAGCCAGTGGCCAGCCTCATGCAGTTGACGGTTGACCTGTGTTTGTTCCATCACCACTTTTCCGCGAGACCGCGACTCGACACAGGCTGCACAAGCACGTGGAATCTCTGCTTTATTTTTGCGAGTACCTATGTATCTGTCTTCACTTAATGATCTACTTTCAATTTTCATTTGTGGTCTGCATCGATTGCTTATTTTGTGTCTGTAATATTTAGTTTAGTGAGTTTAAGTTACCAGTGGGGAGCCGGAACAGGATTAGTAAAGTAAACTGGAGTAACGTTGCGGTATGGGCTCACAGTTGTCGATATCGTTAGCTAACTATAAAGACAACTGTGATGCTGGCAATAATTTCATTTGTATAATATTTTAGTAGCAAATAACTTCTACACAGACTATTGATTTATGTTAGCGAGTCTGTAATTTTGCCTCCCAGAATGCATCCCCCATTATAGGAGCATTTACAAAACGTAAACAATGACGTCATTAGCAGTGGGAAAGCCCTATGGGAGCATTCAGTCACTTCCTCGCCTATTTACGAGTATGTCGTTAAGGCAAATAATGATAAATGTATAACAACAGTAATAAAATTCACAGTAATAATAATAATAATATCACTGTTAATAATACGGTAACAGTAATAGTAATAAGCATGATTAGGCCTATTCATGGCTATTTAACTGCGTCAAAGGATCGAAGCGCCGCATTCCTACACTTCGCCCACAATGTAAACACACTATGACGTCATTGTGTTCGCTCCCTATATGGTACAATTTTTCACAATTTTTTGGTACACAAAGCAGTACCTGAATGGCAATGCTGCTGCACTTTGTTGGATTACTAACCGTTAGTCTCCTCTACCAATTAATTGGAATCTATTGTGTCAATAAATAGTTACTGTCAGTTGTAAAGCATGAAAAACGTGTTATCAGTTATTGTATTTACCATTGTTATCAGTTAATAAAATTTGGTTTTGACATTTCTGCCGTGAATTCTTCTATATTTAAAAGTCATAAGTGCCTTGTGCCTCAAATATACACATGAGCAGTCAGAGTTCCACAATCTTGGAGGCTGGTACTGAGACTAGTAAAATATTATAAAATGTTAGTCCTAATTATGCAGGTGATAGCATACACATGTAACAAATTTGTGAACAAAAAAATAGCATAGTATTGTTACTTACTGTAAAAGAGAGCATTAAATGAGCCATGATATGACGTCACTGTGCACAATCCAGGCTCAGTGAGTTGTGTGATGTTTCCACCTCAAGATCTCTCATTATTTTTTTCTCTTGTTTATTTGCAACACGTTTCACTGTCACTGAACTCACTGTCGCTACTCTCTTTGAATTCCAACACCTCTGACAACAGTAATTTACCTTTTATTTCCCTTCTCTACAGAACCCCACCTCCCCGCTTTGTAATGTAATTTGTAATGTAATTGTAATTTGTATATTTTCATTCTCTGGCTGCAATTTGGTAATAAACCGTTTTATTATTATTATTATTAATATTATTATTATTATTATTATTATTATTATTATATATGTGCGTGTGTATGTGTATAACAGTGTGTGCAGTATGATGCATATATTTTTTTTATATTCCAGGTTGTGTAACATGGATCATAATCATAATCGTAAGCGAAAAAAGAAATCAGATTCTCAAAATCGAACCATGAAAAAGGTCCGTCCTGAGGAGGATAAATATCTTAGCCAAGACATGACTGCTTTTCTGAATGTCTTTCGGCCTTCTTTTACGGCAGATAGATCACAACCTCCCTCACTGTCAGCTACAGCAGAGGCTGCAGAGCCTTTTTCACCGCCAGCTACAACAGAGCTTCCTTCACTGTCAGTTACAGCAGAGGCTGCAGAGCCTTTTTTGCCATCAGTTACAACAGAGCCACCATCGTCAACGTTGTCTATTAATTATCGAACCCAGTAGTCTATCTGATAAAATTGATCCATTCACATTAGGGAGACGAAATATGAAATTTAGTGTTGAGGAAAAGAGCTATATTATGAAATTTGGTCCATTTCAGTCCACAGAGGCATATCTCCTAAGTAAAGCAAAATCAATTGGAGGTCGCTTGAGGCACTGTACACAAGGTATATTTTACCACCAAGACAAGACAGTTCGTCAGTGGTTATCTTACTCAAAAACTCAAGATGCACTATTCTGCTTGACAGTATACTTTTTTCCGACCAGGTACTTCACGGTGAAAGTATTCGTGCTAATCAGAGTGATGCTTTCACTCAAGATGGGTTTCCGAATTAGAAAAAGCAATGGGAGGCAGTACGGAACCATAAAATCTCTAATGAACATCGGATGTCAGTTGTGGCACGAGCCTTGTTTTTGAGAGAAAACTCAATTTCAGCCCATTTAATTCAACAATCTGAAGCTGAGAAGATGTTAAGAAAGGTTTCTGTACTTAAAAACAGGACAGTTGTTGAGAGAATTGTAGAGGTGGTCATTTTTCTCGGTAGACAAGCCCTGTCATTTCGTGAGCATCGGGAATCACTGTGCTCTGAAACCACAAGCAACAAAGGCAACTTCTAGAAACATTAGATTTATTATCTAAGTATGATGTACAGTTGCCCGCATATGTAATGTTCCTCGCCTCACAGGCGACTCCGTACGTGTAGCAACGCCACAGTGATAGTCAAGGTACCCCAACTGAGGGAAAGTGGGGTGGAGGGGGGAGACAACAGAGTCCAACAAAAAATAACACAGACATATATATCTAAAGGACAAATGAATGTTCATTCATTGACATACAGGTAATTATATTGTAATGTCTGTGTTCATAAAGATAAACAATTAATATGATCGTATACAGTGTTGAATTCCATGTAGTTTACTAGTCTTATACAGTAATAAGGTTCCATTATGATTACTGCAAGTCTATATGAACAGCTACTACGATACAACTTTTTAAATACTTGTAAATTTGAACCAAAAATAGACATTACACAACCAAATACAATTACATTACAATAGTTTATAACATTTAGAAACTTAGCTAGTCGAGAAAATGTAAATTTATGGACAACTTAACTTATAATGCTTTGCCATTTTTGTGAATGTAAAATAGTTTTATATAATTACACTTTGAAATGAGAATAAATTATCATAGTGTTTTTTGGTGTTCATTTTTCTGTAAATATAGATTTTGTTTTGTAATGAAAATTTTAAAATTTCAAAAAATCAGTCAGAGAATCAGCTGAATTTGGCCGATGCTAATGCCCAAAAAATGGCCGATTCTGCCAATGCCGATGAATCAGTACACCACTAGTTTTTATTGAATTTGCTAATTTTGAGGGCCAGGTTCTTTACTGGTAAATATACTATTCAATTTGATGTAATAACATGTTTTATAGACTTAATGACTCACACATGTTGTTTATACTCTCATGTAATCGCAAGTTTCTTTAAAAATATCATCGTATTTGTTGAACTTTAATACAAAAAATGTCTCATCTTCTCATTTCTTTTACAGATAAGATAGTATAATGGTTCCATGTAAAGAAATTTCATACAAGAATAGGTTGAAAATTAATTATTGTTCTCCATAAAGAAGGCAACACTCAAAGACAAATAGCTGCTAAAGCTGGAGTATCACTGTCTACTGTTTCCAAAACACTTTCTCACCACTCACAAATTGGGGATGTGAAGAACAAAAAAGGTTGAGGATGGAAGCGAAAAACATCTAAAAAGGATGATGAGTATATGATAATGATGAGCAAGCGTAATAGAAAGAAAACTGGTGGGTGGGGAAGGGGAATGAGAGAGTGTGGAGGTTGGTTGTGTAATGTCTATTTTTGGTTCAAATTCACTAGTATATAAAAAGTTGTATTATGGTAACTGTTCATACAGATTTGTAGTAATCATAATGGAACCTTATTATACTAATAATTGTGACGGTGGAACTGCCTGCGAACTTTCTTTGTTTCTTATGGCCGGCCGAACCACTGGCAAGATTTGGATGAGACTTGTGGGATAGGGGTAACTGAGGCTGGGAAAAAACATAGGCTATGTGGTGTCAGCCCCCGAGTTCATCTGAGGCCGCTGGAGGCCTCTGTATTCCGGATTGGTTGAAAGATAGTGACATCATAGACACGTCATAAAAGATAGTGACATAAAATGGGCTCTACCATATATATATATAAGAACATAGGCTATGTGGCGTCGGCCTCCGAGGTCATATATATATATATATATATATATATATCGAAACCTACGGTAAAATTATCGAATGCCCGGTTAGGTGAACTGTACACCCTTGACGACTGGTTAGGTTAAGTCGTGATATTTTCGTTAAAACTTACGAAAACATCACGACTTAACCAATCGTCATGGGCGTACAATTAACCTAACCGGGCATTCAATCACTCTAACCGGGCATTCAGTTGACCTAACCGGGCATTCAATTAATCTAACCGGGTGTGTATATGTATATATATATATATATATATATATATATATATATATATATATATGGGATGAATTTCACAATTAAACACGTGAAATGAATGAATGATGCAAACCCACAAGGAACAAGAAAAAAGATTCCAAGGCCTTTCGTGTATTTAGAAGTACACCTCGTCAGGGAATGAAGGGAGAAGGCTAGATGACAAAAATATATAGGGCCTACAACGGGAAAGAAAAACAAAAAGATTAGCACATGATTAACGAGAGTTGGTTAGAGGCAAAAGGTATTTTAACAGGATATTGTCAATTCTATACATTTCCGCACTGTTATTGAAATTATTTTTGAAGTAGATAAATGCACATTCTAGAATAATCCTTTCAATTATATCTGTTTTTAACGAGCGCTTTAGAACTATCCCACTTGATACTATGATTACATTTTAACAAAGGTGGGCAGTTGCGCCGCAAAAAGTTGCGGCGCAACATTTTTGGTTGCGCTTGCGCTTGCGGCGCAACTTTTTGAAAAGGGTTGCGCTTGCGCGTGCGGCGCAACTATTTCAGCAGAGTTGCGGTTGCGGCTGCGGCGCTACAAAAATCGTTGCGCGTGCCCACCACTGCAGATATACGTTAAATGCAAAGGTGGGCAGTTGCGCCGCAACATTTTTGGTTGCGCTTGCGCTTGCGGCGCAACTTTTTGAAAAGGGTTGCGCTTGCGCGTGCGGCGCAACTATTTCAGCAGAGTTGCGGTTACGGTTGCGGCGCTACAAAAATCGTTGCGCGTGCCCACCACTGCATCTATACATATGGTTAAACAATGCATTAGAATTATTTGCTGTTCTACACGCATATTTATGCTGTTTTATCCTAATATCTAACGTTTTTACCCGTTTGGCCTATATATATAAGTCACATTGTGTACATTCGATCGAATACACACAACCAACCACATTATCCGGGCTATTCTTTATTAGGCGTGATTTAACAGTATTATTATACTTAAAGACTACATTGATACCAATTGCTTTAAGTAAAGTCGGAAGATATTGAAAATTTACATGGTAAGGTAGGCTAAGGATATTTTTACGCTCAAATGCCTTTACAGTTACACTATTATAATACCTATTCTTGGCTTTCCTTAGGCAGTTATCTAAAAATGAAATAGGATAACATAATATAGTACCAATATTCATGATATTGCATAACTTGGAATCTAAAAATTCAGGATTGACAACTCTCAATGCTTTAAGAAACATAGCAGAGAAAATGGAAGATTTAATCGAGGGATGATGGTTAGAATAAAAATGCACATAAGAGTTATTATTAGTAGTCTTACGATAAACTTCAAATTTGAATTGATTAAAGCATCTCCGAATTTTTAAATCCAGAAAAGATAAGCTTCCATCATTTTCTTTTTCAACTGTGAACTTAATAGATGGGACTAAATTATTGAGCCTACCAAGAAGTAAGTCAACATCCAAATTATTAGGCCGAAGGCATAGAATATCAAGTGCTCTTCCAATATGTGCTCTACCGCGAAACTGTGATCTACCATATTCCAATACGCAGGGCCGGATTTACTTGCTTGTGGGCCCTAGGCCAAACCTTATCAGTGCCCCCCCCCCCAAATATTATATATATATATATATCGTAATATTGTAATGTAAAAAAAAAAAGAATTACAACATAATGTAACACATCAATAATTTTATTCAAATTAGTTTTATATCATGTACAACTTATTCTTACACAAAGGAATAATGGAAAAAAATACAGTCAAATTGAAGCATAATAAATTTTGCAATAAGAATTACAACATAATGTAATACATTACACATTAATAATTTTTAATCAAATTAGTTCCATATCACGTACATCAAAGTAAATCAAGTTCCATATCATGTACATCTTACACATAGGAATAATGGAAAAATACAATGAAACTGAAGCATAATAAATTTTGCAAGCACAACTATGTGAAGTTCAAAATGACTTTTTCCTGCTTTTTTCTATGGCAAATTTGTCAATGATACTGTTTGTGTCAAGGGATTGTAGGAGGTCCCCAGTGGGCCCCCAGTTACTGGTGGGCCCTAGGCCAATGGCCTATGTTGCCTATTGGAAAATTCGGCCCTGCCAATACGTGCTCTACCGTGAAACTAGCCTTATAAGGCTAACTAACGAAAATATCATGACTTAACCTAACCAATCGTTAGGTCAACTATACGTCCTTGACGATTGGTTAGGTTAAGTCGTGATATTTTCGTTAGTTGGCCTGGAATATGGAATATTAGTTGGAATATGGTAGATCACAGTTTCGCGGTAGAGCACATATTGGAAGAGCACCAAATAGCATTTATATACCTGTACCAAACAAGGTTAAAATTAACAATCGTAGACAAAATTCTGCTTTCAAAAAATTCCATATATAAGTTAGCTAATACCGATGAGAGGGGATTTCCCATCGCCAATCCAAACGACAAAGCATAAAACTTATTTTTAAACTGAAATTTACAATCTTTGACGCAAAGCTTAATTAACTCAATAAGATTGTTGTGTTGAATAGGGAAAGAATATTCAGAGATCTTATCTTTTAAAAAATCAAGTAGGTCATCAACAGGGACTTTTGTGAATAACGAGCATACATCAAAACTTACCAGTTTGAAATTAGGGTCATTAGGAAACTTCAGTTTGTCAATAAGATCCATGCTATTTACAATATCTGACTTGGAAATAGAGCCAACTAACGGCGTTAATAAATTAACCAGCCATTTAGATAGCTTATAGGTTGCGGAGCCTAGTGAGCTAACAATAGGCCTCATAGGATTATTAACTTTGTGCGTTTGTACTAAACCGTACAAATATGGTAGTGATGGATTGATGCTAAGAAACTGCTTAGAAAGCCCATTATAGTTAGTTTTTAATATTTCTCTTAATTTTCTGTTAAACATTTTATTAACATCCTCCAGTGGGTCTCTGTTTAGAGGTTTGTACGTATCGCGGTCACTCAATACAGTATTCATCTTTTCAATGTAATTGTTTTTGTCTATAATGACGATCGAATTAGATTTGTTCGCTTTAGTAATATGTAATGAATCGTTGGAATGATGAATGATGGAAGCTTATCTTTTCTGGATCTAAAAATTCGGAGATGCTTTAATCATTTCAAATTTGAAGTTTATCGTAAGCCTACTAATAATAGCTCTCAAAATCTCTTAAAGTACCATAAAATATATATGAGACTAACACTTTATATATATTTAATACAATAAGTAATTGACCTTTCTTATTGTTAGTAGTTAGGCTTATACACATAAAATGCAACGTTTCATGGCTAAATTACAAGTATGATGTGAATATTTTTTTGTAAATTGAGGGTTGATGATCATGATTGTTGAGCAAAATATTGCCAGAACTCTATAATACAAACAGAGACTGTTATTGATGCCTAATCGCTCAATGCGTCAAGTCGCTCAATTTCCTTCGCTCAAAGTGCACTCGCTCAATGTGTATTCGCTAAAATGATGCAGTTCCCACCACGCCACTGTTTGAGACTGATCTAGAGAAAGAATTAGGAGTTTATATAAGTAATGATCTCAGACCGTCAAAGCACTGTGAATAAGTCGAAAAGAGGACCTTAAAAATACTAGGTTATAGTAAAAGACAGTTCCAATTTAGAAACAAGGAGATTGTAGTGTCTCTTTACAATTCACTAGTTAGAATTCAACTCGAGTATTGTGTGCAGTTTTGGTTTCCGTCACTTAGAAAGAATATGGAAAAGTTCGGTCCTATTCAAAGGAGTGACATAACGAAGGAGTGACATAACAAAGGAGTGACAAATCGGAGATAAAATTCAAAGGAGTGACACGAAAATACCAACAAAGAAGAAGAAAGAACAAATCCAGAGGGAAGAGAGGCTTGCAACTGTTAGGTTAGGTTAGGTTAGGTTACGTTACGTTACGTTAGGTTTCTAGTTTTTGAAATAAAATCTTAATTTTAACAATTCTGTCACTCCTTCGTTACGGTATTTATGTCACTCCTTTGTTATGTCACTCCTTTGAAATGTCACTCCTTCGATACAGACCCGGAAAAGTTGGAAAGGGTGCAAGCAAGGGCCACAAAATTGATCCCTTCAACGAGACTTCAAAACTACCAACGTAGAGTAGGGCACTTAAATCTGTTTACCTTAGAGACCAGGAGGTTGCGCGGTCAGTTTTCAAGATGCTCAATGAAATAGACAGGGTTAGACCACAGGAAATTATTCACATTTAATATCAATCCGACAAGGAATAATGGCTTTAAATTGGAACTTAAAGCATTTAGCTCCTCCATCTGCGGTAATTTCTTCTATAAAATAGTTAATATCTGGAACCAACTTCCCTCGGAGGTTGTTTCAAGCTGAAGTGTAAATACTCTATGTTTAAAAATGGGCTGGACAAAGTTCTGAATACATTCGGTTAAAGACTGTCCTCACATATAACATAATTTAAGAACCGATTAGATAAGTACAGTATTGAAAATAGCGTTTTAACGTAACCCTGCGGGAGTTTGTTTAAACATTTACTCTTACACTTAGTCCTTCCCCCACTTTAGAGGGACGTCTCTGGTTGCACTGTGCCCCACATAGCATGGTCAACCATCGAGCAACCCATTTTTTGATCACTTGCCCGTAAATAGTAGATTTTTTAATTCGCCGTAGAAACAACGGGTGATTACCCACGAGAAGCTTTCATTCTCCATGAGGGACAAGTACACGATGATAGATACAGATACCCACTGATATTCACATTGTAATTCAGTGTAATTATTTTTAGTGAGGGAACACTTTTGGTACATCAGAAAATTAAAAATCATATGAAAAATGTAGAAATACTTTTATGGTCAGAAAAAAAAATATTTCAGTTCCGACTAGGTTAGATTACGCTACGTTAAGTCAGTTTAGGTTAGGAATCGTTAGACTGGGGTACAAAGGAATACAAAGGACACCAAACAGCAACAGACCGCGGCTGGTCCCTACGAGGCTGTCTGTTTAAGAAGGACGGTTAAAAGATGTAAGAAAATCTAAAAACAAGTGAACGTTCTAAAGCAAAGCAAAGAAAAGTTGAACGGAAGGAAAGAAACTTAAAGATAAAGTGAAAATTTTAAAGTAAAGAGGAGGGAATCCGACTAATAATTCTTCAATACTTCTACGCTCCAACAAATGCTTCTAACTGGGGGTTTAAGACAAGATAAGCGTCTACCCTCTTTTTAAATGATTCGACCGAATTACTTTGAACTACTCTGGCTGGCAATCCATTCCATAAATTAAATATACGATTGAAGAAAAAAATGTTTAGCTACATAGAATTAAAATGTTTACTCACTAATTTGAAACTATTACCGCGAGTTCTATCTTCAATTTTGAAGGTGAAATATTTTTCGGCGTCGACATTATCAAATCCTTTTTAATCATTTTAAACACCTGGATTAAATCTCCTTGAATTTGCCTTTTTACAAGTGAGATTAAATTTAACTTTTCTAAACGGGCAGCGTATAATTTGTTTCTAATCTAGGAATCATCTTAGTAGCCCGTCGCTGCATTCTCTCCATTCTGTCTATGTCCTGTCGTAAATATGGGGACCAGAACTGAACGCAGTATTCCAGGTGAGGGAGTACTAAGGAATTATAATGTTAGCATTGTTTTCTCCGACTTTAATTCAAATGATCTATCAATAAATCTTAAGATTCTATTTGCTTTTCTGACCTCTTCGATACATTGCTTACTCGGTTTAAGAGTGTCGGCAACAATAATACCTAAATCTCTTGCTTCCGTAACACTCGTTAGTATCTTGTCGCCCATAAAATGTTTTTCTTTAATATTGTTTCTACCGATATGAAGCGATTTACATTTATCTATATTAAAGTTCATTTTCCAAATTTCTGCCCACTGGAGTAATTTATTAATATCTTTTTGAATCTGCAAATGTTCTGCCGCTGATTTTGTTTGTCCCTCTAGTTTGGTATCATCCACAAATTTTGAAATTATACTGTTAATTCCTATGTCGATGTCAATGATATAGATAATAAAAAGAACTGGTCCCAGAACTGATCCTGAAGCACGTCGCTAGTTACAGTTTTCCAGTTAGACGCTTTGCCATTAATGACCATTTTTTGTCTATGTTTACTAGGCCAATATTTAATCGAATTGGGAACATTACCATCAATTCCGTGAGAATGAAGTTTAGTTAATAATCTCCGATGTGGTACTTTATCAAACGCCTTTTGAAAATCGAGATATATAATATCTACTGTTTTACTCTTGTCATATATACACACAATATCATTAAAGAAATCGAGCAGATTAGTAAGACAAGAACGATTACGTCGAAAGCCGTGTTGAGAATGTTTGGATCACCCGAAGATCAGGGCCCCAGCCTTCTTTAGTTAGCTTTATAAGGCTAACTAACGAAAATATCACGACCTAACCTAACCAATCGTCAAGGGCGTACAGTTGACCTAACTATTGGTTAGGTTAGGTCGTGATATTTTCGTTAGTTAGTCTTATAAGGCTAACTAAAGAAGGACGGGGGCCCTGATCTTCAGGTGATCCGAATGTTTGAGTAATTTATTTATTTCTAAGTGATTAACTGTTTTATGCGGACGATCGTCTCCATAAACTTACCAACTATTGAAGTCAGACTAATGGGAGGATAATTTCCCTGAAGCGATTCGTTCCCTTTTTTAAATATTGGTATAGCGTTTGCAAATTTCCAATCAAACGAAACTTTTCCAGACTGTAACGATTTATAAAACATATGTGAGAGGAGAGACTATTGTGCAGTTCATTTCTTTAAGTTCCCGAGGGTAGAGCTTACGTTATATCTTCCGTGGGTTTTATTGGGATTAATTTTATATATGGCCGAGAGTACTTCACTTTCACTAATGGTAAAATTACGAAGCTTTAAATGATCGTCACTGAGCATGATTACGGGAATGTTGTTCATATTTTCGTTAGCAAACACGGAAAAAAAGAATTTATTTAAAACTTCCATTATTTGTAAGTCATCGTAAATTTGTTCGTTGTTTTCGCCTATGAGTGGACCAATAGTCTGCGAAGCTACTTTTTTATTCCTAACATAATTATAGAATTCATTCGGATTCGATTTAATTTAGTTCTCTCTATAAAGCTCATAGTTGCGCTTACTTTTTCTAATAAGTTTTTTGCTTCGCCTTCTCAATAGCTTGTAATCATTTACATTGGACAAATTACTGGTTTCTTTAAGTATGAAATACGTGTTCCTTTTTAACGTTAAGCTACTTTCAATTTGAGCATTCCACCATTTAGGTTTAATAGACTTAGCCAGTCTCTTTTTACGTAATGTGATATTACTGTACTTCATTCTAAACGTTTGAAATGATT
The DNA here is from genome assembly GCA_023014485.1 of Bathynomus jamesi. NCBI lineage: Eukaryota > Metazoa > Arthropoda > Malacostraca > Isopoda > Cirolanidae > Bathynomus > Bathynomus jamesi. The sequence continues at coordinate 262,660 of JAJOZX010000291.1, read as the reverse complement.
AAAAAAAAAGTCCATTTGCCATTGAAAGTTGCAGTTTGATGTCAAGAAATTTGGCTCTTTTAAAATCTAAAACGTATCCCTGGCTCTCCGAATTATGAACATTAATTTTAATTTCAAATGTTATTTTGCTTATGATCACGGGTGGAGAAGTAGTCTCCTACAAAGATATTATCAATTAAATCTATTTCTGTACTTAAAACTAAATCAGAATATTGCGTTCTCTAGTGGGTTCCTTGACCATTTGAAAAAGTGAACTTTGGAGCAAACCCTCGTACAGTCGACGACCGGAATTAGACTGTAAAGGAACACCCCAATCCCTGCAAAGCAAATTAAGATCTGCCATAATTATTGCATCATGTTCGCTACTTATATCAAAAATTAGTTCCTGAAGTCTATTATCCCTATCGACAGTCTGAGAAGGACGCCTATATACTAAACCTATAAGTAATTCTTTTCGTGAATTGTCTTTAATTTTCAACTCGCAATTATATCATCAATTTGTAATGTTTTTAATTATGGGTTTTAAGTATGACCGAACGTATAGTACTGTACCACCACCTCTTCTTTCTATTCTATCATTGTTAAACATCTCATAACTAGTGATGCACCGGAGCTCCGGCTCCGGCCGAGCAGGAGTTCCGGCCATTTTAGAAAACCTCCTGCTCCGGCCGGAGGTCTCACTAAACTGCCAAGTACACCAAACTCATTTCTGACAACTTTTAGTTTTAATTCTATAAAACTATAAAACCTCATTTCTGCACCTATCCGAATATTTCAGTTCTCAGATGACTGTAATAATAATTTATTTTATGAGTGATCAGTGATTGTATTAATATTTCAGTTCTCAGTGACTGTAATAATAATTTATTTTGAGTGATCAGTGATTGTATTAATAATTGATTTGATATAGGCTACTTTACTCAGCATTCAGCAGACATCATAAGTTTCATAAAATGAGGATATTCTGTTCAATGGGAATTTTTAGAGAAATTAGCACACACAAAACATAGAAAGTCGACTTTTATAAAGTTAAAGTTATTAAAGACTTAATTTAAAATAGCAGGACTATAATATATAAACCCTAAATAGATGAGACGATGGACCACACACACACACACACATATACACACGTATAAATACTGAAATAAATCAATTGTCCGAACCTCCGGCCTCCAGCCAAAATCTGTCTCCTGTGCATCACTACTCATAACCCAGAATATGATATTCTCCGAGAAAATCTCTACTCTCTGTATTTAACGAGGATTCAGTAATTGCTACAAACTCACATTTTTGCTCAACGACAATACTTAATAGTCCGTCAGATTTAAATCTTAAACTTCGAGCATAAATATAAAATACATTTATAAAATCTTGAGTACCACAGTAGAATCTCATTGTTCTTCGTGGAGGCAGTCGTTCACTGTAAGCAAAATTTATGTTTGGCTGGTCGCTTTCATAGGAATTACGACGTTTTTTGCCTGAAAAGCCATCGCAGAGCTATGTAATAGTGTACCAAGACGAGCTGCTCCCACGCCATTCAGGTGAAGACCATCACGCAAAAATAAATCCTTTTTATTAGAAAAATGTCGGCGCCTTTTCGTTATTTACCCGCATATTCTTTTTCGTTATTTACTCGCATATTAAGCCAAACATTTATTAGCAAATATAAAAAAATTCATGCGCAAATATAAACCGAACATTTATTAGCAAATATAAAAAAGTTCATGCAAACGATGTATGATAGTTCTCGTAAATTTAAGGCCGTACAATTAGAACCAGTCGTGATATTTTCATTAAAACTAATGAAAATATCACAAAATATCACTAATGAAAATATCAACCTAACCAATTGAGCTAACCGGGCATTCAATTAACTTTGTAATTATATCGAAAAAAAAGATATATATATATATATATACTGTATGTCCCACAAAAAAGTACACCCAACTTTAGATTGTACTAACTCCTCCAAAAATTGAGATATTTTGGATCTGTTTGTTTGATTTAATACAGCAAATTATTCTTTGTTAACGTTCAAATTTATTGATGTTTAAACGATTTAGTGTTTAAGCATCTGCTTTTAACTGAAGGGTACAAAAAAATGGATTGCGCAAAATTGGTCAATGAAAAAATAATGTGTGTGCTATCGATGTAATGAAAAGACAAATACATAATAATAGATACTTTAACATAATTTTAATAAGATACAAAGCAGATTTTTCTTTATTCCTTATTGCAAAAGTTATGCTTAGTTTCGTTTTCTTTCAACATGACCGCCATTCCTATCGATACAAATCTGGAGTCGAGCTCTCATCTTCCCCATCACTCTTTTGATAAGATCTGGATTGTCTTTTACAAGTTGATTTCAGCTGTGATGCGAGTCCTCAAATCATCTACATTGATAGGTTGTGATGCAAATACTCTATTTTTTCAAATGACCCCATAAAAAGTAATCACACGGGGTCAAGTCAGGGCTTCTGGGAGGCCATTCAATGTCATGGCCTGTAGCAATTACTCTTTGGTGGAAGATTTCCTGCAAGCGTTCCTTCACAATAACTCTCCTGCGAGCAGGAGCTCCGTCTTGCACCCACCAAATACGATTAAATCGGTTTCCATAAGTAATACGTATTTGTGGAAGGATTTCTCGGTCTATCATTTCTAGGTAAGCTTCACCATTTAGATTACCATCGTAAAAGACCGGGCCAATTAACGCTCCATTACCGCACAGCCCTACCCAGAGAGACAGTTTTTGTCTAGAGTTATTCTTTTCGTAGATATGATTGTCAGGTGGATGATTTTTTGGTGCATACTGACGGCAGATTTGTCTGTTCACTAGACCATTCATAAAAAAGGCCGCCTCATCTCCAACCACTAATTGTTCCGTGAATCTTTCTGGTTTTTCAAGAAACCACTGGGCAAATCTTAGGCGGCGAGGTAGATCTCCTTCAATGAGTTAATGTCGAATTTCCATTCTGTATGGGTACAAATTCAAATCCTCACGAACTATTCGATGAAATGACATGCGTGAGAGTTCTGTACCATTTCGCCAGGTGGACACTTTTGGATGTCTCTCTAATAAATGCCGAACATGCTGAATGTTCTCATCTGTTCTTGCGGTCTTCGGATGGCCTGAACGTCCTTTGTTCAAATTGAGGACTGTTCCTTCTTCTTTGTATTTCCGAACATTCTTCAAAACTGTATGTTTAGTTGGAGAAGCTCTATCGGGAAATTGCAGTTCGAAGGTATTCTGAACTTGTTTTAAGCTTTTAGTTTGCAGATAAGTTGTGACCATGAGAACGCGCTGCCTTCGTGTAAACTGCATGATAAGGGTTTCAAAGTTATTTATAAATTTAGTAATTCAGATTCGTCATTTATATGTATGACTCGTATCTTAGATACAAAAGTTCGAATTATTAAAAAAATATATTTGCAATAGCCTTCGACGTAAAAAGTAGCACATTGGTTAAAGCAAGAGGAGCTATCTGGCTGGGAGAAATGATCATTCCGCGCAACCCATTTTGCTGTACCCTTCAGTTAAAAGTAGATGCTTAAACACTAAATCGTTTAAACATGAATAAATTTGAACGTTAACAAAGAATAATTTGCTATATTAAATCAAACAAACAGATCCAAAATATCTCAATTTTTGGAGGAGTTAGTACAATCTAAAGTTGGGTGTACTTTTTTGTGGGACATATATATATATATATATATATATATATATATATATATATATATATATATATATATATATATATATATATAATAGCAGAAAAATAAAAAATTGGCCAAAAAATAAAAAAAATTGCGGGTAAATAATGAAAAAGTGCCAAAATGTCTTCACAAATCGACGAATTCAACATTTCCTGATAGCAAAGCGACTTAAGAATATTATTCATGTAGGTAGTCCGTGATGTTGTCAACACGGGCGCCAGGATAGCAGTACCTCCTTTTCTAAGTTGGGTTCCTGCCGCAGAACTCTTGTAACTGCCCTCGAATAATGGAATCGCCAACCAGACTAATTTCCTGCGTGTCATTCTATTCTGGCTATAAGACAGAAAATGTAATAGTTGTAACTACTCTTAAGCAAGGTTTATGCTGACTAGGTTGGGCCCATTTCGAACTGGCTCAAACGATCAATTCCCCGAAGGGAAAAGGGGGGCGGGAATGACGATTGGTTGGGATTCGCTGTAGTCTTCGCGCGATCTCCGTTCTGTGTGAGAACTCGGGCCCAGACTCTCTGAAACAAACTCCCGCACTGAGTTGAATCATGCTGCCAAAGCTCTAAATTCCTCTTTCAACACATTCGCCTCCCTCATACTTCTTTGAACTTCGTCTCTCGTCGAAATCACCTCGTTTCGTAGTCCTTGTCAGTTTACTCAAAATCTGCAAGCTAAAAGGTGAGAAGAGCAATCGGTAAAAAAGTATTGAGGAGATTTTCCACCGCAGTCGACACACTTGCGTCTGTTAGGGGCCATATCTAAAAATATGTTCCCACGAAAAACTAAAATTAACTTCCCAATCTAACAGTTAGGTAGAAGTGTCTGGAAAGAATTATGGATTAGTGACCTGAAAACAGAAAACAAGAGTGCGAAAATACCAAAAGAAGGAATTTCTACGCCCAAGTTGAGAGGTCTAGAGTCTAGTTGAGAGGTTTAGAGTTTCTTGGGTATTAGCGATGACAAACAACATCCACGTGATGGATGTACGAGTTTCTTGTGAAATAATTATTAAATATGCAAATAAAACAGAAAAAATAATAATAATAAACATTAACAAAAGATTCTAAACTTCTTGAATGTAAATTAAATATATATATTAATTAATAATATTAATTAACAATAATAACAACAATAATAATAATAATAATGATAATAGAACAGAAATACTCAAAGAATAATAAACGGTAACAATTTGTGTACTCATATGCAACGATAACCCCACATTAAATATACCTCACTATTATATAGGAACGAACCAAAAAACAACCTTCGAAACCTCAGATGCTTCCGGGTCAATTTTACGTCCTTTGAGACGTAAAATGATATTAGAGTTAGCTTAAGTTAGGTTAGGTTAGTTTAATTAAATTTTGATATATGGAATGAAAGAAGTTGGTACATCGTTCATGCCGAGATGCGCGCGCGCGCGCGCGTGTGTGTGTGTGTGTGTGTGTGTGTGTGTGCAGAAAGATTAAATTCTCCGAGGTAATCCTTTAAAACGAACGAATGCTCATAATGAGGTTGTCAAAACATAATTCTTTTCACTTTGATTAACGAGTGGCATGTTCGTATAATTAATATCGGCTTAATTTTTTAATTACCATTCACCATTTCGCCGCTTGAACCCCCTCCTCGGTTCGCAGAATGAGACAAGAGTCGTTTTAAGTCGAAAGATTAGGATAATGCCATTGCAGCTAGTTTTCAATTAAAATTCTCGCCACTCGTTTGTTTGTGCGTTCGTTCGTTTGTACGTTTTAATTTGGTTATTTTTCGTTTGTTGACTATTTATTCGTTTATAGAATTTATTACGTTTATTTATTTATTTATTTATTTATTTATTAGTCATTTGTACGCGTTTATTTTATGTCTCGTTATTTGGTTCTTATTAACACCAACGAATGCAAATTCAATTAAGAATTTCGTGCATTCTCAAGAGCATGGGGATTGGGAAGTCGGAGGGGGTAGTGTGGGGAGGGGTGCAAGGGAGGATTTTCATAGTTAAATTTTTTAAATAAAACCTAAAAAATCTACGGTCTTTAGTCAATAATTTTGTGAGCGAGTCATTAATTTGTTTTCTACATATTTTCACCATTTGTTTGGATTTCGACTTATTTCCCCTTTAATGAATTTCCTTCGTTTTTACCTGAAAATAAACAGACTTAGTTGATAAAGGGGAACAATGCCTTTATTATTAATTGAATGAAAGTAGTGTGTGTGTGTGTGTGTGTATACACCCTCCTTATATAGATACATACAAGTTAGTATTTACCTACTATATTGGCCATTATATTTTTTTTGAAATGATGCATCTTCGTCTTTGCGATTGGGAACCTCTTGTAATCTCGCCCTACGGAGTCATTCGGTCTGCAGAACACCTCCTTCAGTTTAGATCGTAATGTTGGAAAATCTGGACCTTAGATTAAATTATAACCAAATTCTTTCAAATGGGAACCAGAATACGAGGAAATCTGCAAAATCCACGCAAAATCCAAGCAAAATGACCTTTAAACAGAATTAAAATACAAACTGACGTTCGTTTTTCAAGATTTCACCTATTGTGTGTCCCATTTTCCTGTTCAATTTCCCGTTTGTCCGAATTCGGCCTTCAAATATATATATATATATATATATATATAGAGAGAGAGAGAGAGAGAGAGAGTCAAAACGGCTTATAAGAATCGCGCTGAGGGTTGTCGGAATAAAAGAATAAAATAATAATACTAATAATAAATAAGAATAATAAGAATAACAATTATTCTTAAAGGCGATTATTTCTATATATTTTATTCTCATATGCAGCTTTGACTATATGCACACAGACCGTGCATGGAACAAGGAACTCTTCTGAGAAAATTAAATCTACTATAGTCCGAATAAGAAATGGTAAATGACTGTAGTTTTTTCTTTTTTATGATGTTAACCCGACCAGGGGACCATTCTGAGTTCTATCCCATCATGAAACGGACATGTTATGTGCCTTGAAAAGTGGACGCTCAATTCTGCCATTTGAGGTTTAAGTTTTGGTTTTTGGTTAAAAATACAATAGTTACCCCTTTTCCTTTGGTGTATCCAATCCAACGTGAATGCAACGAGCCTTTTGCTTACATTGAGGTTTTCAATATAGTGGGGCCCTAATTACACTAATACCTTTTTTTTTAGCTTTGTTTAAACAACTTTCTAGAAATGGAATAGGATAACATAGTTTAATACCAATGTTCATGATACTGCATAAGTCAGAATCTAAAAATTCAGGACAAACAACTCTTGAAGGTGAAAATAAAAATGAATATCGGACTTATTATTAGAAGGTTCGTGAAAAACTTTGAATTTGAGTTGATTTGTGCATCTCCGAATTTTTAGATGCTGAAATGATAAGCATCCGTCATTTCCTTTTCAACAGTAAATTTTATAGACAGAACTAAATTACTAAGCTTATCAAAGAATTTATCAATATCGAAACTATCAAACTAAAGGCATAAGACATCATATACAGTATATAATGTTAAAATTAACAACAGTGGGTAAAATCCTACTTTCAAATAATTCCATATATAAATTAATTAACACAAGTGAGAGGGGATATTTCCTCATCGCCAATCCAAACGACATAACATAAAACTTATCTTTAAACTGAAATTTACAACCTTTGACGCAAAGCTTAATTAATTCATTACGAGTGTTGTGTTGAACAGGGAAAGAAAACTCGGAAATCTTTTCTTTTAGAAAGAGAAGCACGTCATCAACAAGGATATAAAAAAATATACATAAAACTAACCAGTCTCGAATTAGGACCATTAGGAAACTTCAATTTGTTAAAAAGATCAATGCTATTTACAATATGGGATTCGGAATTAGCCTCTACTAAAGCAGGGTTTCTCAGCCGGATTTACCCGACGACCCCAGTGTCAGGGTCTTAGATCGGCGTGACCCCTTATCATCCTACAGGGGTAAACAAATTCACGAAGCGGGTTTTTTTTTTTTTTTTGCGCACAAATCACAACTACTGTACACCCGGGGTGTTGCGACTCACCGTTTGAGAAACACTATACAAAATGGTTTATTAAACTGACTTACCATTTCGATAGCTCGTAGGTTACGGAGATTACAGCTAACAGTAGGTCTTATGGGATTGTTAAGTTTGTGTGTTCTGACTAAGCCATATAAATAAGGTAATGATGGATTGATATTTAGAAACACCTTAGAAAACTCCGTATAATTATTATTTTTTTTAATTTCTCTTAATTGTCTGTCAAACATTTTGTTAATATCCTCCAGCTCCAATGGATTTCTGTTTAGAGGTATCTACGCTGAATACACGAAAGGCCTTGGAATCGCTTTTCCTTTTCCGTGTGGGTTTGAATCATTTATTTATTTCACATGTTTAATTGTGAAATTCATCTCATATATATATATATGTATATTTAGTAGTATGGTGGCAAAAAAAGAGGGTGCTAGGGGGATGGGGGATAGGGATGGGTGGAGAGAGGAAAAAAGGTGAGAGGAAAGAGTGGTAAAAGGGAGTGCCAATAGAGCAAAATTTTAGTCCCTAATTAGATCTTAATCCGTTAATGGCTTTTGATTAAAACAAGGATAAAATTTAAAAAAAAAAATATATATATATGTAAAGAACGACGCTTGTGTAGAAGAACGTCCTCACAAGATGGGGCGAGAGAACAAGCAAATGAAAAATGAGACACCTCCCAGGAATCGAACCCGGATCATCCAATTGCCGGTCGGATATGCTAACCACTGCACCAAGGTCCACGATCAGTCACAACTCGTAATTCTCCTACATACGAGTGGAATCAAATGCCCTGAGGGGGCACATTCTCATGCCGTACATATATACATTTTAACTGCAAACAACACACAGTATAATTAATGTAAAGAACGACGGTTGTGTAGAAGAACGTCCGCACAAAATGGGGAGAGAGAACGAGCAAATGTAGGAGAATTACGAGTTGTGATTGATCGGGGACCTTGGTGCAGTGGTTAGCATATCCGACCGGCAAATGGATAATCCCGGGTTCGATTCCTGGGAGGTGCCTCATTTTTCATTTGCTCGTTCTCTCTCCCCATCTTGTACGGATGTTCTTCTACACAAGCGTCGTTCTTTACATTAATTATACTGTGTGTTATTTCCAGTTAAAAAAAAAAATATATATATATATATATATATATATGTGTGTGTGTGTGTAAAAATGAATAATTCTAACATTCATTTTTGCACATAAGGTCCAAACTCGCATGACATGCTACTGCATATAATATTGATGCGGAGCTTGGAGAATAAATTAATTTTTAATTTTTAATTTTTGTAAAGTAATTTTCGGTTCAATAATATCTTCTCGTACTTCATGACTCATTTCTTTTAGGATTACCTAATTATTTTTCTCATTTAATCATATAATCTTGTCAAATTCTGCATTGTTAATTTTTTTATATATTCTCTCTTAAATTCATATCTTGATCTATGATAAATTAACACTTAATTTTAAGCTTTAAGTTTAAGTTTTAAATGTTTGATTAATATGCATGTTTAATTTTAATTCATAATAAAATGCATATTCCAATTTCCATTTTAGTTAATTCGGCAAATCATAATAACATCAGATCTATCAATACTGTTTAAGAGAAAAATGTGCCTTCTTGCTTATCTGTCAATATGCTGTTAGCAAAAATTTGCCTTTATCTTCAAATATTTTGCAAAAGAATTCAGCCTACTGAGAATAAAAAAACAAAACAGATCAACATTAAATAAATAATAATGATATCTCCAATTTATTTGTTTATAAACTCTTGTAACCTTTCAAATTATCATTCCGATTTGATCTGACGTCGAGGCTGAAGCATTACCTATAATATATTACAAGCAGTAAAATACAGTAACAGTATATCTTTGTCATTTCCTCTGAGTTCTGTCTTCTTCAGAGAACTTAGTTTTAAAATAAAATAAATAATTTCTCCGATACGCCACAAGAAGAATAGGGAATCACCAATCACCTAGAAAGTGTTTACATGGGTTGCCAGACGTCCCGTATTTTACGGGACAGTCCCGCATTTGATCCAAAAATCCCGCGTCAAAATCCCGCGTTCAAAATGTCCCGCAAAAAATATTTTTTAAGCAAATTTTTTAGGGATGAATTGATTTAGAATTTCAATATTATGTATAATAATTTCAATTTATTCACGATGTTTAATTGTTAAATATTATTGTAATAAAATTTTTCTAATTTTGTTTGTTGTAACCGTTGAAGAAATATAGTTTCAATTTGAAAAAAAATTTGGTCTTAAAAAAAAACCTCCGAAAATTTTTGTCCCGCATGGGCATTTGAAAAATCTGGCAACCCTATGTTTACAGAATCTTCCGATCCGTTACAATAAGAAATAGGAATGTAGTATCAAAGCATTATTTCGAGTCCCTACACGGTACCAGATACCCCGAGAGTGAGAAATCCGTTGCTGTCACTTAACCAGAAACCCCGTCAACCTCGAACCACTCAATGCCATAGACGGAAGGTTAATATATATATATATATATATATATATATGTATGAGACGTCACGCTATGAACTTTAGCGACCACCATTTTTAAAGCTGAAATATGTAACAAATATTTGAACTTATATAAGGGTTAGAGGCTAGTTGATATGATGCAACACGCTGAAACATGCATATATATACGCCTAACCTAGCATAACCTAGAGAGTGCACCCTCGACAAAAATAATATTCCTAACTTAGCCTAGCCTAACCTAGAGTGCACAACTTCGACAGCACGCTAAAACACACATAAATATACACATAGGTTTCATAGACCAGCAACACACACACACACACACCACCGATGTCTGCGAAAGGTGACGAAGATATGCGTTTTTCATGTAGGCATTTGTGGACAGAGCTATTAGCGTCTTTCGAACTTAAAACATGAGCTCAAATATATAAGTGTTTAAGATAATATATATATATATATATATATATATATATATATATATATATATATATATATATATTACAGGGTGTCTCAGAAGTCGCACACCATTGACTTTATTCAGATTTACGAGGCTTACGAGTCGAAATGGTTTATAAGTGATGTTTAATTACAATACATGTTCGATAATGTTCGAATAATAAAATTAACAGCATGTACAGCTAATCAAAAAGCTATCTTAAAATAATTAAACTGAATGAAGCTACATCAGCCAATGGTGTTCAGAAGTCGCGCACCATTGGCTAATGTAACTTTATTTAATTTAATTGTTTTAAGATAGTTTTTTGATTAACTGTACATACTATTAATTTTATTATTCGAACATTATCGAACATGTATTGTAATTAAACATCACTTATAAACCATTTCGGCTCGTAAACCTTGTAAGTCTGAATAAAGCCTATGGTGCGCGACTTCTGAGACACCCTGTATATATATATATATATATATATATATATATAAATGGAAATGGGGAAAGGTTAGTTGAGTTGTGTGCTGAAAAAGAATTGATGATTGGGAATACATGGTTTCGTAAAAGAGATGTACATAAGTACACGTGGGTGAGTGGTGTCCGAGGTAATAGGGCACTAATGGATTATGTATTGATGACGAAATCTGCTAGTGGGAGGTTGTTAGATGTAAATGTGCTGAGAAGAGTGGCAGGTGGAGTGTCTGACCACTTCTTGGTGGAGGCGAAAGTAAAGGTTTGCGGTGGGCGTGGAGTAAGACGGGGTAGTGTGCCTGTAGAGAGGTAGTGAAAGTGAGTGAACTGAGGAAAAGAATTGTGAAAGGATGTATCAGGAGTGACGGAATGAGGAAAGTGCAGGGTGGAAGAAAGAGAAATAAGGGGTGTGGAAGAGTAGTAGCAGATATTTGGTGAAACGGTGCTGAAGTGTGCGACTGAAATGTGTGGTGTACGGAAGATTGGGGTTGGACATAAAAGTCGGGGGTAGTGAATGATGGAAAGTGGAGGCTGAAATTTTGGTGAAGCAAAAGATGGAAGTATATGCTCGGTACTTGCAAAGCAGAAGTGTGGGTGATTGAGAAAAGTATAAGAGGAAGAGGCAAGAAATAAAGAGAAAAGTGCGAGAGCTGAAAGAGAGAGCAAATGAGAGATGAGGTATGAGAGTGTCAGAAAATTTCAGGGAGAACAAGATGATGTTTTGGAGAGAAATGAATAGTGTGATGAAAGTGAGAATGCAGATGGGCATGACTGTGGAAAGAGTCGATGGGAAAGTGATGACAGATAAAGATGTGAAGACAAGGTGAAATGAGTATTTTGAGGGACCAATGAAAGTGTCGGAAGATAGAGAAGCAGATGTGGTATGTTTGGGCAAAGAGGGGGATCAGAGTATGAGAGTTGTGGCGAATGGGTTGGTCCGTAGGGAGGAGGTGGTGGAGGCCCGAGGCAGGATGAAAGGTGGAAAAGCGGTAGGAGTGGATGGGACCGCTGTATAGCTCCTAACAAAGGCGGTAAATGTAGTGTTGATTGGTTAGTGCGTCTGTTTAATGTGTGTATGGACAGAGGCAAACTCCCTCAGGACTGGCGAAGTGCATGTATGGTACCCCCGTATAAAGGCAGGGGGGACAAAAATGTATGCTCGATAGAGGAATTAGTCTGTTGGGTGTGCCAGGTAAGTGTATGGGGTATGGGAGAGTGGTGATTGAAAGGGTGGTGGCATGCACGGAGAAACAGATTGGGGAGGAGCAAGGGGGTGTTAGAAGAGGTAGAGGGTGTGTGGACCAGGTGTTTGGGTTGAATATGTTGTGTGAGAAATACTTTGAGAAAGAAAGGGATTTGTATGTGGCGTTCATGGGTCTTGAAAAAGCGTAAGATAGGGTTGAAAGGCGTTGTGACAAGTGCTGTAGCTGTATGGGGTGCATGGGTCGTTGGTGAATGCGGTGAAAAGTTTTTACCGAGAGAGTAGAGCATGTGTGCATGTGGGAAGAGAGGAGGGTGAGTGGTTTCCAGTGAAAGTGGATTTACGGCAGGGTTGTGTGATGTCTCCATGGTTGTTTAATGTGTTTATAGACGGGGTGGTGAAAGAGGTGAATGCAAGGGTCATGGGGAGGGGAGCGGGGTTGAAGCATGTTACGGGGAGAGGTTCTTGGGAAGTGAATCAGTTGTTGTATGTGGATGATACGGCTCTGGTGGCGGACTCGAGAGAAAAGCTATAGAGACTGGTAACTGAGTTCGGGAGGGTGTGTGAAAAAAGGAAGCTAAGAGTAAATGTGAATAAGAGTAAGGTTATGTGGTGCTGTAAAAGGGAGGTTCGTCATCGACTGAGTGTAAGTTTGTATGGTGAGGAAATGGAAGAAGTGGCATGTTTCAGGTACTTAGGAGTGGATGTGGTGAGGAATGGGACTATGGAAGCGTAGGTAAGTCATAGGGTGGAAGAAGGGGCAAAGGTACTGGGTGCCCTAAGAAGTGTTTGGAAGGAGAGATCAGTGTCCATGGGTGCGAAGATGGGTATGTGTAAAGGTATAGTAGTGCCAACAGTGTTGTATGCATGTGAGGCTAGGGTGGCGAATGCGAAGGAAAGGAAAAGGGTGGATGAACTGGAAATGAAATGCTTGAGGACGATCTGTGGGGTGAGGCGGATTGATCATGTGAGAACCACTGTTATCCGTGAGAGGTGTGGGAGTCGAAGGAGTCTTGTGGAGAGAGCAGATGAAGGGGTGTTAAAATGGCTTGGGCATATGGAGAGGAAGAGTGAGCAGAGGATAGTAAAGAGGATTTACGTGTCGGAGGCGAAGGGGGGAAGGGGGAGGGGGTAGACTGAGGAGGAGATCGAAGGATGGGGTGGAGGAAGCTTTGGGTCAGCGGGGCCTTGACGTCTGGGAGGGTGAAAGACGCGCGATGGATGGAAAAAAGTGAAGCGATGTGGTATATAGGGGGACGACGGGCTGGCAATGTGCCGCCTAAGGGTGTATGAAGCGGTTTAGGTAAACCGTGGAGTAATCTGCGGGGCTGGGCTGTGGATAATGTTGCCTTGAGGCAGGTGCATTATTGTCATGACAGCTAATGAAGTGAATGTGAACGATTAAGGCGCTTCCTACCTGTTCCGGACCCGACCTCACTGCTGTGGGAGAGGCGTTTGGGTATAAAGAGAAATATATATACTGTGTGTATATATATATATATATATATATATATATATATATATATATATATATATAACTTAATTGAAAGGTTTGTTCTTGGGGAACCACATCTTAGTGAGGGATAAGAAGAGAAGGAGCTGTTACATATTTATTAACAGACGTTTCGGAAAATTCAATTTCCATCATCAGTGCTAAAAATTTAAAACCAAATGTAAAAAGTAAATAAATATGAACAGAAAATTTATACAATATATTTGTATAAACATATGATATTAATAATGTATTTATAGTATGTATTAAGTATTTAAAAATAAAAATAAAATTACACACACACACACACACACACACACACGCACGCAGAAGCAGGGACATGCGTGTACACACGCATAAAGAAAACACCATTAAACAATTAAAAAACTATTTATGTGTATTTCCTCTCTCCAAACAATTTATATATATATATACTTCTTAATAACAATAATAATAATAATAATAATAATAATAATAATAAGATGAAGATGACTGAAAATATCACCTGCAGTCACTTGTGGATTCACAAAAGCCATTCTTTCAATTCGCCTAGCTGTACGTTCTGAAATCTTGCAAAGTCGTCCACACCTTGGTAGAGTTTTGATTGTTCCAAAACCTTTCCATTTCTTTGTAACTGCAGCAACCGTCGTAAATGGAATTCTTAACTTCCTATAATTCTTTCCAGAATCGTGTGCAGTAATAACAGATCTTTTAAGATATGTAGACAGCTCTTTACCACGACGAACCATTGCTTACGAATGGCTTGTACAGTCATCCGTCTTTCATGAAGATTTACAGACAAAGTATTAAAATTCAGAATTGCCAACAGTCTCTTAATAAACAACCAACCGATAAAAATTTTAAATTCTTGTAGCCTAAGGTGGACACACAAAATATATAATTTTGTAAATAAATGTATGAAAACTTGCATTTTGACTTTTTTATTTTCCTGAAATTATTTGATGTTTTACATACATTGTTGGAGTTAAACTAAGTTTTTTTGTTTTAAATTTTTTTTTCAAACGAACGGCAAACTTTTCATAACTATCCTATGCATGATACAAAAAATAAGGACGAATGGAACTCAAATATTTCTCTGTACAAATACTTATGAGCGCCAGTATATACTGGGAGGGCAAAAAAAACTGACCATGCTAATACAAATGGTTGTATTTAAATCAAAAGATGAGTCGGAGTTATCAAATTTCTTTACCGGACTACTTTAGAGTGTCGATAAAATTATTTGAATGTGACTTCCATTTTGCTAAATACATGTGGTTGAACGTGGATGCTATTCATCAATGCACCTATCAATATACTGCTGTGACACATTGTTCCAACCTTCCAAAACTCGTTCACGGAATTCGTTCGCATTTCGAATTCTTTCACCGAGAATATAAACTTTTTACTTCAGTACCTCCCAAATGCCATAATCTGAAGGTAAAAGATCTGCACTGTTGGCTGGCCACATGTTTGGCTCAATGAAGTCTGGGGTTTCTTTCTGCAGGGAATCCACAGTTTGTTGTGGTTTGTGCGCAGGAGCACCCTCTAACTGGAAAGTGTAACTGTTGTCACTAATTTGTTGAATATCTCTCAAATACTGAGGTAAAATCTGTTTGCAGTAATATTCTGCATTGATTTTGGCTTAGGGTTTAATTATAACACTGTTGGTTTTCCCCAACTTTGAAACACAGTCGCCTACCATGATGCTAGGTGAGAAGTTTGAAACTTCCTTTACGAAATGCTTTGGTGTTATGTCTCGCTTTCTTGCAACATTCCCATACACACGATCATTCTGGTGATTGATTGATGGTATACGGTGAAATGTTTTCGCGTCAGTAAACCATATTTGTCTAATTGTTTGCCCCTCAAATCTGTCGAGCAAATTCTGAGCACAAGTTACGTGTTTGGCCTTGTTTGTATCCGTTAGTGATTGAACAGATTGCCGCCAAAATAATTTTTTGCAATATTCCTAACGGTGCCACGGGAAATACCAGTTTCCTTTTCAATTTCCCTCGGAGAGAGATGAGTTTAGGGCTGATCTTCTTGACTCAAGATGTAACTTTCAACCTAGTCGATGTTATCATCTGTTCTATCACTCCCAGGTCGGCCACTTCCTTCACGTATATCAACACCACCAGTCTCGTCAACTTTGTGTATTATGTATTTCCCACCTGATTCTGTCCAAGGTTTGTCTGGAAATTCACTCAACATACGCCATGCACCCCATCCTCTGGCGATTCTCAAGGTTTTTTATTAGTAATTTATCCTCTTCACTGTATGATAAAATTTTGCACTTACTTAACAAACTACTGAACACTTTACAATGTACTTATTGTTTTCTAATTCATAAAATCTGAAAAAGAAAAATATAAACATTAATATAATGCATGCTTATACATGTATAAAAATTTTAACCAGATTGGTTCAATATTAGGGCACAAAATAGTGAGGACATCAGGGTGGTCACTTTTATTTTACCTACCTGGTATACAGTATATATACAGTATATATATATATATATATATATATATTATATATATATACTCTCCAGACCAGGTCGTGGTTCACACCGAGGATACGTGCAACATCTCGCGTGCTTGCGCTTGGATTGTCCTCAAATCGCCGTAGGATTTCTTCTTCCATGTCAGGAGTGCGCACGTTTCTCTCCCGACCAGTGTCATGCATGTTTGCATGGAATGTTCCAGTTTCTCGCAGTCGCCGATGCAAATGCGCAAACGTTTGGTGGTTTGGCACACGTCTGTTTGGGAAGCGCTGTCGGTACAACCTCACAGCAGCTCTTCCGTTTCCATTGGCAACCCCATACACCATATGCATGTCAGCCATCTCAGCAGTCGTGAAGCGCTCCATGTTACGCGTACTACGTCCGATTTAAGAATGCCCGCGGCAAGCGCGAGTCTAGCCCACTTCACCTTTTAGCCAATTGCAGCGGCGCCCTCTCGCGCCGAATGGTGACGTCAGCGGACATACACTTATAGACGAAAAGGGTTTGTCTTGGTGTTGCCTATCCCCCATTACAATTTGTACAGAAAGTTTTCAAACACCCTGTATATATATATATATATATACACACATACGTTTATATACAAACGCGCACACACACACACACACACACACACACAGAAGCAGGTACAGTCCTCTCCAATAGTTCTGCTCCAGCCTTTTTCTATATCTGCGAGATATGAAAGCAACGCAGTCCCTCTTTCGGGACTTTTCCAAAATTTGGACTGTTTCCTATTTTTTTTTAAAATAAGTTATTTAATGTAGATTTTTACGCCGATTTAAAAAATATAAGTATTTTTTTGGAGAAATTATTATTGTAAAGGTTACATGGTGTTTAAACTCTGCAAATTAACCAAACTAAGATAAGAAAACAATAACAACAAATTTATTATTTATTGCAAATATATAATAATAGATAGAGAACCATTATTTACATAGGATAAAATTTGAATTTGATATTTTCGTTAGTTTTAACGAAAATATCACGACTAAACCTAACCAATCGTCAAAGGTGTACAGTTGACCTAACCGGGCATTCAATGAATCTAACCGGGTATTCAGTTGACCTAACCTGGCATTCAGTTAACCTAACCGGGCATATATATATATATATATATATATATGCCCGGTTGTTATTGTTATTTGTTGTTATTGTTTTCTTGTCTTAGTTTGGTTAATTTGCAGAGTTTAAACACCATGTAACTTTTAAAATAATAATTTCTCCAAAAAACGACTTACATTTTTTAAATGAGCGTAACAATCTACATTAAATATATTATTTTCAAAAAAATAGGAAACAGACCAAATTTCGGAAAGTCACCCTCTTTCTCTTCCACCCTCACTCCCTCCCTCTCCTCTTCCCCCTCTCCTTCTCCCCCTCTCGCTCTCCCAATCCCCCGTCTCGTCCTCCCCCTCTTTCGCTTTATCAAAAACGACGATATTACGAGATCCAAAACTCTACATGGAATCGCACAATAGCTGAAATTAATCATCATAATGTAGAGGAATACAACACTTATTTGTAAGCGTTAATATCAAATCACGATATGACAAAAAGTATTGCATCACGAATGATTCCAAAATTCGAAGGACATTGTAATTCGGCGTGTCAGATTACGTTTCAAATAGCATCTAATTTTAAACTGTGAATTGAATCCATCGACGAAATATATTAAATAGTATATATTAATATACATGTAAAAATGAATAATTTTAACATTTTTTTACATATAAAATCCAAACTCGCGTGACACTCTAACTGTATATAAAATGCAAGTTTGGATTATTTTTTTTTAATTTCCTTTCTATTTTATTTTTGCGAAGTAATTGATGGATTATTTATTTTTTAAATTACCTAATCATTTTTTAGATTAAGCCTAATCATATAATTGTGTAAAAATCTGCAATATTAATTTTTTTTTTATACAATCTCTTTTAGTTGTAAAAGATGAAGTCATAACTTGCCAAAACTTTAAATTAACACTTAATTTTAAATTTTAAGCATTTAATTTTGGCTCATATGCATGTTTAATTTTAATTTATAATAAAATGCATTTTCATTTTCCATTTTTAGTTCACTCGGAAAATCATGATAACATCAGATCTGTGAAAATGCTGTTTAAAAGAAAAATATGACTTTATCTTCAAATACCTTGCTTATCTGCCAGTATGCTGTTACAGCAAAAATTTACCTTTATCTTCAAATATTTTGAAAAAAAAATTCAGCCTATTGAGGATAAAAAACAAAACAGGTCAACATTAAATAATAATGATGTCACCAAATTATTAGTATATAAACTCTTGTAATTTTCAAATTATCATTCTGATTATTCTGATCTGACCTCGAGGCTGTAATATTTCAGAAACAGTAAAATTCAGTCAGAGGATGTCTTTATCTTCTACTTTGAGCTCTGCTTTCTCCAGAGAACTTAGTTTTAATAAAATAAATAATTTCCCGATACGCCACAAGAAGAATCGGAGAACCATCAGATAATTTAGTAAGTTTACACAGAATCCTCCGATCATTACAAGAAGAAATCGGAGGGTAGTATGAAAAAAACTACTGCGATTTCCTACACGGTACCAGCTACCCCAGAGTGAGAAAATCCGTTGCTGCCACCTAACCAGAACCCCAGTCAACCTCGAATCACCCAAGGCCATAGACGGAGGGTTAAAAAATACAGGGTGTCCCAGAAGTCTGGACTTATTGGAAAATAAACATTATATATTTTAAAGTGAATCAAACACATTTTTAATGTTAGTTTTACATATTTCAGGAAGGAAAATACCCTGATGGCTCAGTGTACCAATCAAGAGAAGGTAGAACTGGTATTGCTACATGTTTCCGGAAAAAGCCAAAGGGAGGCATGTCAGTTATTTCACAAACATGCCTCCCTCTGGCTTTATCCGGAAACATTTAACAATACCAGTTTCATCTTATCTTAATTGGTATACTGAGCCATCCGTGTATTTTTTTCCTGAAATATGTAAAACTTACATTGGAAATGTGTTTGTTTCACATTAAAAATATAACGTCTATTTTCTCTATGAGTCCAGACTTCTGAGACACCCTGTAGATTACAGGATAACTGTCCTGTTCATACTGCCAGGATCATCAGACGGTGGTCTCAGGAACAACGAGATGTCGAGCTGCTGAACTGGCCCGCCAAGAGGTGTGACACCCCATTGAAATTGTGTGGACAAATGTGGTTAACGCTTGGGAGCTTGGGCAGAAGTGGACATCTCGGCACCAGCTGGAACAAACCATGGCAGAGTGGGAACTTTCCCACACGAACCCACAAGTCATCTACAATCACGTGGCATCTGTTCCAAACAGGTGCGAGAGGTCATTAATAATAATGGAGGATGGACCAAGTATTGAGTAATTGTGTATAATAATGTTATGGTTGTGATGTAGTAAATATATATTTATTTACTCGAACAATTATCAGTTCCTCATAATTTGAACATTATGTTTTGTATGTTCTTAAGAAAATCCCTAAATTTACTTGATTCATGTTTATTTTGTAATAAAAAATTGAACTATGTTATCATTTTCTCTCCATGGATAGACCTTTTTCTGGATAATCATTTGTTGATGATGCATGGACTTTAAACAGAAATATTATTGCCTGGAGGAAAAGTCGATACTACAACTTATCTTACACTTTAACTATAACATGGCAACATCAAAATCCTGTGATTGAAAGTTTTTAAAGTATCCCACGTTTGTGAAATAACCTAACTACTCTATTCCCTAAATTTAGGAATAATGCATGAATGAAATACATAGGCGTCCTAGCATTACCACCAAAACTACAGTGAACAATATATTTATTGTCATTAGTTTTCAAAAAATAAAAGTATTACTATGTATTACTACTATTCCTGTATGAAAGCTTTACACGTTTATAAATCTAAACATGATATAAGTTTTCACTGTTCTTTTTTCATTGCTATTTCTAACTTTTATACTTTTTTCTTCGGCTAGCCTAGAGTGGATCTTAGAGTCTTTGCCAACCTGTAACTCCGTAACTCTCTCTCTCTTTCGAATAAATTGTTAAAACACTGTAAGGGTTGTCATATGGTGTGGGCTCAATGTGAAAGCCCTAGTTGTGTAAACATATAACAAATGAGGCTTACAACTTTACGTGTAATCCGAATCACGGGTTGCTACATCAGTCTGAGCGCAGAGGACGCTCTCCCATCCAAATGTTCCCCAGACACAAAGTCGCCTACCTTCGCCGATCGACGGGAAGCGCTGTTACATTCAACTCGTGACTTGCCCGGAATATTAATTTAAAATTTATTTATGAGTAGAAAGGAATATATATATATATATATATATATATATATATATATATATATTATATATATATAAAATAGGGTGGTCCAAAATTATACAGTAAATTTTAAAAGTATCTGAATCTTAAGTCTTACCCTCGGAAATTGTTACCTATATTACAAAAACGTTACTGACCAAAACTTATCAAAATTAACAAATATTTAGTGGTGCCACACTCGACTTTAAATTTCTTAATTTTCTTGTTTCAAATTCTTTGAATTCATATTCAAAAATTTCTTTAGTTTATCGCAGTCCCCCTCCATATTCAACTATAATGGAGTATTAACCACTCAGAGGTGGGGGTCTCATGGGTGCCCATCTCCCACTCATTGTTGCTGCGTTCGCAGTTCCTGCTTCAAGTTTGATTTTTTTACATTAGGAAACTGCAGGCGATGTTGCTCCACTACTTGCAGGAGAAACTGCTTTTGACTTTCATTCTTAGTTAGATGTGCATTGAAATTTTTTATTAATGCTATTCCTCTTTCGGAGTTATCATTTGTTACCGACATTGACTTGACATACTCAAGGGCCATTTGATAATCTTGTCTGTTCTTCCAGTTTGTTGGCTCATCCTCAAGAAAGGCTATTGGGAGTCCGAGCTTAGTGAAAAATAGTCGAGACAAGCTAGTAACAAAGCTGGCTACTGTATCGTTGGCAGAAAGATTCAAATTTATTCTTTTGTGTGGATGTTCAGATCCCCTTATGTCGAGTGCCTTTACCATGTCTCTTTTAACATCAATGGAAATATCTTCATCAAAGAATGAAAGTGAAATAAGAAATTCACTTAGGTACCAAACATGGCGAGAAAGTGCTTGAGATGCTGCAGAAGCAATGCTTTTGTCTTCGTATACTAGCAGCGGTTTTAGTAGTGAAAGATCATTGGCAGGGGCAGAAGCAGCGATAAGTGCAGAAAACCATGCAGGAACATAGTGTCTAATGGCAAATTGTGCAAACATTTTATTCCACTTTGTTCCTTTAGAGTCATTTTAAACTGTGAGCAGAAAAGATTCATTTTTATTGCATAGATTATGGGAGACATCCACCTGGCACGATGCAAAGCACCTGGCTTTAGAAATTTGACTCCACGTGGTGGTACATCTCCTATAATCATCTCGGATTTGTGTGGAGGTTAGATGTTTCTTACAAATAACAAGCAGTTCATCAGGTCCTGGAGTATCAGGAAAGGTTTCAAAATTTTTATTATTGATGGAGTTCCAGGCAGACTTAAAGCGTTTGAATATGGAATATCAGGTCCGCTACTGGCGGAAAAAAGACACCTCAAAAACATTGGATGCAATAAGTTCATTTATATGGTGCCGGCATGCAATATTTAGTAAGTCTTCTCCAAGCTTTTGTTCTATTTGTGCAGTAACTCCCTTTTAAAAGGACCCGTGTTCGTGGCAGTTGTGTCAAAGCACATACCTTTAATGCGATCAATTAAGTTCCAGTCCTTTAAACATTCGACAACAGCTGTTGCAATGTCTACTGTGCCAGACTCGAGTTTGGGTACTACAAGCAACTTTGATTTGCCTCCTCCTGACACCAACACTGCTAATCTTTCAACTTTTTCATTTCCAGTTAAATCGATTGGCATTTTTCCATCCCAATGCACCATTAAAAAACATTCAGGATTAAAGGATTCTTTTAAATATTTTGCGATTTTCTCATGTACATCCATTCTCTTTCGACGAACTGTACTTCTGCTTATGGACAAGTCATCAAGATCATGATCTAATGCAGAGGCAGCAGCTGATAGCACATATACAGCCTGTCTATCAGAAATATTTGATCTATCCAGTGCAACTGCAACGTCTCGTGTTACAAGTTCTTTCTTACTTGGTTTGCTAGGAACCTTCTTGCCTGCATTTTTTTTGATGCCGGTAGTTTTACACAACATTGTTTCATCTTCACTACTCATGCTATTTGATGAAGTCAACTTTGTTTCTTCCTCCTTTCTCTTACTTTCCCTACGTGCTAACCGTTCTTTAGCTGACTCTCTCTTCCTTTTACGATCTTCTTTCTCTGATAATGCTTTGTCAACGTTAGCCATATATCCTTTTCTTCCCTTCTGTTTTTGAGCTTGAAGGAATTCTCTGTCTTCTTTGATCTTGATCATCTCGTGCGCTTTTTGGTGAGCAATATCAGAGAGATCGTTTAAACTGTCCTGAAACAACCTCTCTTTCTCACGCTGAGTTACGGAGCACCGGAATTTTAATTTTTGGAGCGTTCTATATTCCGTATATACTTTTTCAATCATTGGTATAACATTATAATCAGCTCTTGTTGGAATTCTAGCTTGTTCCCAAAATTCAACTACCTCTATGTAAACTGCTTTAGAAGGTTCTCTTAGAGTTTTCTTTTCCTTAAGTAAATAAAAAAGACGATGGAGCACATCACCTTTGGAAGGAAGTTTTCTCCCGCATATCATTTCAATTGGTTGTCCACTGAGCCATATTTCGGTATTTCGGCGAGTTTTCATTGAGGAACTTGCCATTTCTAATATGATTATTCACTATTGTAACACTGCAAACGAACTGCAATACACTGCAAACAACACTGCAAATGACTGCAAACAATACACTGTAAACGACTGCAAACAATACACTGCAAACGACAGGTTGGCAAAAGACTGAGGCTTGTGAATAAAAAATGCGATTGTTATAAGAACGCCCTTTCAACACGTTTACGCAAGATGAGTACTTATTGGGAAAAGTGACGAAATCTATTTCATGGAAAAACGTGAATACAAGTATCAACAGAACAGATGCGATTCTTGCCTCAACGTGTTCAGTACCGCTCATACAAGATGTGCTTCGGAATATTTAACCACAATAAGTATACAAAAATCTATATTATGCAAAAAAATGATATATATCGAAATATTTTCCGTAAAGATACAATAAATCTATATTATCCCTCTATGGACAGAATTTTCTGTAGGGTTAAGTTATAAATGCGTGTATATGAAAGGTTAGAAATTTGTAACAGTTGTCCATATAGGGTTATGGGGAAGAAGCAAAAAAGGTTTTTAAAAACATCTAAATTCAAATGCGATGTGGTACCAGTTAGAATTTTTTGATCTCATTAAAATTTTATATTTAGAGTTCTTTCAACATAGGTAACAATTTTAGGGGGTAAGACCTACGAATTTTCAACATTTATTTTTTTGGACAACCCTAATATATTTATATATATATAGGGGATGGCTGCGAAATTAACAATAGACGAGAGGGTGAGCTTGGTTTTAATGCATGGAATACCAGGTACTACAAATCGATGAATGGGTACAGAATTTAAATTCTGTACCCATTCATCGATTTGTTGTACATGGTATTCCATGCATTCAAACCAAGCTCACCCTCTCGTCTATTGTTAATTTCGCAGCCATGCCCTACCTAAAAGAAAAAAATAATATATTATAGTCAACACTGAAAATTCCTGTGATGCGCGACTTTTTCGCCACCCTGTATATATATACTTAACGCTTACAATCTTGCAGCATGCAGTTTCATTCGAAGTTCTGTCTTATTTCGAAGATTAAACGCACTGATTTGCCTGCTGAGATAGGCTCTGACAAATATTTTGATATAAGTCTGATGGCCCTGAGATCAGAATTAATCTTTTTAGTAGCCCATCATTTTCTATATATGGAAATGACTGTGGCCTAGAATCAAAGTTGAGTTAAATACAACAGATAATAAAAACATGAAACAGGGATAATTAGACGATTGCCCAGTCAAATTCGTCAAGTACATGAAAATTTTACAAGTACAGTGGTCCTCGGTTAACGACATTAATTGGTTCCATGAAAACCATCGTTAATCGAAATTAACGTTAATCGAATATAGGAAATACACGTTAAAGGCTTAATTCGTTTCAAGACGATCGGAAGTTGACCTTATTCACCCTAAAAACATAGTTTATAATATTTAAACACGCAATTTTAATAAATAAACGTCGTAAGAACATATTAAAGCATTAATATTAATAGAAACATGGATAAATAATAAATAAATAGAGCATAAAAAGGTGCATAAATGGAGCATAAAATAAAAATTCTTACCTTCGGCTAAGAAGATGGATGGCTTAAGGAATTGATGGCTCCAATCTTATTCTCTTTCTAAAGAAACTGTCAAGAGATGTCTGTTGTACTGACTTCCTCCTCTTCATTAACACTTAGGAATGTTCCGATTGGCCGAAATTGGCTGCCGCGTGATATCGTAACCATATCGTTAATCGAAAATTTATTGTTAAAAGAAACAATGGGACCCCTTATGAGGCGGATCGTTAATCGAAATGTCGTTAATCGATGACATCGTAAACCGAGGGACCACTGTACACAAATAAAATGCAACAGGAGTTGAGATAAAGTTGGAAACAACTCCCTCCTTATTCACAATTCCATCAAAAACTCAATATTTACATACTGATTATTCAAATATTCTAAAATCAATTTAGTATGAGAATGCTGATCAAAGCCTGAAGAGTGACCGAGGTCGAACCCTTCGTTTGAACTCACAGACCGTACATGGAACAAGGAACTCCTCTAGGGAAATTAAATTCACTATAGTCTGAATAAGTATATATATATATATATATATATATATATATATATATATATATATATACACACACACACACACATTTATATACTGTATATTGGTAAATGACAATTACTAAAGTTTTTCTTTTTCATGATGGAAACCAAATATGGGCAACGGGTCACTAGCAAAGAGGCCCTAAAATATAGCTTCCTTCATCAACTATCTGCTAGCAGATAGGACCCAGCTTTAGGACAGGGTCTAGGGCCTAGACAACTACATTCAGAACCTCAATATAAGCAAGAAACTCTTTCCATTAACGTCGGATTGAATACAGTAAAGAAAAAAGAGGCAATTATTGTATTTTAGAGAGAGAGAGAGAGAGAGAAAGAGAGAGAGAGTTACAAGGAGTTACAAGGAAAAGAAGTACCTCAAAAGGCCTTGCGGCCTATACCGAGGAGGTACCAATGGCAACGGATGCCAGGGAAAATTTTCTACACCCTCAAATAGTGTGCAAGATTTGGTCTAACCTTTTCTTGAAGTGATCCACAGACGAACTGTTCACAACTTCTGAAGGTAACCTGTTCCACGTGTCAGAGATCTTATACGTAAAGTAATTCCCACACACACTAGTCCTAAACCGTTTTAAATCGAACTTCCAACCATTGTTGCGAGTTGGGTTATCATTTAAACTAAACTGGCTTCTAAAATCGACATCGTTGAACCCGCGTAAGAGCTTGAAAACCTCGATCAGTTGACCGCGCAGCCTCCGAGTTTCCAGGAAAACAAGTTCAGGGCGCGTAAGCGTCGATTGTAGCCCATATGCCTAACGGAAAGGATTAACTTTGTGGCCCTCGCCTGCACTCGCTCTAGCCTCTCAATATCTTTCCTGAGGGTGGGCGACCAGAACTGCACAGCATACTCCAGGTGCGGCCGAACCAGGGAATTG
Source organism: Bathynomus jamesi (assembly GCA_023014485.1). Lineage (NCBI taxonomy): Eukaryota > Metazoa > Arthropoda > Malacostraca > Isopoda > Cirolanidae > Bathynomus > Bathynomus jamesi. The sequence continues at coordinate 236,455 of JAJOZX010000291.1, read as the reverse complement.
TACAGAGAGAGCACAATCTCCTTGTTCCGAAACTGAAATTTCCTCCTGATATAACCCAACAGCTTCTGGGCTTTCCTTTCCACCTCTACGCACTGTTTCGTAAACTTAAGGTCGCTGCTAATTAGTACACCCAAGTCCTTTTCCAAATCAGTCGCCTCGATATTACTCCCCAACATCGAGTAGTCCGACTTGGGATTGGCGTAGCCAATGTGTATCACCTTGCATTTACCAAAGTTAAACGGCATTTGCCATTTTTCGGACCACTCTCCTATCCTACCTAGGTCCGCACGCAGTTGCTCGATCGCCTCCGGCGTCCCAACATTGGCCCCAAGCTTGGTGTCATCAGCGAATTTGGCGATCCGACTGACGATGCCACCGTCTATATCATTTATGTAAATGATAAACAACAGCGGCCCCAAAACGGAACCCTGAGGAACCCCGCTAGTGACCGAGGCCCAACCCGAACTAGCCCCTTTAATTACAACCCTCTGCCGCCTATTCTTCAGCCAGTTTTCAATCCACCTACCTACTTCCCCACCGATACCCAGCGTGCGCGCACTTTCGCCATTAGCCGGCGGTGAGGTACCTTATCAAAGGCTTTCTGAAAGTCGAGATAAAGTATATCAATCGCCCTACTCTTATCATACTCACTCATCATGACGTGGAAAAACTCGAGCAAGTTGGTGAGACACGACCTATGCCGTCTGAACCCATGTTGGGAGTCCTCAAGCAGCTTGTAGGAATCGAAATGGTCAACGATCCTATCCGCTATTATCCCCTCTAATAATTTACCTACAACTGAAGTGAGACTAATGGGACGATAGTTCCCTGGGCTTTCGTGATCCCCTTTCTTAAAGATAGGGGTCACGTTGGCTTCCCTCCAGTCACCAGGCACCTGGCCCGTCTCCAACGATTTGTTGAAGACTGTAGCCAGGTGGGGAGCCACCTGGTCGCGCACCTCCCGCAACACTCTGGGGAGAGACTGGTCTGGCCCAGGAGCCTTAAACGCGCTCAGTTTGTCTATTCCATCGGCAACGAGAGAGAGAAAGAGAGGAAATATATGTCTAGAACATGTGAACCCAAAAATAAAAGGTGGATGACATAGGTGTGTGTGTGTGTGTGTGTGTGTGTGTGTGTTGCTAACTAATTAAAGTTATGCTGAGGACAAATTTCGTGATTTATAATTTTTGAGTTACTTTATTTTAAATATCGGATTTTTTTCTAGCCACTCGATATATATATATATATATATATGAAACATACTTACCAAATAAGTTTTTAACTGTGAAGAAGAAATAAAAACATGGAATAATTTTAGAAGGTTTTTCATCGTTCCTAAAGGCTCAAAGAGACTTCAGAACAAAACTGGAAAACTCACTTAGTATACGAAGCTTAAATAACATTGAGACATTAATAACATTCAAAAGACAACGTCACAAAGCCTAAGCTAAGTCCCTGACCAGCCATGAATGTCGGTTACTAAAGAAAAATGAAAGTAAAAGCAATTATCTCTTTCATCAAATCCTACAAATGAACAAATGAGGAGGGATGTTATATGGAAGGGTCAGTTCAAAGACTACATAAGTAATTCTCTCTCTCTCTCTCTCTCTCTCTCTCTCTCTCTCTCTCTCTCTCTCTCTATATATATATATATTATATATATATATATATATATATATATATATATATGTATATTGGGTAAAACTCAATTTGCCAGACTTCCATATTGGGAAGATGGATTCTCATGCTCAGGCATGACTGAAAAAACTGTATGGGTATTTGTACGAGTATATGTAATTTGATACTATACGCTCATAAGACCAAGTTCGGGCAAAATATTTCGGGATATAGGGTATTTTTTTTATCAATAACTACGTTTGGGAATTCAAAATTAACATCAGATGAAAAGCAAAGTTGATGAGAAGCTTTAACTCAGCTCTGGAGGAAGCAACAACTACTCCAATATTCTATATGAATTACGGTACAATGTAAGAGACATGACGAGTTTTTGTATCTTTTTTTCCTTCCAGAAGTTAAATCATAATTAACGTTGTTTTATATTTGTTTCTTTATTTTAACTTTCTTAGGTTAAATTTTTAATTGTGAATATTTCTCTTTCATACCAATTGCTAATTTTTATAAAATTATGGAAGATATTCGATCGGTGATATTAATAGTTCGGAGCAATCCGCGGATAAGCACCCGAAATCAATTTAGGATGCTTTTTCTTGGATTGGGATCGAACGAAGGTGCTTATTCTTGGATTACTCTAAAATGGAGATAAAATGGAGTTAATTGCTCTAAAATGGTTAATTGAATGCCCGGTTAGGTTACTTGTACGCCCTTGACGATTGGTTAGGTTTAGTCGTGATATTTTCGTCAGTTTTAACGAAAATATCACAACTTAACCTAACCAATCGTCAAAGGCGTACAGTTGACCTAACCTGGCATTCAATTAACCTAACCGGGCATTCAATAATTTTACCGTAGGTTTCGATGTGTGTGTGTATATATATATAATATATATTATATATATGATGAATAAAACCACGAAGGAAAGGAAACACAGAGTGGTGCTCAAGCGCTTTCGTCTAATGACATCCTCAGGATCTTGAGGATGTCATTAGACGAAAGCGCTTGAGCACCACTCTGTGTTTCCTTTCCTTCGTGGTTTTATTCATCATAAATATTTTCACGTGTTACTTTCGTGAAATAATTTTCATATATATATATATATATATATATATATATATATATATATATGAGCAATCCAAGAATAAGCACCCCATAATAATGGGAGCACGTCAAACTGAGGTGTTACCATTATTGGTTGAAGATCCATTGCCAGTAATAAATTGGTGTAAGGGAAAATTTTTTATTAGAAAAGTGATGCTGTGTGCTAAGTACGATCAAGTAATGACCTGTACAAAGTTTTCGAGGAATGTTGATGTTAAAATTCTTTAATTTGGATTGAAGTCGAACTGCGGTGCTGTTTCTTGGATTGGGGTCTAACTGGGGTGCTCTTTCTTGGAGTGGGGACTTTGGGGTGCTTATTCTTGGTCTGTTCCAATAGTTCCGATCTGTGGACCTTCCATTCTTTTGTTAAATTAATCTGAGTTAGGTTCCTTTCAATACTTACTCAGGTGAAATTAAAGGTTCCTGATTTTTTTAGTATATATATAATTTGTGCCCCTTTACAAAGGTTTGCATCTTTTTCTGTAAATTGTAAACGTGGGGTTTAACATTTGACCCATTCACAAATCCTGTTATATATACAGTATATAAGAAGTCCCCATAATTTCCCTATTTCTAAATAAATGTTCTAAACTGAAAAAAAGGAATCTAAATACAAAGACAAACTCAATAGGTACGTAAAACATATGGGTTTATTAACCTTAATTAAACAACATGTTCAGTGTAATTGTAATTTTTTCTAACACAATATTCAACCTTACACAAACGTTTAATGTAATAGTTCAGCTGGGATGTTGTTAGTAGTATAGTGGCAAAATGTGAGACAGCAATGGATCAGTTTGAAAATTTCCCCCCCTCACCGTCCTTCATGGCGGTCCTCCACCGTCCTTCATGGAGGTCCTCCACCGTCCTTCATGGCGGTCCCTCCTTTATGAGGTGTCCTTCATGGTCCTTCAAAAAAAAAAAAAAAAAAAAAAAGGAAAAAAAGAGGGGGAAAAAAAGGGGGGGGAAAAGGGGAGGAAAAAAATTAAAAGTAAATTTAAAAATAAATTTAAAAAATAAATTTAAAAATTAAATTTAAAAAAATTAAATTTTAAAAATGATTCGTCTTCACCTTCCTTCAAAAAAATTTAAGAAAGGATTGAGCCTCGCCTTCCTTCTTGAAAAAAGTCCTTTCATGAGACAAACAAGAACAAACATGAAAAATACATACATTCGAGTACTTTCTGTTCAGGCAAGTTAGAAGACGAAATGGAAACGAATATCTGAAAGGTTTTAATAGGCCTAACGACAAGTATACATCGACACATCCAATTTTTGTATGTTAACAAATTGCGAACAATACATAAATGAAAATCAGAGTGATCATATTTTAAACCGAAAACAAGTTCTTTGTTTAAGATCTGTATTATGAAAAATAAAATGAATATTTATTATTTTTAATTTAAATAAATTAATTTCTCTCTTTTTTAAGGGAAACTGGCTTATTTTCAAACGAGATGACCTTCAAATACAATATACAGTGCCCGCGAAAAGTATCCGATCACTCAAGAAAATACAATATTTTCCCTTGATATTCAGAGACACATAATTCACTTTCTATTTGTTCTAGCGACATCTGGTAACTTTGAGGTTGCTCGCTGATATGAGAGCTATCCAACGCATTCTCAAATTAGTGTTCTGGTAGCCTTCGTTGCGGGTGGCTGTGTCTCAAAGTTGTCAGATTTCACTGTTTGTGTAAATTTATTGATATTTGTTATTTTTTCAGAAAGTGGTGTAAATAAAATTTATATATAAGTGTGCTAAAAAACAACTTAAGAGTGATTGTCGAGGTGCTATTGTTGCTTTGCATACATGTGGGAAATCACAGAGACAGATAGCTAAGGAATTAAACATATCCCAAAGTACCGTTAATTTATGGTTTCACGGGCTAAGAACAATGCCGGCCTAACCACGCCAGTCCCTAAAAAACGATCTGGCAGACCGAGAAAAACAAATTCACGAACAGACAAACTTATGGAACGTTTAGTATTGAAAAACCCAACAATAACTGCGAAAGAAATAAAATTTAATATGAATAATTTGTTATCTGGTGTTTCTGAACGAACTATCCAGGAGCGGCTCCAAAAGAACTCGGATTACCATCTCGCCATGCTGCTAAGAACCGTTCATTAATGAAAAAATGCGTAAAAAACGTGTCGCATTTTGTAAAAAATATATTCATTGGACTGTTGATGACTGGAAGAAGGTTTTATTAGTGATGAGTCGACATTTTGACATTCAGAAGTTGTCCAAAAAAGGTTCGCCGGCCCATTGGCTCAAATAGGATGGACCCTAAATACACCCTAAAGACAATGAAACACCCTCCAAGTGTGATGGTTTGGGGTTGTTTCGGTTACTATGGGCGTGGAAACCTATATTTTCTTCCGAAGAACACAACTATGAATGGTGCACGGTATTTAGCATGCTACAGGATAAACTTCCAATGGCATGGCAATCCAAAGGACAAAAACATACATGCATGATGGTGCACCATGTCACAGGGCCAAAATAGTGACAAAATGGATTACTGACAATAAATTTGATATTTTGGATTGGCCTGGTAATAGTCCAGATCTCAATCCGATAGAAAATATGTGGCTAATAATAAAAAATAAGGTTGAATGCCACGACACTGGCTCAGTCGAAAAATTACAAGAAGCCATCAAAAGGTATGGTGCAAGGAATATCAGTGGAAGTTTGTCAAAACTTGATTAAATCCATGCCAAAACGTCTAGAACAAGTCATCCAAACCAAAGGACAGATGACAAAATACTAATATAAGGTTAGTATACATTTAAACATTGTTTTTTATGTAAAAAATACAAATTTCCAGGGTGATCGGATACTTTTCGCGGGCACTGTATACATATAGTACACGCATATTTTTTTATTACTTTTAAATATGTAGTTTTCTGTTATTTACATCGCTATATACCATTACATTCACTTTCACATGCTATCTTCTGGTATATGAACTAATAATTTTACCGTTCATCAAATTTCGTTATAAAATTACATGTGTTAAAAAGAACATCAAGTTGCGTAACGATGCTTTAAACTAAATCACCAAAGTTGTTTTCCTCCTCTAAACATCCACTTAAATATTATTACTAATATTGATTTATTGTTATTATTACATATATATATATGTACACGTGTTAAGAGTATTTAAATTAAATATATTGATTTCAATTCCCTTCGTAATAAAAGCATCTGGCAACTATACCCCAATCTTGCTATATATTTCTCTCAGTAATTGTTTTCAGGTTAGTTGTTAAGTTTAACTTTCTTCTAAAGACTATTAGTTGATACTAATCTTGCTATTATTATTATTATCATATATATATATATTATATATATATATACATCCAAATAAGTAGGTTCGGGTAAAAAAATTTCTTATTAGATGCAATTAAAGAAAACGGGATGTCGAATTTGTGTGGGTTGTCATTTTTAAATAGATGCAGCGGGAAATAGGTACTGAAAGTTGAGAGATTTTTCATTAAGAACCTTTCTACTTGTAGTTATAGTTAGGACTATTCACATTACTTTAATTATCATTTCTCTAATTTAACGGCTGTTCACAATTCCTCATAATTCTCATAATAAACGTATTTGTTTTCACACCAGTCAGGCCACTGTTTACATCAATCACACAGAATGTTCATGCTTATTGTTTTTGTCATTAGCTGTACCAATCATGTCTTTACAGACTGAAGCCTACCGTTACACAACGTTTAAAATGTTATAATTAATGCTTTATGATATCAGATCTCGTATAAAAAGCATTATTTTCTGTACAAATGGCCACAAAAATACTTTCAATCCTAATATATGTACGTATAGTATGCAACATACGCCTTTTCACCTGTATTAAAAACGTAAAAGTATCATCATGCGATCTTAGTTTCCGCAATGACGTGAGCCCTAACATTTAATTTAAAATTATTTAACAGATCATTCGAGGGAACTGTACATCGATCTCATTATAACTACTGACTCATAATAACCGCCATACATATTTACACGAGTTCAATTTAAATATATATATATATATATATATATATATATATATATTAGGGTGCCACATAAAAATCATTTTTTGATTTTTAGGACGGCCCTTTGTGGGATTGTTAGGTTGGGTGAAAAAGCCCTGAATATGAAATTTTAGCCAAATTGAAGGATATTTAGGGGTTCCGCATCGACCATCTCTGGCGTACCACGTGTCAGAAGTAATGAGTTTCTCCAAGAAATTGCTCCAGCTCCAAGGGGTAAAGTAACATGTACAATGTCAATATAAATGCTATCATATACCATGGCGTAGAGGACAGTCACAGCTATATTTCCATAGCATTAAGTTTATTCCATCTCCAATATTTTTTTTTATTAATATTTTTGTCGCGGTTCAAAAGTTTTTTTTCAAAGTTTCACCTTAATACGTTTATGCTTTGTAATCCAAACCACACCAACCGGCAACCAGCTTATAACAACACAATACGCAACTAGCAAACAGTGCAAACACCTTAACAATATTGTTCAACATTATTTCATAATTAATTGGAATAAACTTGTCCCACCATGCCTGGGTAGCAGGATACTATTCTCTGTGTGTAATGTTATTAATAATACAAAATCATTAAATCAATTTCAATTTTATTGCAACAAAACAACTTAATATTATTAAAATAAAAAACATTTTATTCCGTATTAATCATAGTAATATACTGAGCCTACTGGCCATATAAATCAAAATAATAACTAAGAAATAAAGTATATACGATTATACATTGTTATACAGGATTAATAGGAGTAACACCCTATAAAAATGAAGCAAATTCAAATATACCATAAAGTACTCCCAAACCCGTTAAGGATTTCCGCTGCGGGCGCTCGGGTGCTCTTTGCGGTGCTTCTCAACGACTTGCATCAAGTACTGCCGTTGCTCCTCGTCCTTGGTGAGTGCGAGATTGTAGTTCTGCATCAGCGCGACCCCTCGCTCCGCCCGGACATTGACAACGCTCAACGTAGAGACACGGCGTTTCCCCGCCAGGTAGGACGCATTGTTCGACCAGGTAGCCGGCTCCAACTCTAGGAAAGAAGTATTGATCGCGAGCCGCTCGAAAAGAAGCGTGCTGGATGTCGTGCAAAAGTCTGCGACTGTCTTTCGCTCGAGCTCCTCCGGGCAGACGTCCAGGGCAATGCGCTTGGGTGGCTCCTCGGTGCCCTCGACATCCTTGATGGCCGTCGCAATTCGACTCTTCTCCTCCAGCGGAGTGTCGTCATCGAAGAGAGCGAGGGCGGCCAGGTGTTCACTCAGGTACCAGAGATGTCGTCGAAACACAGGGGAGGTAGCCTTGGACACGTCCTTGTCCACCTTGTCGTAGTCAACCAGCGCCTTGAGCATCGCCAGGTCAGTTCGAGGGGCAGCGGCGGGAAGGGGCGCCGTAAACCAGGCCGGAATGTAAACCAGCAGCGCAAAGTTTACGAAGCGCAGGATGCCCCGGGCCTCGCGAGCCTTAATGGGGAGCTGATGCCGGAAGAGGTGGAGCTTGATGGCGTATATCACTTTGGCCATCCACCGGGCGCGGTGGAGTGCGCCCGGTCGCATGAAGCGCACACCTCGCTGGGGGACGCCTCCAAGCGCTATGATTGCCAGCTCCAGGAGCTCTCGGTAGTCGTCCCGCGGCTGGCCCTTGGTGATGTGACCCTTGAAACGCGCGATCAGATCTTACTAAGCCGCTGCTCAAGGCGCGAGACGGTCTTCCTTGGAGATGGCGCTGAATTGGTCGGTGCAGACGGATTGCCAGCGCTCCTTCAGTCGCGAGAACAGTTTAATGTCAGGACCAGAGGAGGGGCCCATGCACTCGATGAAGGCTTTCTCTACCACCAATTCTAGCATGTGGTGCCGACAGGCCAGGTTCAGCAGCTGGCGGTGAAGGCCCTGCTCGATGAAGACGCAAGCGCCCGAAACGACGCCCGTGTTGGCAGCTGTCGTGTCAAAGGAGAGCCCGACGACACGATCAGCGATTCCCCAGTCATCCAACGAGTTCAGCACAGCATCTGCTTGGGCGCGACCAGTTCCAGCAGGCAGCTTCGGCACGGAGAGAAGTTTGTCGACGCCGTCGCCGGACACGACTATGGCGAGGCGATCGACCTTCTTGCCGCTGAAGTCGGAGACCATCTTCCCGTCCCAGTGAACGATGAGCGGGACACTGGGATCGAACGTCATCTTCACTTCTTTGGCGATTTCCCCTCGATGACGCAATCGCCAACGCCGAATCGTCTCGTGACTGAGAGCCAGTTCATCTGTGTCTTGAATATCCAGACTGGAAGCAGCTGCTTTCATGAGTTGAACGGCTCCACGGTTGCTTGTTTTGGTCCGGTCCAGTGCCGACGCTAGGTCTTGAGTCATAATGTTCTTTTTGCGACGGCGCTTTGTAGGTGGATTGGTTTCCTCTTCTGTCGAGCAATTAGGCGACGACGACGAGTTTGATGATGTAAGGGTTGCTGTTGCCAGTGATTGCTCTGATTGCTTTTGGCGTTGCCTTTCTTTGGCAGCTTCACGCGCGGATGCACGTTGCTCAATTCCAGTGAGGATTTTGTCCACCCCGGACATGACACCACGGCGACCCTTTTCGCGTTGAGCAAGAAGGAAGTCGCGATCCTCCTGGATGGTGATGACGGAGAGGGCGTTGTCGAGAGCCACGTCAAAAATGTCATCGAGTCCCTCGGTGAAGGCCGCCCTGGCTGCCTCACCTGTGGCGCCGGACCGCTTCCGGCTGCGCTGCAGTGCCTGCCAATTGTCGTAAAGTCTAAGCAGTTTTCGCGCGGCGCTTTTGGAGGTCATGGTCGGGATTCTGGCCATAGCCCAGAAAGTATACACCTCGACGATCACATTACGCGCCGCCTCGGCTAGAAGTTGTTTTTGCACCTTATGAAACTGTATAAACCGGCGAAGCACTTCACCATTTGAAGGTAACCTGTTTCCCGTTAGGGGGCTTGGGTTGGCGTGTCCGATTAGCCATATCTCGGTCTTGGATCTCAGTGAGCTTGCGGTAGCCATCACGAGATGATCACGCGTTGAATGCGTGAAGGAGACTGATTGACTGAAGACTGTGACAGTGTGATTCACCAGATCTCAATGCTGAAAAGTAGTGAAAATATATACAATGAGAAGCAAATATTAATTATAAATATTTAAATTTATGAAATGCATAAATTATAGCAATATATATGCAGGGTTGGCTGGTTTAACCCAAATGGTTTAAACCATTGGTTTAAACCATGGTTTAAACCATTTAAAAAAAACATGTTTTTCTGGGTTTTTTGTTTTTTTTAAATTTCAATTTTTACAACACAAATTATTTAATTCATAAACTAATAGCTCTAAAACTAAAACTTATATTTATATTGATAAGACCTAAAAACCATCAGTTCAGGGTAGCCTAGTATGTACGGTAGTATATAATATAGCTACCTTGCACTAGCAGGCCTATTTAATAGTGGCATTGCACATAAAAGGATTGAAGTTACCTGTATCAATTACATTATAAACGCATGTAGCTACAAATATAAATGTTGTTATTAGGTTTATTTTCATTTTTGTGAAGTTAGCACTTCTTACATCTAACATCTTCCAATTAAAAAATGAGACAGTCAGCAATTCTAATTTCTGAGTACCAGTACCTAATTGAGTTATCTGAGTTAAGTTTTTTTTTTTTTTTTAAAACCATTGGTTTTTTTTTTTTTTTTAAAACCATGGTTTTTTTCAACCCTGTATATATGTAATAGTGCCATGGTTACAGGTTTCCCAGATAAATCCATTATTTCGAACACACGGTACAACAGAAACGGTCGATGCGGAACCTCTAAATGTACTTCGATCGGGCTCAAACTTCATATTTAGGGTTTTCTCATCCAACCAAACAAGATGACTAAGGGCCATTCGAAATTTCCAAATTCTAAAAACTGCCCCTATAGAGTGTGGCACCCTAATATATATATATATATATATATATACAGTGGTGTAGTCCTAAATAAAGAAGTGAGGGAACGCATTTTGAGTGTTACTCAGATGCGGGGGGGGGACAATAGCGAGCGCGGCGATACAGCTGGGGGTCCGGGGGCACTGTAAGCCCCCGGGAAATCTTTTGAAATCTGACCAATTTCAGGGATATTTTGAGGTCATATGCACTGGATATTAGGATATATTCCAAGGTTGAAGATGCAGTATTTCCAGTGTCATTAGATATATGACATCCAGTACGATCAATAAAAATAGCTAACAACTGGAATGATTAACTAAAAAAAGTTAACAACTGGTACGCCGTGGTGACTGTTTCATCAGATCTTTATAGGCTAGCATTGCCTCAGTCGAAGCTAAAAGAAATGAAACAGTTAATGATTCTTATATTTCTTCTAGGGGTGGGAATTAAAATTTCATGACGTTAGAGATTTGTAAGTTCGGATTTATTTGAAATAGTGAGGGAACGCCGTTCCGTCTACCAAAAAAAAGTAAGGGAACGCCGTTCCCACAGCACTACACAATGTATATATATATATATATATATATATATAAGGAGTTTGTATGTGCCATTCCAACAGAAGGCAGGAAGTGTCTGAACCCTGTTTCTCCCATCACTGTCCTCTTCATCTGGCCTTTTTACATGTCACGTCTACCCTGTGAGCAGCCCAGCATACTCTCAAATACGCGCTTCTCACTATATTCCTTACTACACACGCATGCATCTTACACACTACACAGTCTTTTCAAAAAAGGTGTAATTTCAGTAGTCTCGGAGATTCGCGATTGTCCCCTCCTACATTTTCTCAGTAATTGTTTTCAGACTAGTAGCTAAGTTTAACTTTCTTTTAATGACTATTAGTTGCTACTAATCTTCTTCTTTATTATTATTATTATCATTGTTATATATATATATATATATATATATATATATATATATATAACATCCAAATAAGTAGGTTCGGGTAAAAAACTTTCTCAGTAGATGCAATTAAAGAAAACGGGATGTCGAGTTTGTGTGGATTGTCATTTTTAAATAGATTCAGTGGGAGATAGGTACTGAAACTTGAGAGATTTTTCATGAAGAACCTTTCTAGTTGCAGTCATAGCGTCCATTCACATTACTTTAATTAGCATTTCTCTTATTTATCGACTGTTCACAATTCCTCATAACTCTCATAATAAACGTATTTGTTTTCACTTTTCTTTCATGCCAGACAAGTCTCAGTATTTACATCAATCACACAGAATGTTCATGCTTATTGTTTTTGTTACTAGCTGTACCAAACATGTCTTTACAAATTGAAGCGTACCGTTACACAACGTTTAAAATGTTATAATTAATGCTTTATGATATCAGATCTCGTATAAAAAGCATTATTTTCTGTACAAATGGCCACAAAAATACTTTCAATCCTAATATATGTACGTATAGTATGCAACATACGCTTTTCCAACTGTATTGAAAACGTAAAAGTATCATCATGCGATCTTAGATTCTGCAATGACGTAAGTGAGCCTTAACATATAATTTAAAATTATTTAACAGATCTTTCGAGGGAACTGTACATCGATCTCATTATATATATATATATATATATATATATATATAGGAGTTTGTATGTGGCATTCCAACAGAAGACAGGAAGTGTCCGAACCCTGTTTCTCACATCACTGTCATCCTCACCTGGCCTTTTTACATGTCTCGTCTACCCTGTGAGCAGTCCAGCACACTCTCAAACACGCGCTTTTTCACTATATTCCTTACTACACACGCATGCATCTTACACACTACACAGTCTTTTCAAAAAGGTGTAATTTCAGTAGTCCAGAAGACTCGCGATTGGCCCCTCCTTCCTGCATGCATCGTATATATTACGAAACAATTTATAAAGTTCTCTCTTATTGCTTTCCTTATTGTAATGGGTATCACAACCGATTTTTCAATATTATTTAAGTATTATGTTGAGCAACATAACCCCCCCCCCCCAGACTAGTTTCTTAGCATAATCATGAAACATGAAACAAGATTATATTAATATATATGAAAATGAAAATGAAAAGGTTTATTGGCAGACTATAGTCCATATGACAAATATTATTAATACAATGACAGTTCATACACTAAGGATAGAAATATATACAATTGATTAGAAATAATACTGCACTGTCGAAGTTAAGTGGAGCTACAGACAGACGTTTTCGTACCAAGAAGTCCATAGCTTAGAGGATAAATGGCAGGACTCATGGATAGCTTGGATGATCGGGTTGGTTGACTTTTTAATTCTTTGCATTAGACTGTGTTGAGCACGTCTTGTTACCTCCGGGAAGCTCGGAACATTGCGGGTAGCAAACATTTGCGAAGCTGAGCATCTCGGGGGTAATTTATGTAAGAGTCTAAAAGACCTGTTGTACATCAAATTTAGGGTTCTGCCAGAACCTTTTTTATAATTCACCCAGAGTTGCTGACCGTATATATTACTGCAGAAAGCACGAAAGAGTGTCTTTAGCTTCACTTGTACAGAAACGAAAGTTCCTTATGGTCATGTATATATATATATATATATATATATATATATATATATATATATATATATATATTGCTTTCATGTGTGTGTCATATATATATATATATATATATATATATATATATATATATATATATCCAAAAGTAGTTTGAAGGCTTATTCCATCTCACGACTGACTATAATTATACACTTTAGAGGAGTTTGAAAATTGCATATATTTAGACAAAAAGTATTAGGTCTTAAGCTGATTTCATGTCAATATCAGCGTGCTTCACTGCCCTTTCAGTCATTGTGACCTTAGATCGTACCAGAACTATGGTCTTGACAAAGCACAATGTGTTAAATTTACCAAACAAGGATTACCTATGTTCAGGACTCTGGACATTTCCATACTCAACATCAACTATGCCCATTTGATCGTACCTTTCTTTATGTACATGCAATAGCATCAATTGGTTAAGCTTTCTCTGAATCGTGTTTGAACTCAGATAAGATTTAATACGCACGATATTACTAAACGAGCGTTCACTACAACACGTAATGGAGGCAGGCATCACTATAATTAACTTTGTTTACGTAATCACAGAGGAGATAAGAAATTACTGGTCAGGTGTCAGTGATTGCACGTGTGTAACTACATTACGTAGGATTAACTGCTCAAGGGATTCGTGAACACAAAGTTCATACAGAGGTTGTTAGATGAGTATGTAGTCTTGCAGGAAGGAAGTCTGAGCCCTAGAATGAAGTTACACTCACTAATTATGCTGTGGACGTCTATCCTTTGCATCCTCGAGAAGCAAATCTTTACACTGGACATACATTTTGCACTATACTTCGTTAAAACTCTCAGTTATGGGTATTATAATGAGATACAGAGCTTCATAATGTGCCTTTCTGTAATGATCTTCAGATGCATAGCTACCTTCCGGTGGAACACAATCCTCTTCTAGCCTAGCTGGAACTCTTCTAAATCGAGGCTGTGAGGGTACATCTACCTGACAGGAACCTAGTGACTGTACATTCTTTCAGAAAAGACTAGCCCCTTCATCATTGCGCATATTTCAAAGTTTTATCAGTCATACCACCAATAACTTATATATATATATATATATATATATATTATGATACACACACACCACACACACACATATATATATATATATATATATATATATATATATATGTATAGAGAGAGAGAGAGAGAGAGAGAGAGAGAGAGGTTGCAAAGAATGATGATGCGAAATTTGAATCACAAAATAAGATAGCAGTAAACAGAGTAAAGAGAATAACGGGGCAGATATTGATAGTCTTTAAACGATGGGATAGGAATATAAGGATTCCTATACTGAAAACCCTGATCATACCCAAATTGGAATACTGCTCGGTTCTAACATCCCCATATAAAAAAGAGGACATTAGGCAGCTGTAAGGGATTCAGAGAAGCTTCACAACCAAGATCGATGGGGGGGGTGCAAAGAACTAAATTACTGGGAAAGATTATGAAAGCTATTCATATTTTCACTGGAAAGGAGGAGAGAGAGAAACACCATTATTTACACTCGGGAAATAATGAAGAAACTTATCCCTAATCTTACTCTGAACCCTGTAACTTCCTAAACAACGGTGGAAAGTAGAAAAGGAAGACTGCGTCGTGTTCCCAAATTAAAGGCGAGACAGGGAACATCCTTAACCCTGAAAAAAATTAGTTTTGTGGTGAGACGACCAAAACTGTCTAAACAAAAGCCCAAAGAACTAAGGAACATGAAGGGAGTTGCTGTGGACATCTTCAAAAGATGATTAGACGCCTGGCTCAGAACAATCCCCGATGAACGGGACGTACATGGCTATGTGAGGTGGAGAGTACAAGAAAGCACTCGCCCCTCGACCAAGACAGGCCTAGAGGGGACACCAGCCTGACCTTCGTGTGAAGAGAGAACTACGCACGGAACCGCAACGTTGCGTATACACACACATTTTATTCGTGCATTTATCCGTGATTCACTGTCGTCAATTGAATTAACATAACCTACTAATTGTTACCACTGTACACTTAACCGTGATCGTGACATGGTGCTAGCCGTGATTTGAGGGTGTTTACATTTGGGTCTCCTCCCGCCATCCCACACAATGCGTCTCAGTCAATGTCTCTCAGCGCAGCCAAAGACAATATTACGGACGATACAAAGATCAGCAGAAAAATCAACGAGTGGTACAAAACTTCAAAATAAATCCATTTACCTTCCAAACAACACAGGACAATAGGAAAGTCAGAATGTGTAGTGTCCCCAAACTAAAGGCCTGACAAGAGACCTCCTCAACACTGAAGGAAATTAGCCTGGTTGTCAGTGGGCCAAGACATTTTAACCAGCTTCACCTTCATGTGAAGAGAGACCGACGCAGAGGGGGGGGGGGCACTACCATCGAGTATAGCAATTTAACTTGAAGTAGTAGCATTAGTAAATATTTAAATTAAATAGATGATTCTTTCGCAATAAAAATTAGGTGGTAACCTACATCTTAACACATAGCTATCATATCTACAGCTAATTACGCAAAAGTACATTTTCTCTTTCATATTGAGTTGCCAGATAGCAATATTTATTAAATTAAACCATATATTAATCATCCATTTAATTTAAATATTTACTAATGCTACTACTTCAAGTTAAATTGCGAGAAACATTACTTATGCGGGGAACTGTACATAGCACTCATCGGTGAAGTGGATGTGTTTAAAAAAAACTCAGGATCTTCTAGCTTTGCTAACATCCACGTTACAAATTTCGTTCTATTTTGTTTTTGGATATTAGCCAGCGAAACTTGTGAATGAATGCAAGTATACGATGCACGAGTATACGATGCACAGATGTTCGTGAAGTATCTCATTGTGCTAACAAACGTCGAACTGACTTCAACGGACTGTGCAATAATTTCATAAACCATATTTACGTATTGCACAGCTCTTGTGGATCTTCGCCTGCCACCTTACCCTTATGATGATTGCTTAGATTTCTTTTTGTTTTAAATTTTCTAACAATTCGTGATATTGTTTTTCTATCGGGTGGATCTCGCATCCATATTTTCTGCCAAAGTTCCTCCGCACCTGCGTCACAAAATTTATCACATAAAACCACTCAGCGATCTTGATTTTCTGTTCCAGGAGCAAACGCGGCACTACTGTTTGAGAGTTCAGCCATTAGAAATGTATATCGGACTACGCATGAGGGATAAAAACCTCAGTCTGTTATCTTTCCGAAGGAAAATCACAATAATAAAATATACATCCATTATAAAATAACAGCAAATAAAAATAGGGATTTTTGGACACCATATATATATATATATATATATAATGTAAAGAACGACGCTTCTGTAGAAGAGCGTTCCGCACAAAATGAGGAGGGAGAACGAACAAATGAAAAACGAGGTACCTCCCAGGGATCGAACCCGGGATCATCCAATTGTCGGTCGGATATGCTATCCACTACACCAAGGTCATCGATCAATCAGAAGTCGTAATTCTCCTACATACGAGCGGAATCAAATGCCCTGAGGGGGCACCCCGCATGCCGTACATATATACATTTTAACTGCAAACAACACACACTATAATTAATGTAAAGAACGACGCTTGTGTAGAAGAGCGTTCCGCACAAGATGAGGAGGGAGAACGAACAAGTGAAAAACGAGGTACCTCCCAGGAATCGAACCCGGGATCATCCAATTGTCGGTCGGATATGCTATCCACTACAACAAGGTACCTCGTTTTTCATTTGTTCGTTCTCCCTCCTCATCTTGTGCGAAACGCTCTTCTACACAAGCGTCGTTCTTTACATTAATTATACTGTGTTGCTTGCAGTTAAATATATATATATATATATATATATATATATATATATATATATACTTATTTATTTTGTGTTCACTAAAATTAACAAATTTAAATTTTTAATAAAATTTTTAGTGGAGCCTCTCTTTGTTCAAACGTTCTTTGATTTTCGGCCGGAAATTCCCTACTTAACATGATCAAAGGAGCTAATTTAGATCCTGAAAATCATCCACAGCTATATCATGCAAATGGCGATTGATTATGCATGATTCATGGTTGCTTTACTATTCTAAATAACCTTTTAATAGATAGATTCTGTATAAACTCCTTTCGTGTACGCAGAGGTATCATCGGGAGTCAAAAGTGAACAAAGACGCGTCCACTTCTGAAAATGGTCTATCAGGCTCCGTAGAATTTTTTATTTTGGAATTATTTCAACCTATCGGAAAATGAAATTAATTTAGGTGTTATTTTCCGTTTGTGTGAAGAGTACGCGAGTGAAATGGTGTCAGTGTATCTATTGATATTAGCGTTTGCATGTGTTCCGAGTACTTTACGGATAAATATCTGATTTGAACCTGTGAAAAAGTGTCGTTGAACGCAGTGATTCGCAGCCTTTTTGAGGGATAGGATCCCTAGATTCTAGCTTCCTAACATTGTTACCCCACTCACAAGTATTATTGCCTTTCTATTAACATAAATGAAAACGGTGTTCTGAGTTGAACTAAATGTAGTGAATTTGTTCATAAGATAGTGTTGGGAGTGAAGGATTGGGTATTTTCATAATTATTTATAGAGGAATATAAGGTAAAAATGTATAAATATAAGGTTTTCCACAGAAAATTTTAGCAGTTCTTTCAGTTGACTTCTATTAAAATCCTGAACTGTATCAGTATTTCTGTTTATTATTTATTATTATATATATATATACACACGAGTCTTCATGTCTGCGCATGCGCGGATATGTAGGGAAGGTGTGGGCAGAGACTCGGTCTGGCGGGTCCACTCAGTCAGTGTGCAGACAGCGTGGAAGACACTACCGTCCGTTCGGTTCGGCGAATTTTGTTATTTTCAGAACTCGGCGCTCCAGGATGTCGCAATTTGAGGAGTGAGCGAACATTAAATTTTGTGTACAACTGAACAAGACATTCTCACAAACTTACGACATGATCAGGGAAGCGTACGGGGACGAGGTCATGTGTTAGAGTGCAGCGTACAAGTGGTTTAAGCGTTTCAAGGACGGCCGACAATCACTGGAGGATGACCCGTGGGAGGGAAGGCCAGCGGTAGCTCGTAATGAGGAGACCATTGCCCGTGTTTGCGAGATCATCTAACAGGACCGTAGACGAACTATTATTAGTAAGGACATGATTGACAGAGTCAATAGTAATCCAGGTATTCTGAACAGGGTTATCACGGGCGACGAAACGTGGCGCTACCTTTTTGATCCACAATCCAAACGTCAAGCCTCGTACTGGAAGTCACCTTCATCACCCAGAAAGCAGACATTTCGTGCAGACCGCTCAAAGGGGAAGGTGATGCTGGAAGTGTTCTTCGATATTTAGGTCGTCGTTCACCAGGAGTTCATACCGGAAGGGCGTAACGTCAACCAGACCATGTACAGAGACATACTTCGCCGTCTGCGAGAAGCTATCCGCCGTAAACGCCCGCATCTTTGGGAATCTGGAAACTGGTTGCTCCACCATGACCATGCACCAGCTCATCGCTCTCTCGCTGTGGTTCCACAACCTCCCTACTCTCCAGATCTCGCCCCTGCCGACTACTACCTGTTCCCAACAATAAAAGCCCTCTTGAAAGCAAAGCTGGGCACTTGCGTTTTTTTTTGCGGTACTGCGGTACTGCGGTACTGCGGTACTATCGCACTACCAAACCGGTACCGCATAACGCAGTACCGCAAAGGATCGCTGAAAGTACAGCAGTACCGCTACCGCATTTTTTGCGGTACTGCGTTATGCGGTACCGGTTTGGTAGTGCGGTAGTACCGCAGTACCGCAGTACCGCAAAAAAAACGCAAGTGCCCAGCTTTGCTTGAAAGGATGCAGGTTCCAGTCATCAGTTGAGGTGAAAGAGGCTACGACGGCAGCACTTAAGGAGGTCGCAGTGAAAGGCCTGCAGGAGTGCTTCCAGCAGTGGTACGACCGCTGACAGATATGTATGATAGCGGAAGGGAATTACTTCGAAGGCGGTGTGCAGTAAAACCCGCCATGTTGACAGGAATGGCTGACAAGCAAAGAGTTCATGAACTTTTTAACTGTACTATATTATATATATATATATATATATATATATATATATATATATATATATAACCTTACCTTACAACCTTACAAAGGTTCCGCGCGATGACTTCTCATTTCGCGAAGGTCAAGCTTGTCGCCCTCTCTCTATATATATATATATATATATATATATATATATATATATATATGGTGATGCGGAGTGATAAGGGAAAATTAAAACAAAATAAAATATTTTTGTATATATCTGCATGTGGGTTCATGCCATGAACTATAAATTTTTGTATATTTGATGAGAAGAATGATCATAAAAGGGATGGGGGAGCAAGTAAGATAAAGCGGTGCGGATAAGATAACCAAAAATAAAAATAATATTTTTATATACATATGTATGTGACATCATACTAAAAAATCTTACCACAGTCATACCACATACCCCCAATCTTATATCTGTTTCCAGTACTATCATTCCAATTCGGCCTTTGGATCCTCCAAAGAGGATTCACCACTGAATGTCAACGTCAGGATTCTAAGGATATACTGCCTGTATAAAAAAATGTAACAATTATTAAAATGCAAACTTAATACAAGAAAATGAAGTTTTTACCAAATAACAGGTGAATTACAATTTATGACAAAAATTAAAGCCAATGGTGACAGAAGAAAAAAAGTCTGATGATAATGATACTTTGGCACAACATTACTGGAATCGAAAGGCAAACAATCGCAACCCCTAATATATATATGCAGAGGGTTGGAAAAAGTAAATAGTCACCTTCAGTTTTATCACAGAATTTGATTTAAAAATAAAAGTCAATAAATTATCAACAGATTTATTAAATCAATATATTTAGAATCGTGTTGCTTTCTCCTTTCCATCTTGTAAAGGTAACACACGTTCTGGCATTCCATTGATGAACTTTGAGGAAAATCATCGTGGTGTCTATTTACTTTTGTGTCAACCCTCTGTATAAGCTAAAAGGGAAGGCCAAGGGCAAACGCCCACAGAAACGTGCACCCCTTGTCTAGTCAAAGACAGGGGAAAAGATGAACTGAGGAAGGTTGGTCCAAATTTGACTGGTTGAACAGATGAGAGATTGAGAATACCGATTAACCCTTGCTTTAGAGAGTTGTGCAGAAAAGGGATGAGAATGTGTCGAACGTGTGGAACTGCATGTTCTCCTTAAAGGAGGAAACATACAGTTAGAGAGTTCAGAAGAGCAGTGCCCGTTATAATATCGGTAGTTGTTGTTGTTGTTTATCAGCCGATCAGCCCACTCTGATCGAGCAAGCCGGCGGCACGCAGGTAATGATCACCCTCTCCGGAGTGAACCAGAGGTTCAGCGCACTAGTGATGTTGTGTTGCCTTCTATGTTGTGCTAGAGCGGTACAGTCTGTCATAATGTGTTCAATTGTTTGTGGTGTGTCCTGGCACAGGTGGCAGGTGTCGTCTGTGGAGTTTTCTAGTCTGTGTTTATATGTCTGTAAGTTGGGGTGATGTCCACATCGGAATCGTGCGAAGTTAACTGGATCCGATCTGCTCAGGCTGGTCTCTGACCTGTCAATGGGTGACGGCTTCGCACCTAGGACCGCATTCGGACCGAGTCGTGTCAGTGCTTTGTGGGTTAGGTGTGTGTGTATGTGTTTTCTGTACTGTGTGATGTCTGTGGGGCGTGGTATGGAATGGGGTATTTGGTTATAATGTCTCTGGTGTTACCTTAATGGTGCGAGGTGTTGGTGCATGATGGTACATGTAGTGGCAAGGGTGTTGTGGATTAGTTGTCGCTGCTGCCACGAATTGTGTTCCCCTCATGTCTAAATGTTCCCTAACTTTCAGTATTTTTGTTTCTGTGTGCAGGTGTTCTATTGGTGTTGTTTGAGTGCATCCTGTAATGATACGAAGTGCGTTGTTTTGTATTGTCTGTAATTTGTTTATGGGTGTGTTTGAGATAATGGGCGCCCAGCATGGGCTAGCATAGTCCATAACTGAGCGAATATATTGTTTGTATATGAGTGATGTTGTTTCCTGCTGGTGTCCAAAGTTTGTGCCTGTTAGTACCCTAAGCGTGTTAAGTCTTGACGTACATTTGTTTTTAATGTCCTGAATGTGGTTTGCAAAAGATAATGATGTGTTGTATGTGACCCCAAGTATTTTGGTCCTGTGAGTATGTGGAATGTTGGTGTTGTTTAGTGTAATCTGTGGAGTTATCTGGTGTTCTTTTGTGTTGCTTGATAGCAAGGTGATGGTTGATTTTGTGGGCGCTACTTTGAGTCTATTGTGTGTGAGCCAGTCTTGTTTACTGTTTATGTACGTTTGTAGGTTATTTGTAGCGGTGTCGATGTTGTTGTGGGTGGATGTTCGAGTGATATCATCTGCATATGATGATAAGGTAAGCTTGTTATCTATGGGTGTTGGAATGTCATACATGTATAAGTTGAAGAGTGTTGGTGAGAAAACAGAGCCTTGAAGGACCCCTTTCGGAAAAAGCTTGTTTTTGGATGACTTGCCATTAAATGTGACATGTATCTTCCTGAAAGATAGTTGCTCAGCCACCTTTTGGTGTTATTGTGCATGTTTGTGTTGAGTATTTTGTTTATGAGAGGGAAACGTGGGATAGCATCAAATCCTTTACTAATGTCTATTGTTGCTATTAGTGTACGTTAAGCTGGTCTTCTGGAGTTGATGCCATCCATGATGTGCTGCGTGAGGTTAGTGAGTAATGTCGTGGTTGAGTGGTGAGGTCTGAATCCATGTTGAGTAGGCGATAGTGGTATGTGTGGGTTGGTGATTTGTAAGATTAGTTTTTCTGTTACTTTGGAAGCTGTGCATAGTAAAATAATGGGTCTATAGGAAGCTGGTTCTGTTCGATTTTTGGTTGGTTTGAGTAGTGTAATAATTTTACCTTGTTTCCTTATGTCAGGAATAATACAGTGTTGGTATGAATATGTGCTGATATTTGTGAGAGCTAGTATTCCCTGTGAGCCCAAGTGTTTAAAGTGTATGTTAGATATGTTGTTTGGTCCAGTAGCCTTCGAATTCTTAATGTTTTTGATGATCTTGGTGGTCTGGTCTGTATTGAAGGGTGTAATGGTCGTGTCGAGTCTGTAGGTTTTCTTGTGTCTGGCTGTTTGTCTGTCCGCGTGTTACTGGTTGTTGTCCCTGTTTAAGTGAGTTATCTTTGCGTAGTGATTAACTAGAATGTTAGCTTGTTGTGTATATGTTGGGATATTATTTTGGCTGCGACAGATAGCCGCGTGTGAGGTGTGAATGCCGCTGTTAGAGCGGGTAATGCTGTTTATAGTCTTGTATAGCCTGGATGTATCTGTGGAGTGATTTAGTGTTGTTATTAATTCCCTAAATGTTTCTGTTTGTTTTTCTTTAAGATTGTTGTTTATTTCTGTGTTGAGCTGTTGTATCTGCTGTTTTATGGTTTCTGTGTGTGGTGTTTGTGTGTTATGTTTGAGGTTGTTACGTTGCCTTATGAGGTGGGCTATTTCTCTAGTGTAATTTGGGTTGTATTTCCTAATGTTGCCCTTGGGTATGTGTTTGTTTGCATTGTTGATGATCTGATTAAATGTCTTGAGTGTTGTATTAATGTTTATGATGGGTGTGCTATTTAATGTGGTGAATTGTTCCTCAGTCTGTATTTTGAACTGTTCCCAATCAACTTTCTTGTAATTTCTGTAAGTGTGCCTAGGGCTGTTGGGGCAGAGTGTAGAACGTGTTGTAATGATGATGGGCAGGTGGTCTGATGACAGTTGTTTTTCTGTTCTCCAGTGTGTATATGTTGCTAGTGAGGGGGAACAGAACGTTATGTCTGGGAAGGAGTTTGAGTATCCTGCTTGATGTGGTATGTGTGTATGTTCTTCTGTATTGTTAAGAATGAAGAGGCTGTTTAGTTGTGTGGCTATGTTGGCGCCTCTGGTGTTGCTTTGGTTGTGCAGGTACCAACTAGTGTCTTTAGCGTTGAAGTCTCCTCCTAAGATGACATTAGTAAGAGAGGCTAGATTGTGTGACTGTGGATTGTAATTGGCTGGCACCTGAGGTGAACTATCTGGTGGGATGTAAATGTTGATGAGTGTGGTGTTGTGTTTTGCGTGTGTTTTAATGTTAACTGCCTCTATTTTTATCGTGTTATCTACTTGGAGTGTGTTTGTAATGTTTTGGGTGCCATCAGTGTAGCTAATGCTTTTACGTATGTAAGTGATGAGTCCACCCCCGTGACCCCCAGTACGATCTTGACGGATCGCCGTGAAGTCAGGGATGGTGGGTGTTTTGTGTGTGCGTTTTAGTTTTGTTTCTTGTATAAGTGCTATGTGAATGTTTTGTTTGTGTACGAATTCCCTAAGCTACATGAATTTGTTTGTGAGGCCATCTACGTTGTACTGTAATATTTTAATATTATGCTTCTGTATGTGTCTCATGGTCCTGTTGTGTCTACGTCTTTGTGTATGGTGACATATGTAAGTTGTAGTGGGGCTTGGATTAGTCTTAATGTCGCCGGAGAGTAAGAGTAGTCCGGGGAGCACGCAATTGCTCCCCGTAAATGAAAAAAATAGCACGCTGGTATAAGTTCGGCCCTGGGAGCCGATCGGTACTCTGACCGTGCCACGCAACAGGCCGTCGACTGCCAGTCTGGGCAACCGTAGACAGCCCGCTGCACGGAGATTTTAGGAAGTTTGGCCACCAGCGCGTTGATGTTTCGGTTTGACGTCGCCTCTTCTTCGCGTTGACGTGTCCCGCGCTGGAGGATACAGCCACTGTTAGAAGCTTCCTCGTCAGCTGCTAACTGTCGACATACGTTGAGGTTTTCAGCTCCTTCCTATCAGTTTCTTATTATCTTTGGTCAAAATGTGCTGTTTAATACTGTCATTTCTTTTTGTACCTTATTTTCTTTATTAATTTGTCCAACAATTTGGGATTGGAAGTATATAATGAAATTATCATATTTCCGGTCCTGTCCTTCAAATGTTTTGATAAAAAGTTATTTTAGGATTTTCTTTCAATCAAGAATAAAGAGAATGAATTCTTTACTAAATTTTGCTTTATTCTTTCTATCTCTTTCGAAAAATATCTCAGATGTAGTCGTTTGATGGAAAGAATTTAAGTAGAATATTATGGTCTGTTACCTTAAAGGCCTTACTCTCTATCGATAGTAGAGAGAGAATGAAGCAAAGAAGCAGGTATCGAAAACAGTTACTAAAAGGCAGGGAATTGCTCAGACGAAAAACCTTTGACACCACCCTGCCGGTCAAGTAGACCTGTGTGAATTGAGCCACCCCACACACGAGAAGCGTACTCCGCACATGGGTGGACAAAACCCCTGTACAGACAGAGCAACTGAGTTGAGGTGAAGAAACTACGGAGATGCAATAGCTGTTTTAGAAAGAGAGTACATGTGATCTTTCCAAGAAAGCTCACAAGAAAATGAAACACCAAGAATGTTAAGAGAAGAGGATTGTTTGAGTTGTATATTGTATTGTTGAAGTGAAGGGGATATTCCTGTGAAGATTGTGACGAGTAGACAGATGAAAGAACTGGGTTTTTGAGGCATTGAAAACGACAAAGTTTTCTCAGTCGCAATCAGAGATAGAAGTGTCGGCAATCCAGAGAATCTTAACAAAGGTCAAAACTACCTATACCAGATGTGCCAGGTTGTATCATCAGGACAGTGTCCAATGGATCTGGCACAATGTAATCCTCGACCAATGTCACATTCTTGATGGCTAACAACAGAAAGCAGGATTCTTAGCCTGTCTGTATAGATACCAAAGATCCATCATAGAATCTTCAAACGTTAGCAACCTATGTGACAATTGTCTACGCGCCTGTGTGGTTCAGTATCAAAATTGCTCCCTCTTGCAATAATGGAGCAAGGCATTTGTTTCTGTTGGTGAAATGTTCTAGCTATCTTCAAGGGAAGGAGAGAAAAATTATTGATGCTGTGATTGAGCACAACGCATTTTTAGCTCATCCAGGAAACTTGCTGCTAATAATAATTACTGATAAGCGAGAATTTCATCCGAGAGTTAGCACTACGTAGAATTCAAGTAGCTCGATCTCAGCGACAGCAACGTGCTTCGAATAACATCAGGAAGTTTAGGGTTCTGAAGATCAACTTCAATTCACTCGATTACACGGACCTGATTGACTGGAATATTCTTGAGAGAACGGAGCCGCCGCTCACAACATACAGTACATCGACGATGATGAACTCCAGTCACTCATCAGAAATGGTACCCATCCCTCAAATATCAAAAGACCATGGGGGTTCTGAATTAAAAACCGGACTACAAATTGCTACAGTAATTGAGTAAATGTGTCCAATAGTAGGGTGGTGGTTTGGTCACCTCGTGGAGAGTTCCGGATCATTCGAGAGTTAGAATCTCGTTTAAGCTGAGAGTTGCATCAAAAATAATACCAATATATGAGAATATACCTACATATTTCTAATCACTGCTAAAAATCAAGCCTTGTTGGACGTCGATAGTTCACCTTCTGGTTGGATGGCTCCTGCCACCCCTTATAAAAAAATATCGCTGGTGGCAGTTGAAGATGAAGTCGGAGCAAGTTGATATTCTTATATGTTTCTACTTATATCACTAGACAACCAACGTACACCCTGCCGATATCAAATTTGGGAGAAAAAAATCCAAAACTAAGTCATCTTCTGGATGAGTGGCTCGTACCATATCATAAATTAAGAGGTCGCCGATGATAGCTAAAGATAAGGTCGCAGCAAGTTCATATTGCTAGATTTTCTTTCCTATATCAAAAGGCAACTATCGCATAGCCTGCCAATATCAGGTTCGAAAAACAAAATCCATTTTATTAGATGCATAATTAGTGAGATATTATTAAACTCATAAACAGTTCGAATAAACCAAAAAGTTTTGTCCCAAAGAGGAACAAATATTACCAGTGTAATGCAAAGCGGCAAATGTTTTTTGTGTGCATGACAATAAACCTTGAAAAGAACAGGACAAGAATAACACAAAAAACATTTGGCGTTAAAACTGAAAACTTAAAACGAAAAACATTTAGTGGCAGCTTTTAACACGTATACTGAGTCTAGAATTTTCATGAAGATGTAGGAAATTCTTTCATCAAACAAGTGCCCCAACATTATGACAGTATTTTCATCAAACTTCGATGCCGGATAAAATACCTTTCGAGTAACTGATTCTTTCATCATAATTTAATCGAATTGGGTGCCACCATCTACGGGAGGAAATGCCGCTTAAATATATTTTAGTTTATTTTCATTAACCCAGTGTAATTACATACATACCAATTTGATGTTAATCAGGAACAACATAGTGACAACAACTTAAGTTTTGAGATTAAATACCTTAGAAATAAATTTACCTTACCTCGGTGAGATTCGAAGCAATTCCACTGAAGATTCGAATTTGAGAGCTGCCACGTTACCCACTCGGCTATGAGACGTTAAGATATACGGAGAGAGTTTTGTATATATACCCTTTCGCATTGGTTTTAGTATGTGATTTTTAATATGTATACTGTGTACAGGGTGGCGTAAAAGTCAGGAACCATAGGCACATTTTATTAAAAAGTTATAGCCTTCAGAAAACTTGTCCTGCGAAGTGCTAATTGGGGTACGATCAGTACCTTTAAATTTCGGGACATATTCTTCACTATAATAAAACCACCTTTATTTATCTGCACACACGTATGATGCACGTTCTGAAGTCGTCACGAGCACAGTGAAACAACATCAGAATCATCATTGCAGATTCTTGCCATGCAGTAGTGTACTCCTTTAGATTTAAATAAAAGCAAATGATCAAGTCTCCTTTAATTTGTAAAGTTTAAACTCATTTTAAATTCTCAGCTCACTCGCTGTGTTCCACCGTTTAAGTGATTTGTGTCATATTTAAGTTTTGATATGTAAAACATGCGTAACCGTATACGTGCATCCGTTTAAATTTTGTAAATGCGGTATTTTCTTAATGTATGATTTATTAACTTGCTGTAATAAGTATGTTTCCAACACGTAATACCAATTTCATGTAATCTAAATTTTTAATTTTTAGACACTGATAATGGAACAAAACTATGTTCGAAACGTTCGGTGAATGAAATTACATTTATGTTGCATCGCTCACTGATCATCTTAATTCGTGAAAATCCATTTGAGTGAATATTCGGGAGATGCACGGCATCCGAATTCAGATTTTTTATTCATACCAGTCGTTAGTAAATATGATTTGATGAATTTAAAAAAAAACTAGACCTTGTGCTTTTAAAAAATAAAGGAAATATCGATTTTTTTCACTGTAACGATTTCTTGACATTTTCCGAGTCGCGAAACTTTATCCACTGCAAAGGTTAGTTATTTTTCCGTCGATTTAGTGAAGGTTAGGTTAGGTTAGGTTCGTTTTAGTGAAATGAAGGTTAGGTTAGGTTCGTTTTAGGTTAACCTAACCTAACCTAACCTAACCGTCACTAAATCGACGGAAAAATAACTAACCTTTTATTGTGGCGGTGGATAAAGTTTCGTGATTTCTCGCAAAAAATAATGCAGGATAGTCTTGTGGTCTTTGTTTTTTTTTGTTGCCAGCTCTCAAAACCAGTTTCTCTCGGAAAATATCAAAAAATCATTAAAGTGAAAAAAATCGATATTTCCCTTATTTTTTAAAAGCACAAGGTCTATTTTTTTTTTTTAATTCATCAAATCATATGTACTAACGACTGGTATGAATAAAAAATCTGAATTCGGAGGCCGTGCATCTCCCGAATATTGACCACCATTTGTACGTAACATTTAAAATAGAATTATTTACCAAAATTATCGTTGAACTCAATTAAAACAAAAATAGCAATTATAACATGAAATTAACTACGTACTGAATCAACTGAGTACCTCATCGACATACGCAAACACCTCTAAAATAACAACCGTCCCCAAACAACAACCGTCCCAAAACAACAATCACCCTCCAACATTAATCCCCGAACAACATCAACCCCCAAACAGCAATCGCCCCTAAACAACAATCGCCCTCCGACATCAGTCCCCGAACAACATCAACCCCCATACAGCAATCGCCTCAAAACAACAATCACTTCCAAAAAGCAACAACCCCAAAACAACCCCAGCCCCTACACAACTACTTCCCAAAACAAAAATTGCCCTTTAACAACATCGACCCCCAAATATTGTAACAATTGCCCTAAAACAACATCGTATCCAAGTGAATAAATTCCGTAACTACTTGAAACATATAATATATTGGAAGGGTGAACAGATATACCTTTAACTGAAAACTAACAAAAGGGAACTAAGATATGGAAAGCGGTTTACTCTTTCCCTGATTCAATTTGGCAAAATTTGCATTTATAAAGCATAAAATATGAAACGAAAGAGATTACATTTTTTACCGACTCGTTTTTACTGTATTTACAATACTATTTAATTATTTTTGTTTAAACACGTTTTTTAAAGCTGGTGCAAAATGCTGAATTAGTTTCCATGTTGACGAGTTGCAATTTTACAGTTAAGAGTGCATATATAATATATATTATATATATATAATATATATATATATATACATATACACCATATATATATATATATATATATATATATATATATTATATATATATAATATGCGCGTTCGTAGCTCAATAGGTAACACCATTTCCCTCTGAGGGAAGTGAAGAGCTTGAGGTTGGGGGTGCGAACCCCGATGATGCTGATAATAATAATAATATTAATAATAATACTGGAGTTGCAGCAATGGCCTTAGAGCTCGGCCATTTTCTGGCCGTCCTGACTGAGTCTCTCTCTCTCTCTCTCTCTCTCTCTCTCTCTCTCTCTCTCTCTCTCTCTCTCTCGCTCCCTGTATATACAATATAATATATTATATATTGAGTTGTACACGTAAATGATACTTATAAAATAATAAAATTCTTTTCTATAAAAAATTGTGGTAATTATTCGTTTTAGTCCTTCGGGTCGATTTTGATATGAGAATAGGTTTTTCTGGTGTATTGTGGTGTGTTTTATTCAAATCTGACCTTTATTTCTTGTGCAAATTAATTATTTAATGCCCAGTTAGGTTAATTGAATGCCCAGTTAGGTCAACTGTCGGTCCTTGACGATTGGTTAGGTTGTCGTGATATTTTCGTTAGTTTTAATTAAAATATCACGACTTAACCCAACTAACGAATATATCACGACAACCTAACCAATCATCAAGGCCGTACAGTTGGCTTAACCGGGCATTCAGTTAACCTAACTGGGTATTCAGTAATTCATTTGCGCAAGAAATGAAGATCAGATTTGAATAAAACACACCAAAATACACCAGGAAAACCTATTCTCATATCAAAATCGACCCGTAGGGGTAAAACGAATAATTAACACAATTGTTATTTCCTATAAGTGTTATAACAATTGATTATAAGAACGTGTTTCAGTATAAAAATTAAATTTACATTCGTTGTGAACACCGCAACAATTGAAAGTTCTATTGAAGTAGCGTTAAATTGAAATTGATCCTTTTGTTAAGAGAATATAATAGGTATACTTAACTTATTATACGTCTTCTACAGATACACTAAAAAGATATTGAAAATAAATACTTAAATGGTCGAGCAACATGACGTGGATCAAATAAGATGAAGTCGAATTCCAATTATTTTTATTCATTCAATTTTCCAGTATATTCGATTTAATTCCGAATGTGGCGTTGGACAAAAATGAGTGGCGAAGGCGGATTAGGAACAGCGATCCCACTTAGGCGTGGGAAAATGCTAATCCAATTTCATTCGATTTAATTCTAATATATTCGATCTAATTCCAACTTTATCAGTGTAACCGAACGTGTTTTGATTTGATATAACCTGATCCCATTTAACCGAACCTAAAAAGTACTAATTTAAACCAAGTTCTGAACAGTACAGGGTGTTCGAAAAGTTCCGTCACCCCCTACAAAATGTACATATTGTAATACCAATTTTATTTTTGTGTGATTAATTGTATTTATATATAGTAGTGTAATTTAAGAAACAAGTCACTAGCAACAATTACTTTAATTACAGTAAATACAGTTACTAATCAAGAATATCTGTATGTGCACACCATCATTTTCGTAACAAAGGATTACACTGGTATGCATATGAAATTTTTTTGTCTGCTGTGAGGGTTTTTTCAACTCATATTATATAATTCGACCATGCTGAATTCGAAAATGACATTGGTTTTCCTCAATCAGGTCAGGTTTTTTCTCTATTGGCCATTTATTATAAGTCCAATTTTATCCCCAAATTTATTGATTTTTTTTAGCTTAAACACTGTAGGTACGAGTAATATTATAAGAACACTCGTGAAAAATGAAAACATTGTGTGAATAAATACTTTTATTCATACAATGAATATGGAAAAAAGTTTATTGAGGAAGGAATGAAGTTTTTTTGGCTTTCCGTCTGTGTTTTTCTTCGGGCACGTCTCGCTTCAAACACCAGCAATAGTCCGCCAGCATATTGATATCCAGTTTCCCTGGTACCTCTCTTCCATTATTTTGATATCTTGGTGAAATCGTTCACCCTGTTCCTCACTATAATCCCCGCAATTTTCAGGAAAATAGTCCAAGTGGGACCACAAAAAGTGCATTTTTATGGACATGCGCGACCCATGAGCTTTGAAAGCTTCCATCAAGTTTTCGACAACGGACTCGTATTCTGGACTTCTACGCTTGCCAAGAAAATCAGTGACAACTGATTTGAATGCCTGCCAGGCATTCTTCTCAGTTGGAGTCATTGCGTTTTCGAACTGAGTATCCTTGATCAAAGTTCGAATTTGAAGACCATCAAAAACCCCAGCATTTAGTTTAGCATCAGATATATGAGGAAATTTACTCTCGAGATATCGGAATGCTGAACCCTCCTTATTCATTGATTTGATGAAATTTTTCATCAAGCCCAGCTTAATATGAAGTGGTGGGAGCAAAATTTTTGTTGGTGGTACAAGGGGCACTGAAACGACATTATGCGACCCAGGTTCAAAATTCTCTCTGGATGCCCATTCACGCTGTGCATAGTGCTTCTCATCCGCTCGGCTATCCCATTTGCAGAGGAAACATGGGTATTTCGTGTATCCCCCTTGCATTCCCAATACAAATGCCACAATCTGAAAAAAAATGAAAATATTTAAAGAATTTAGAGAATTTGTTCTATCAGATAAAAAAATCTATGCATTGGACTGTATCACTTCTGTGGGGAAGTTAAGTGTTCTTATACGCTCTCAAATAACCTTTGGAAAAACAACATAGTCAATAGCAATAGTTTACTTATGATATTAGTATTACCTTCAAATCTCCACAGATCCTCCAGTTATGTTGGTCGTATACGAGAGCATCCAGTAAAATTTTCATGTTATCGTAGCTCTCAGTAAGTTGTACGGAATGTGCTACAGGGACTGATGCAACCCTATTCCCAATGTTAGAAGTACTGCTTTCAAACTCGTTTCGACGAGTCTATAAATAGCCTCCATCCTGATGCGTTATATGGCAGGCCCAAGGATTCGATTAGCCCCTCAACATTGCAGCAGTACACTAAGGAAGAGGTATTTTCGTGCACTGCAAAAAACTTGCGGAATTCTTCCTCTCGTTTCCTATACCAGGAGAATGTTGTTCCCGGAGCCAGCAAGTTGTCCTCTCGAAGTCGTGAGCCCAAGATCTCTGCAGCTAATTTGGAAAGTCCTAAATCCCTGGTAAGATCATTAAGTTTGGCCTGGTTGAGAGGCCTCGGCTCATTTGAAGCGGTATTTTGAGGTGTATACGACTGGGACTGGTCATTGGCATCGGTCATTGATTCATCATCAGAATCATCGAAGTCCAGGTTTGAGGTGGGTCGGGTATTGGAATTCCAGGACCATGGGATACAGGTCTCATAGCAGAAGGAATGTCAGGGTATACAACAATGTGTTTATTCTTCTTGTTAACTCCTGAAAATAGAAACACAGAAACATGGATATAAAACTTGTATATGAAATAGAAGAAGCATTCAGACAGTGGCGGCTCGTGAGGAAGGCTGCGGTCTGTAAGATATGAAATAGGTCGATGGAGTCTGTATATTTTCTTTCTTTTTCATTCATATTGTCCCTTCGGGGACAATATGAATGAAAAAGAAAAAATATACAATCATTGTATATGTAAATGTAACTTGATACATATGTATGGTGTAATATATATGTAAATGTATGATTACCATTATGGTGAATATTATGCTATATATGGTGAATATTACATTATGGTGAATATTATGTCAAGTTTCATACGAGGATTTCAAAATATTTAAGAAAAATAAATTTATAAGCCCACCTTGGAGGTTTGTCATGCAGAAATAGCAATCTGTCACGTGATCCTTTCCTTCTCTCCAAATCATGGGAATTCCAAAAGGCAAAGATTTCGCTCTGCCTTTGCTCCATCTTCTCAAATTTTCAATGCACGTCTTGCAGCACATATGAGAGGCGAAATTTTGATCCTGGTCCCCTAGCTTAATTCCAAAGTATGCTCTATACATTGTCTTCACAAATTTAGTGATTTGGGACTGGTTATTTGGCATGGTAACCGTCCCACATATGTAGCAGAATCTATTGGGATCATTTTTACACGCTCTATTCATTATGAAATATTTTATCTATATGCCTGAAAAGTAAAAAAAGATATTACACAAGTGAAACAAGTGATGATAGATGTTACTGTTCGAATTCCGCTTTGACAAAATCACGAAAAGTTCTATTTTACTTATGAGGCGATGCCGGATAACCTGAGCTGATTGAGAAAAACGGACTGCAGATTCGAAATCAGCAGGAAAAACTCTATAAGAATCACGTACAAAACACTTGACAGCAAAATTGATGCATACCAGTGTTATGCGCCTCCATGTGCGGTGTGAGGGTACTTGTATGTTATCTCCCTCCCCCCCACCAATTTTGACAATATTTTCGTTAAAACTAACGGAAATATCACGACTTAACCTAACCAATTATCAAGGGCGTACAGTTGATCTATTAGTAAATAGTAAATACTACTCCAGAAACAAACAATGTTATAATTAATAATAGATCAACTGTACGCCCTTGATAATTGGGTAGGTTAAGTCGTGATATTTTCGTTAGTTTTAACGAAAATATTCTGTCAAAATTGGTGGAGAGGAGATAACCTCCAAATACCGGTGTGAGAATCGACGCAGCATTGCTGGAGCGATTGCGCCAAATGCATCTTGAATAGCGTGTTTCAGTTCCTCTATTGTGCAGTAACGCACCCGGGATACATTTTCACACGAAGACAAATCTGGACTTCGGGGCGGCAACTCAAGAGGGGCAGGTAAATGTTGCGAGCCACGACCGATCCATTTGTCTCTGAATACTTCTTTGAGGAATTCCCTCACATTACTGGCAAAATGATCCGGAGACCCGTCTTGTTGAAACTACACCCGACCAAGCAGCCCTAAACTTTCGAGCTCAGGCACAAACCAGTCCCGTAACATGTTGAGGTAGGCAGTTTGATTGCCAGGACCCTAAAAAAAATATGGACCGAATAAGTTCATGGAAGACATTGCACCTCATATCATCACGTGTTCCAGTTCCTGAAAGAAGTGTGGATTTTCCTTGTTCCAGAAGTAAACATTTCTCACTTTGGTGCTGCGGTAAACTGCACACTCGTCAGAAAAAAAATCACTGTTTCACGTGCAGGAATATTTGGCAAAACGGTAAAAAAACGTTCACATGCTTCATATCGTTTCTGTATGTCTGTATCGCTTAATTCTTTTGTTATGTGATCTCTCATTGTGGACATGGAGACTGCAAGTTATTGTGATCGATTCCGGTGATTTTTTCGGTGAACGAGCCACCGATGCAATTATACCTTCACAGTGTTCTGCTCGCGTTGTTGATCTTCTCGATCGTGGTCTGTCCTTGATGGATCCAGTTTCAAACAGCTTTTTCTCCCAGCGCTTTGTTTGGTGGTGTAGCCTTATTGAATCTTTTGTTGAAATCATCCTGGATATCATGCATCGTTTTGCCAGTATGTGACCTTTCATGAGCCCATTGCTCATCATTATCCTTTCCTTAAGAGTGTAAGTGGACTGGTCTGCCATTGTTCACACAACTCTAATACCTGAAAAAGAAAAAAAAGTGTCAATGAATCACATATAAATTCAATGGATCACCTGAAGATCAGGGCCCCCAGCCTTCGTTAGTTAGCCTTATAAGGCTAACTAACGAAAATATCACGACTTAGCCTAATCAATCGTCAAGGGTGTACAGTAGGCCGGGTCGAAAATGGGAAATTTTTTTATTTCTTAAAAAGTACACTATGTGAGAAGTTTCATTTTATCATAACAAAATATTAAAATATCAAGCATGTGCCACCCCTGCTACCCCTAGCACATACCCCCCGCCCTTTTTACCCTCATATTTGCATATATTTAAATGGGAAAAATGTTATTTCTTAAAAAGTATACTATGTGAGAAGTTTCATTTTATCATCTTAACAAAATATAAAAATATTAACGACATTAACGACGTAGATGCAGGATTGATTAGTAACGTATCAAAATTCGAGGACGATACTGAAATAGGCGGTAAGGTTGTTAACGAGGACGATAGAAATAGGCTCCAAGACGATGTAAATAGAATTATGGAGTGGACGTGGACGGATAAGTGGCAGATGCAATTTAACGTAGACAAATGCAAAGTTTGCATATAGGTTCTCGTAACAATAATTACACATACACGATGGATGATAGAGAGTTAGCGAGCGTTGACGAGGCAGTAGATTTAGGCGTACGCGTATCTAAGGATTTAAAAGTTAGGAACCAGTGCCTGGAGTCTTGCGCAAAAGCCAATAGGATATTAGACTTCATATTAGACGCGTAATTTCGAATTTAAATCGAAGAATATTATATTGCCCCTTTACAAGTCCCTAGTCAGGCCTCATTTAGAATATGCCGTTCAGTTTTGGTGCCCGTATTTGCGTGAGGATATTGATAGGTTAGAAAGGGTTCAGCGTCGTGCCACGAAACTAATTCCGTCATTGCGCAACAAGCCTTATGAAGATAGGATTAAAAAGTTAGACTTGCATTCACTCGAAACTAGGAGATAAAGGGGGGAGCTTACTGAAGTTTTCAAAATCGTTAATAACATCGATAACGTAAATTTTGATAAACTGTTCACTTTCGATAATAGCAATACTCGTAATAACGGATTTAAGTTGCGTGGCAGACGTTTCATTACGAATATCGCTAAAAACTTCTTTACGTTTAAAGTAACTGATAAATGGAATAATCTTCGCGCGCCCGTCGTGAACTGTACCAGCGTTAATATGTTTAAGAACCGTCTAGATAGGCATTTTAAAGGTATTAATATTGTTTAAAATAAAAACCAAACAATTAGCAACAGGAGCTCTGGGGGTGGTGATCGGGGATGAGTCTCTTGAAGACTAATGCCAGCTTGTGACATGCCAGCGTGTGATATGCCAGCAAAAAAAAAATAAATAAAAAAATTTAAAAAATAAAAAAAAATTAGACTAACACGAACTAAGATGTAACTCGTAGCGTAAACTAACCCACTTTTTGTTGTTCTTTATACTTTTTTCATCTCCTTCTTTGCATGTCTGTAACTCTCTTTAGTGCATGTCTGTAGTTTGCATGGTATGATTGTGTTTGAATTAAGAAAGTGTTGCATGGTTGTAATGCGTTCTTATTTTACTTCTTTTCATCTTCCACCCCTTCCGGCAGAGTGGGCTCCGTTCTTTACCTCCCTATGGAGTGGAGGACCGGTTTGCAACTGCTGGAGGTATGTGTTGCTTTGAGTTAAGAATGTGTTGCATAGTTTGTAATGCGTTCTTATTTTACTTCTTTTCATCTTTCACCCCTTTGCGGCAGAGTGGGCTGCATCCTCTACCTCCATATGGAGTGGAGGACCGGTCTGCAACAGCTGGAAATATTCTCTTCGACTATTTTTCCGACTTGTCGGCAGTGGCCGGCGGATGATGATGGTGTCTTTCTTTCTCTTTTTCTGAATGAATTTTAACCCACGAGTGATAGGTTTTGCTACTTACTTAACACTTACTTTCTTTTTTCTCTCTGGCTAACCTTAGGTGGATCTTATGGTCTTTGTTAGCCTTAGCTTCTGTAGATCTGTAGATGTTCTACCTCTGCTACCCCTAGCACATACTCCCCCTTTTTTTCACCCTCATATTTGCATATATTTAAATGGGAAAAAATATTTCTTAAAAAGTACAATATGTGAGGTTTTTTATCACGTTAACAAAATATTAAAAAATCAAGCATGTGCTACCCTACTATCCCTATCACATGCCCCTCCTCCCTTTTTTACCTTCATATTTGCATATGTTTAATGTTGTTACATGTTACATGTTAAGTTGTTTGTTTAATGCTTGATATTTTTGTTTCAGATAAATAGAAATAATTTTTCGGATGAATAGAAATAATTTGCATTTGCTTTAATTATAATTTGAATTATCATAAATTATAAATTACATATAATTTGATTTTACTTCTGAATATAAACTCTGACTACTAGAAGCAAGTCCTCAAATGCAGCCTTTGGGTATCCTACGGAATTCCCAGCAGCCATGACTCCTTCAAAAGCAGATGTTGTGAGGCACTACCTTTTAGTGCGCCGTCGTGAAGAAGCTAAATCAAAAGGATCAGCAACTGCTAATGATTGTTACAGGGTTGTTGTAAAACATTTTGAAGACATTTGGATGAAATTTTCTTTTCCTCGATTAACACCAAAGGTATCTATTTTAAAGTCAGTTGACTAATAGAAGAAGCCTCAAAATTGAACAAGGTGCCGTTACATCGAAGAAATGAAAGTTTTGCCTTAAAAGTAGCTCAGTATGATGAAATGTTCGATATAACTTCTTGTAAATGCTATGATAAGGGAATTGATAGGAAATCTTGCAGGTGTAAGGATAAAATACCAATGGCAGAATGGGAGTCTTTTGTGGGTTAAAAACAAAGAAAAAATCAGTTAGGACCAATTGGTCGCATAGCTAGTTCAACAAAGACGAGATCTTTAGCAAGAGCCCAAGAAGCACAAAACCGTCAACTAAAAGCACAAGAAGAAATGACTGAAGCCTCCACTGTTTTACCATCTGAATTTATAGAAAATATCGAAGACATGGATGTAGATTCAGAGAGTCAGGATGTAGATTATGAGGCCGATTTAGAATTGACTGAGAATATTCAGAACAGGCACTCCTATAAAAACCTAGCATTAACAGCAGATCGTTATCGTGTAAGTTGTAGAACTGCAGCTGCAATAGTCAATGCAGCTTTAAAAGCTATGGGGATCCTTAACTACACCACCATGCTTGACAGAAAGAAATTAGAAAGAGAAAGAAATCGCATGGGTGAAACAAATACTTTTAGGTCTAAATACGAAAATCTGAAGATGGAGTGCCTTGGATTTGATGGAAGGAAAGATAACACATTAACTAAAAGTGGAAAGATAAAAGAAGAACACTATGTTATTGTGAAAGGACCTGGAAGCATCTATGTAGACCATGTCACACCAGATAATGGAACTGCTCGCTGCATAGCAGAAGAGTTGATAACTATTATTACAGACTCGAACAGCACAGATACTATCAAAGCT
The DNA here is from genome assembly GCA_023014485.1 of Bathynomus jamesi. Lineage (NCBI taxonomy): Eukaryota > Metazoa > Arthropoda > Malacostraca > Isopoda > Cirolanidae > Bathynomus > Bathynomus jamesi. The sequence goes on along the minus strand of JAJOZX010000291.1, from coordinate 198,422 downwards.
ATACTGTGTGATGGTACTCCTGTAAATACAGGAAAAATTGGAGGAACCATAAAACTGGTTGAAATTCATTTTAACAGACCAGTGCAGTGGTTAGTATGCCTCTTGCATTTGAATGAGCTGCCTTTTATGCACGTCTACAGAGCCACTGATGGTAAAACAACAGGTCCAAATACTTTTGTGGGTTCAATTGGGAATAAACTGTAAACAGATTTAACAAAATTGGAGTTAGTCAAATATTCTCGAGTAAAGGGAAACATTAAAGAAATTCCAGCAAATGTTGTGAAGGAGCTAAGCAGTGATCAAAGATATCTCTGTGATATGTGTCTGGCAGTGCAAACTGGAGACACTTCTCAAGATCTGTCCGCTCGATCCCCAGGTACCCTTCAACGCCAAATCCCGATAAAAACCTTCAAGATATAGTCAAGATTATTATGCAGTTCTATGCTCCACGGTGGTTTTGGATAAAATCCCATCCTAATGCAACTGATGGTGCATATAACTTTTGCCATTTAATGTGCTTGCTTCGAAATTTAGATGAACAACATAGATCAATCATAGAACCAGTATTAAAGAATAACACCTACTTTGCCACCCAGAAAATATACTCATATCAATGGTAACTGACAAGAGAGCTGAAATTAGGGAGCAAGCTATTCAGAAAATCATCCTTTCAAGAACAGGATTTTCAGAAACTTTGAGTTGCCTCGAACCCTCAATTTCCAATCTACTGACTACACTGAGATGATCGATTGGCAAAAAGAGATCATTACTCCTCCACCGCTGCTAAACAATTTTAGCGACGATGAGCTACTGCAGGCTCGATGTAAGCTACTGGATATAGCTTCTTTTCCATGCCACAGTCAAAGTGTGGAAAGGCATGTCAGGAAAGAATAGGATATGAGAACCGTCAAAAGTTTATCTTAAACTCATTAGAATCAAGGCGAAAACTGCCCAAGTTTGAATGGAAAGCCCAATGAAATGAGTAAGAAACATATGAAATAAAATTTCCTAATGATATTGAAAATTTCTTCCCTTTTGATGTGATAAGGAACAATGAAAAAGTTAATTGAATTTTAGTACATTTATTATGCCTCTAATTTTTTCTTCTGAATATATTGTTGTACTTAATTAATTTTCCTAATACTGTACATTATTAAATAAAATATTATAGGTTGATAAAGATTTACGTCATCAAAAAACCTGAAATCTCGTATAAATGGAATGTTCTTCACTATAGGTCAAAAAGTGAAAAATTGTGCCAGGGGTAGGAGGCATTAAACAGCGAAAATAATTTATGAGGGGGTTCCGGTGTTCCTTTCAAACCCCTTGCAATATGTACCTTTCCAATACAAAATTTTGACCCGGCCTAGTGTACAGTTGAACTAACGATTAGTTAGGTTAAATCGTGATATTTTCGTTAGTTAGCCTTATAAGGCTAACTAAAGAAGGCTGGGGTCCCTGATCTTCAGGTGATCCAATACAATTAATCACACAAAATTGAAATTGGTATTACAATATGTACATTTTGTAGGGGGTGACGGGACTTTTCGAACACCGTGTAGACTAACTTGCACGTAACAATAGTTCGATCTAATTCTAGTATAAGGTGTTCCACTTAATTCGAGCGATAATGGAGGATCAACTTACATTCTACAGCCATCAAATTAGAGCAAAGATGTCTGCATGCATTTAATAAAACATTCCATGAATACTTCGTAAATTACAATAACAATAAACTTAATTTTTTTTAAGAGAATATGAAATCATATTTAAGGTAAAGTTTTTTTTAATTTATTAACCTTTATCATAACTTAAATTAATATTGTTTATAATTTTATAATTTAATAGTGGTATTTTTTTGTCTGTGTTGTTTGAAGAATAAATATTTGGGTTTCGGGTTTTCTGCTACTTTCTGCATCATTACCACCACTTCCATGCTCGATTTATTATCTATATCGGTTATCACTGTAAAAGTGAATACTAAAACACCTTCCTTTTTTATAGATTTATTTGTTTTCCTTTTCTTCCTTTTGTTTTTCTAGGGCACATTAACCCCAGTACAGTAGACGACTGATTCTATGCGGGGAATACATTTCTGGAGACCAAACGTAGAATTTTGTTAACTTTTTTATGGAAAAAAATAGATACGTTCGAAGTATAGGTGGATCCAGAGGTCGGGCCAGGGGGACTTAATTGAAGCAACGTGGACAAAAGCATTCAAACATTTTATCTAATTTCGTTTAACCAGGATGTATGGGGCCTTCAAATTAAGCTCCGTTGCTTCATTTAAGCCACCTGACCCCGCCCTTTTAATAAATTAATGAAGACGAGGGATGACAACGAACTTTTAAAATGAAATGAACCGAAGAAATTCGTAATTTTCTTCTGGCGAGACCGAGACTTGATGTCTTTCGGGTAAACTTCATGCGCTTTCTTCGCGTGAAGGTTAGGCTCTGATGCCCATTCGAAATTGGGATCACTGTCAGCAATTTCAGGGCCAGAGTTCTACAAACTTCTTCATTGCTGACAAAAATCTCGGATGGAGGCGTTGCTATTTCGTCGTCATCATGTCCCTCTGCTTCGCCGGCAACTTCAGGGATCAGAACATTGTGGTGACTCTCAAGATGTCCCTCTCCGTGCCAAGCCGCGTAGATCTGTAATTTTACCATTTGGAATATTTTAATGGTTTCACTTTTTTCCCCCGCGAAGAACCAGACTGCGTAAAATAATTGCGCGCAGAATGGGTTGTCTTCCATATTTGCATAATCATCTCCTCTGAAGAAAGGATGAAAACGAAGAAGGTCACGTAGAACACATTACTTATTAATCTAAAAGTTTCATGGAGATACTCTCCACATTCTCGAGGAACATATAAAATACAAATTAAATTTTTTATGTTTAATTTCCTTAAAATACATAAAAAATACTTTACATTATTTGAAATATTAAAAACAAAACTTAAGAGTTAAAATGTAAATAAGTTACAAATGTGAAAACAGTTAAAACAGAACTTTAACTTAACATATAAAGAAAACATAGTTATAAGCACAGAAAAGAGCATTAAAACGCTAAAGTTAATCAGCGTCCACAATAACAACTTATGTAACTATATTCACTCCAGCGGAAGATGAAGTTATTCATTTAATTTTACACCATGAACCTTCAGAAAAAAGTTCGCCTACAAATACCAAACTTCTAAAGAAAAGGAAAAAAATTGTTTTAAAAATTTTATTAATTATGAAAAAGAATAAGTAAAGAAATAAATAAAAAATAAATTATATATTATATATATATATGATGAATAAAACCACGAAGGAAAGGAAACACAGAATGGTGTCATTAGACATCCTGAGGATGTCATTAGACGAAAGCGCTTGAGCACCATTCTGTGTTTCCTTTCCTTCGTGGTTTATTCATCATAAATATTTTTCACGTGTTACTTTCGTGGTGCTCAAGCGCTTTCGTCTAATGACATCCTCAGGAACACTGGAGTGAAATGAGAGTTCAAGGCAATATATAGGTTACAAAAATAAACATATATATATAGTAAGTATAGAAAAAATTGTGGGAGGAGCGTTTAAACACATTTGTATGGAAAAATGACACTTTTAGCACTTTGGCCGAAATTCAACATAAATTCAAATGGCTTGTTTATGAAACAGGTCACAAAAGAATAAAGAAATAAAAATAAATATAAATATAAATTGAAAAAAAAAATTACAAAATAATGCCTTAGTGATATATACGTCACAGCCTAAATAACCATAAAGAAATAAACCAACAGATAAAAAACCAAAAATTGTAAGTGGAGTCTACAAATTCAAGCTCAAAAGGAAAGTTTACAATCAATTTAATAGATGATGCCAAATTGATATATATGTCACAAAGAAATAAAAATAAACCAAAAAAATAATAATATAATAAATTGAAAAATAAATTTTAAGAGAGGCACACAAATTTATAAGGGAAAAAATTACCAAAGGTTTTTTAGTTATTGTCTGAATCATGCATACTATGGTCACAAACGAATAAAAAAGTACAAGTAAATATAAATTGGAAAACAAAATGATGCCTAGATGATATATAAAGAACTATAAAAATATATACAACATATATAAGGTATATATACGAAATATAAACGCAATATATAAAGAATATATATATATGCATAAGGGCAAAAATTACCAAAGGTTTTTATAATTATTGTCTGAAAAATCGGTAGGTCACAAAAGAATAAAGAAATAAAAATAAATATAAATTGGAAAAATTACAAATAATACAACTACACATGTGTACCCGCATAACCAAATATATACACATATACATGCATATATATACATACATACACACACACACACACACATATATATATATATATATATATACATATATATACACACACATACATACATACACATACACGCATACAGCAATAAATTGAAAAATAAAATTGTAAGAGAAACATACAGATTTATAAGGAAACAGAGAAAAAAACAAATTTTTACCACAGATTTAGCAACCTGCCCTTTTTGTTTAAATCCATTCTGAAGGAATTCAGAGCAACGGGATCGAGTTGAAACAGACCTTTACTCATGTTAAGGTTATTTGTAAGTTGAATTATAGCCGACTCAAGAATATTTCTATTAACAATGTTGCTAGAGTGAAACAAAACTGAAGCATTATTCCAATCAATACAATGGGATAACTCTGACAAATGGACAAAAAGGGCACTGGACAACTGTCCCGTTCTAACGGAATATTGATGCTGTTTTACACGCGTTTGCAAATCCTTTCCCGTCTGACCTATGTAAAAGGAATCACATTGCTTACACCCAATTTTATAGATAATGCCTAAATTATTGGTAGGGCTATTTTTTACTATGATGTTTTTCACAATATTGTTATATGAAAAAAACAACACTGATATCCAAAAGTTTAAGTACATTAGCAATGCCTAAGAAGCCCGGGAAAAATGGAAGTACTAAAATATTCTTTGACAAGGTGCGAGTGTTATTATTCACACGATAGAAGGTTCGTTTAGCCTTATTAAGACAAGATTCCATGAACGCAGATGGGTAACACAGCTCACTTCCAATACCGTTGATATTTTCCAATTCGGCATCGATGTATTCCGGACTGGCGATCCTAAGAGCGCGGAGAAACATTGAGGAAAATATGGCCTTTTTAATAGGGGTGTCATGTCCAGAGTAAAAGTGTACGTAGGACAAATTGTTTTTTTTTTTCCGATAGATACTAAACTTAAAACCCGGGCTATTCCTATGAACACGCACATCCAAAAACGGGATTGAGTTGTCTTGTTCCACTTCTAAAGTAAATTTAATGGAGGGGACTTGGTCATTTAACTGAAGGAGGAAGTCATCCAGGTCACGATTCATGGGCCAGATACACAAAATATCGTCGACGTACCGCAACCAAGGGATGCCAACCCCCAGGATTCTCGGAATGTAAGTAATTTCAAAAAACTCCATATAAATATTGGAGAGAAGGGGCGACAAAGGGTTGCCCATGGCCATCCCAAAAACTTGTTGATAATGCTCGCCATCGAAAGTGAATTTACAATCCTTGATACAAAGCTTAATACGTTCCAAAACAGTGTGTGCAGGTAATGGCAGATCATAGTTATGTAATTCTCGGGCGAGAAATTCAAGCATATCATCAATCGGCACTTTTGTGAACAATGAACAAACGTCGAAACTGATCAATCGTGGTTTTATTCATCATAAATATTTTTCACGTGTCACTTTCGTGAAATAATTTTTCATATAATGAACACCACGCGTTCCTTCGCCTTGCTGTTCCCTCTATTGTCTCCGTTTGTGTCTGTGTTTTCTTCTACATTAATGAAGGGGCATGCAATTCGTATCCGACGAAAGTTTCTTACTAATTGTCTGGAGGAGCAGGTCCTTCCCAAGTCCCTCCTTCCGATTCGCCTCAGACAAATGGACGACCATCCGTTCAACAACTTTAGCAGAGTAATTTTAAAGAAACATATTGAAGTCACCAGACAAAATGAGTGGTCCACCTTCAAAAATTTAGGCATTGCCAAACGTAATGTTTTGACTGTTATTCCCCAACCGTGGATCCAACCTTTGTTTGATGAAATTTACAACGAGTTGCGTCGGAGAACTTCTTCACTTCGAAACATTTTGGATCGCAAAATTAAAAGTCTCATTCGAAATAGTCGGTGGAGTAAAAAAGCAAGCTCAAAATGTGTTGTGAACCTTTCTTCGAAAAACATTAGTGACGATGCAAAAAGTGCCCTTGGATTTGGTATGTCCTTTTTTATTGTTAAAAAACCTACTGCTTTACAAATTTATCATAGTCTTGCTTGTTTTGAAAAACAGTGTAACCTTCCTCAGTCTTTGGTTAACATAGTTAAAGGCCTTGTCTATGGTGCTGCGAATATTTCATACGAAGATAACTTTCCTAAACGTTTCCGCAATAGCCTTTCACAATTAAAAAAAGATAGTGAGCTCCATATTACTAAAGCAGACAAGGCTAACACCTTAGTCATTATGGACAAAGTGGACTACATTGGAAAGATGAACGAGCTGCTTCAGGACCCCGCCACATTAGGGCGGGTCATACTCAGGTGACAACATGAATCTGAAGGAAATCCTACCATCAGGGGTGTCTAAATTATGTGTTTTTACATGGGGGAATTCAAATATGAGCTTATTTTTTGGATAGGATAACTCTAACCTACATCATTTTGTATTTCTAAATTGCCAATTTTACCCTTTTGAACCCCTTTATAATATATTAAAAGATATAAGGTAAATCATTTATATTGACAAGGCCAAATCAACTTTACATATATTTATTAATAGGTGAACTGCATGTATATCACTGGATATAATTACAAAGATCATTCTCCTGACATCTTGAACTTTGCCAGGTTGCACAAATCCTGCTTTGACTCAGACTTGGACATCAGCTTCCTGCTAGTCTCCTGAGCCCTGATCCCTCCATCCCTCTTTTCCTGTGAGAAGTACTTAGCAGAAGCCTCAGTCACCATTTTAACAACCCTCTCAATGCTTTGTGTGTGGCAAGGCCAGTTGCGCACCTCCATGGGGGTGCTGGTGAAGTTTTTCACCTCTGAGGTGCTTAGAGAGCAGGTGAGAGGTGGCTCTGACACACCTTCTGACCAGCTGATCAAGTCACCGATGCTGGAAGCATCACAATTGATGTCAGGTGTCCTGCTCCTAACAGAGGAGTCCCCCAGCTGAGTGTCCGGGTCCCCCTCTCCCCTGATGGCCAGGATCCTCTCCTTCTGATCCTCAGAGCAGAGTAGTGTTTGGAGGATGACTTCACTGTGGGCATACCAAGCAGATCTTCTCACAATTGGCATCACAATATCCAGCACCTCCTTTCTCTGGGACTTGAGGCAGTCCAGCTGAAAGAGGATGTGCCTAGGCCCTTTGATCCAGGAGTGCTTGACCTTCACGTTGAACCAACATGGCTAATACACTCCAATGATGAATTCCACATTGAATTGCAGAATCTTCAGGTTCTTTCCTTTAAGTCCATGCTTTGACACTCAGAGCCTGAGAAGTCTGTTCGCTGTGGTGAGCCAGCGGCTGTGGTTTACTGGTCCTATCTCTAACAGAGCCAGCCCTGCAGGAAGTACTCCATCCCTGACTGCACAGACAATTTTATAGCCATAGTATTGATCAGTTGAGAGATCTTGAATGACCTTGTCAGGAAGCTTGATCAGTGGAGGGCCAACAGAGATTCGGGTGAAGTTTGGATTGATATCAAAGTCTGTAGCAGAATCAACGAGCTTTCCTATTGGCCCGGATAATTTTTTGTTGGACAGAGTAGGGCCATCAAGGTCAACAATGAGATGGCGCAGGGGAAGTTCAACAGTGTGCAGGTTGCACACCAACCAGACCAGCTTTCTCCCCAGGTGCAGCTCCAGCTTCCGCATTACTCCAGCTTTCACACCAGTGTTGACATTTGTTGAGTCTCCTCCAATGGCCAACAAGGTCTTATCATAACCCCTCTCTTTCAGCCAGGCAAACAGGACCTTAGCAATCTTCTCCGCATGTGACTCCTCTTTAGTTGCTTTCTCTGGGGTAAAGTGGAACAGATAGTAGCTGCCAGGCTCACTAACAACACTATAGTGTTCTTCCTTGATCTTTGCGGGAAAAGATTGGTCACTGCCCTCAGCTTCCATCATCACATTGGTCAGGTCAATCCACCCATCAAAGAGGATGCAAGAGATCCCCCCCTCCTCCCTGCACTTCTTCTCGAACTGTTCCCCCAGCTCTCTCATCAACTTCTCCTGTGCTCTCTTGACCTTGCTCTTATCAATCACTTTACTTGTATTGTCTTCTGTGATGATTCCTGCGTCAATCAGAGCTGCTGTTGCTATCGCTGCAGTTGGCCTCAGCCCTATGCCATACCTTACACTAACAAGGGCAATGTTTTGAATCTCATCATAGTTTTTCTGTACCTTTGCCGAAGCTGCTGGCTCAGGGTCAGTTTGAGGGAAGAGCTCAACTTCAGGAACAAACTCATCTTCATCACCACTTCTCTCCAATTCCAGATCCTCATCACCATCTGCCAAAAACCTCTTAACATCCTTCCTGGCTGCCTTCTCTGCTACTGCAGCACTTTCCTCCTTGCTCCTTCTCCTTTTCTCTGCCTTCCTTTCCATCCACTACCTTTTCAATGTCCTCACCTGTCTCTTGTGCTCTGGTAGATCAGGACCCCCTATTTGGTGGGGTCCCTTACTTCCAACCTTCTCTTTCTGTCCCTTGATGTAGGCAAGATGTTTCACAGGAATCTCTCTCTCTCTGCTGCAGGAACAGTTAATGTGGGCTTGGATAACACACCACAGCCCTCACAGCCTCCCCCCTCACAACTGGTAATCTGACACTTGCAAGTCAAAATATCAAAGAACTTGTCTAACTTGACAATGAACCTCTTTGGCATCAAGTTTGCCCTTCCCAAGAGAAAACTTCACTGCCTGATTCCAGAAAACCGTCAAAATATTTCATATACCAAACTGTATGATAATTACAATTAAGTGGAATGGCACACCTTTTTATTTGAGTATTTAATTATTATTATTATTATTATATGAATTACATTATATGTGTTTATATGAATTAGTTAGAACAATGCTCTATGAGAGATAACGTGAGCAGCCATGATAGAAAACGTGAGAAGACATATTCTGGGGTAACTACAATAGTAAAATAATCAACAATTTAATAATAATCAACTGCAAAATGATGTAGGTTAGGGTTATCAGAATTAAATATTTTCTTCAGAATTGTGTTCTATACATCAAAATATGTCATTTGAACACCCCTCTCCATTGATTTAAAAAAAATGCATAGTATGACCCGCTCTACCGCCACATACGTGAAACTTAGGAAGAACCCGCAGGATGATGTCATCAAATCATTCAATAGTAGCTTGAAACGCATTCTCAAAGATCATAAGGACTTAATTCCACTTTTTTTGTCCACTTCACCTTCTCTGCCTTACCTTTATGGTCTTATTAAAATCCACAAACCGGGCAACCCTATGCGCCCTATTATTAGCTCGGTGGGCTCTAGTATTACCTATAAACTCTCCAAATGGCTTGTTAATGTTTTGTCCCCCATTCTTGGAACTGTCTCTGATTCACACGTAAAAAATTCTATGGATCTTACTGAAAAATTGAATAATGTTCGCATTAATACCAACGATAGATTGATCAGTTTCGACGTTTGTTCATTGTTCACAAAAGTGCCGATTGATGATATGCTTGAATTTCTCGCCCGAGAATTACATAACTATGATCTGCCATTACCTGCACACACTGTTTTGGAACTTATTAAGCTTTGTATCAAGGATTGTAAATTCACTTTCAATGGCGAGCATTATCAACAAGTTTTTGGGATGGCCATGGGCAACCCTTTGTCGCCCCTTCTCTCCAATATTTATATGGAGTTTTTTGAAATTACTTACATTCCGAGAATCCTGGGGGTTGGCATCCCTTGGTTGCGGTACGTCGACGATATTTTGTGTATCTGGCCCATGAATCGTGACCTGGATGACTTCCTCCTTCAGTTAAATGACCAAGTCCCCTCCATTAAATTTACTTTAGAAGTGGAACAAGACAACTCAATCCCGTTTTTGGATGTGCGTGTTCATAGGGATAGCCCGGGTTTTAAGTTTAGTATCGATTGGAAAAAAACAAACAATTTGTCCTACGTACACTTTTACTCTGGACATGACACCCCTATTAAAAAGGCCATATTTTCCTCAATGTTTCTCCGCGCTCTTAGGATCGCCAGTCCGGAATACATCGATGCCGAATTGGAAAATATCAACGGTATTGGAAGTGAGCTGTGTTACCCATCTGCGTTCATGGAATCTTGTCTTAATAAGGCTAAACGAACCTTCTATCGTGTGAATAATAACACTCGCACCTTGTCAAAGAATATTTTAGTACTTCCATTTTTCCCGGGCTTCTTAGGCATTGCTAATGTACTTAAACTTTTGGATATCAGTGTAGTTTTTTCATATAACAATATTGTGAAAAACATCATAGTAAAAAATAGCCCTACCAATAATTTAGGCATTATCTATAAAATTGGGTGTAAGCAATGTGATTCCTTTTACATAGGTCAGACGGGAAAGGATTTGCAAACGCGTGTAAAACAGCATCAATATTCCGTTAGAACGGGACAGTTGTCCAGTGCCCTTTTTGTCCATTTGTCAGAGTTATCCCATTGTTTGATTGGAATAATGCTTCAGTTTTGTTTCACTCTAGCAACATTGTTAATAGAAATATTCTTGAGTCGGCTATAATTCAACTTACAAATAACCTTAACATGAGTAAAGGTCTGTTTCAACTCGATCCCGTTGCTCTGAATTCCTTCAGAATGGATTTAAACAAAAAGGGCAGGTTGCTAAATCTGTGGTAAAAATTTGTTTTTGTCTCTGTTTCCTTATAAATCTGTATGTTTCTCTTACAATTTTATTTTTCAATTTATTGCTGTATGCGTGTATGTGTATGTATGTATGTGTATATATATATATATATATATATATATATATATATATATATATATATATGTGTGTGTGTGTGTGTGTGTGTGTGTGTGTGTGTGTGTGTGTATGTATGTATGTATATATGTATGTATATGTATATATATTTGGTTATGCGGGTATATATGTGTAGTTGTATTATTTGTAATTTTTCCAATTTATATTTATTTTTATTTCTTTATTCTTTTGTGACCTACCGATTTTTCAGACAATAATTATAAAAACCTTTGGTAATTTTTTCCCTTATGCATATATATATATATATTCTTTATATAGGGTGGGGCACGGGAATCAAGTGTTTTTTGAATAGCTAGTAATCGGCCATTAGGAATGGGAGGGGCGTGCGGTAGGTAGCATTCCATTCCTGGGTTCATAGCATTTAACTTTAACTAACACTCACCTTTATCTTTCAGGTGCCATCATGGAGCAGTGGACGTTAGAACACCGCATGTTCGCGTATGATCATTTTGTTAGGAGTGGCGAGTCAGTGACAGCAGTTCAGCGTGCGTTTCGCCGCAGATTCAACATTCATCGAAATGACTCTGTTCCCGCTCGTGACACAATCTTACGTTGGGTTAACAATCTTCGAACAGGAGGCTCAATAATGAAAACAAAACCGAAGGGGCCGCAACGCACTGTGCGTACTCCAGAGAACGTTGAAAGGGTCAGACAAGCGATGTTGCAAAGCCCAGGCCGCTCTGCTCGGAGACATTCAGCTGCACTCGGAATCAGCAATCGTACTGTTAGACGGATTTTGCATGAAGAATTACATTTTCACCCATACAAGTTAGCGATGGTGCAGGAATTGAATGTAAACGATTGCCCCCAACGACTGAATTTTGCACAGGAAATGCTTGCACTTTATGAGCAGAATGAAAACATGATGGTGGTAATGAGTGATGAAGCCCATTTCCACCTTAATGGGGCCGTCAACAATCAAAACTGTCGGTATTGGGCTGCTGAAAATCCGCGACAACTCCATGAAAAACCGCTGCATAGCCCTAAGGTTACAGTTTGGTGCGCGGTGGGAAAGTTTGGCGTCATCGGTCCCTATTTCTTCGAACAAAATGGGGTTACCGTTACCATAACATCTGGGCGTTACATTGAGATGGTGAACACCTTTTTCATCCCTGAGTTACGAAGAAGGCGTATTGCTCGTCGACATTTGTGGTTTCAGCAAGATGGGGCCACGCCACACACCGCCAGAGCGTCAATGGCTGTTCTTCGCCCCCTGTTTCCCAACCATCTCATTTCGAGATTTGGTGACATTGCATGGCCCCCTCGGTCCCCTGACTTGTCCACATGTGACTTCTTTCTATGGGGGTACCTCAAGTCACGTGTCTACGAGGAGAAGCCCCGTACATTAAATGCATTGAAGGAAGCGATCCGTCAACAAATCATCCAAATCAACAGAGACCTGCTGGGAAGAGTGGAGGCCAATTTTCGTAAACGCCTTCAACAATGCGTCGACGGCCAAGGACATCATATGCCAGATATAATTTTCGGTACATGATTATTATGACATGAAATGCTATGTTCTTACGAATGTTGTTCTACCAATATATTTTCTTTACAAAAATAAATATCATTTTCCTGATTATTCCAAAAACACTTGGTTCCCGTGCCCCACCCTGTATATTGCGTTTATATTTCGTATATATACACCTTATATATGTTGTATATATTTTTATAGTTCTTTATATATCATTTAGGCATCATTTTGTTTTCCAATTTATATTTACTTGTACTTTTTTATTCGTTTGTGACCATAGTATGCATGATTCAGACAATAACTAAAAAACCTTTGGTAATTTTTTCCCTTATAAATTTGTGTGCCTCTCTTAAAATTTATTTTTCAATTTATTATTATTATTTTTTTTTGGGGTTTATTTCTTTATTTCTTTGTGACATATATATCAATTTGGCATCATCTATTAAATTGATTGTAAACTTTCCTTTTGAGCTTGAATTTGTATACTCCACTTACAATTTTTGGTTTTTTATCTGTTGGTTTATTTCTTTATGGTTATTTAGGCTGTGACGTATATATCACTAAGGCATTATTTTGTAATTTTTTTTTCCAATTTATATTTATATTTATTTTTATTTCTTTATTCTTTTGTGACCTGTTTCATAAACAAGCCATTTGAATTTATGTTGAATTTCGGCCAAAGTGCTAAAAGTGTCATTTGTCCATACAAATGTGTTTGCTCCCCCACAATTTTTTCTATACTTACTATATATATGTTTATTTTTGTAACCTATATATTGTCTTGAATTCTCCTTTCACTCCAGTGTTCCTGAGGATGTCATTAGACGAAAGCGCTTGAGCACCACTTTGTGTTTCTTTTCCCTTCGTGGTTTTATTCATCATAAATATTTTTCACGTGTCACTTTCGTGAAATAATTTTTCATATATATATATATACATACAGTATATATATAGGGTGAACCAAATGTAGGTGGACAGTAAATGATAACGTTTATTTTGAGAATACATATTTAATTTTTTTGTATACTATAATACAAAATAAAATTTAAATAAATTTAGTTATAATATTTAATATAATAAAACACAAACACCATAGTTATAATGAACACCATAGTTATAATATAATATAACACAAACCGTATTCAACCTACTGTCCACCTACTTTTGGTTCACCGTGTATATATATATATACACACACACACACACACACACACCACACACAGGGGTATGTATATAGGGATTTAGTATAACGGTAGTCCGGCGGTCGTCCGGCGGTCGTCCGGGTCGTCCAGTCGTCTGAGACTACTAAGTATTCTGAAGTAACCATTTCTAAATTAACGGGCCGTTAATTTTAACTTCCGGGGTTAATTTAGAAATGGTTAATTTACAATACTTACTAGTCTCGGACGACCGCCCGACAATCGTTAAAATATACCCCTCTAATCTTCTTTTGAAGATGTCCAACGTAACACCACTCGTATTCCTCAGTTCCTTGGGCAGCTGAGTGAACAGTTTTGGTCCTCTCACAACAAATCATTTCTTTCAGGGTTAAGGATGTTCCCTGTCTAGCCTTTAATTTAGGAACACGACACAGTCTTCATTTTCTACTTTCCACTATTGTTTGGGGAGTTACAGGGTTCAGAGTAAGATTAGGGGCTAGTTTTTCCATTATTTTCCAAGTGTAAATAATGGTGTATCTCTCTCTCTTCTCCTTTCCAGTGAATATAGGTTTAATTCACGTCACATTTCCCAGTAATTTAGTTCTTTGCACCCCTTGATCTTTGCTGTGAAGCTTCTCTGAATCCCTTCTAGCTGTCTAATCATCTCTAATGACTTCTTTTTTATATGGGCATGTTAGGAGCGAGCAGTATTCCAGTTTGGGTATGATTGGTGTTTTCAGTAGAGGAATCATTATATTCCTAACCCTTCGTTTAAAGGCTCTCAGTATCTGTCCAGTTATTCTTTTTGCTCTGTTTACTGCTATCTTATTTTGTGTTTCAAATTTCGCATCATCAGTCATTACAACTCCTAAATCTTTTGCTTTAGAATTTCTCTAAATTTCCTGTCCATCTGGGGCATAGTATTCCATAGATTTTAGGTCCTCCCTTTTTCCGTACCGTAACAGTTGAAATTTCTCAATGTTAAACTTCATATTGTTGTCTTCCGACGACTTGTAGATTCTGTTCATGTCTTTTTGTCGGGATCCTATATCCTGTGGGTTTTTTATTATTCTACTGATCTTTGTGTCATCTGCAAACGATGTTACTGTGCTGTCTCTGTTAACATCCTCGTCTGTGTCAGTTAGCATGATTATGAAGAGTAGTGGAGCTAATACTGTTCCTTGTGGTACTGAGCTGAGATCTTTGATTCTGATGAAGATATTCCTTGTACTATAACGACTTGCTGCCGCTCACTAAAGAAATTATGTCCATTTCCCTACTTTTCCCATATATTTCAGTTTATATATTATGATTTCATGGTCACACTTGTCGAACGCTTTGGGAAAGTCTGTTTATATTACATCATAGTTTTCATTACTATTAAGTGCATCAATAATATTGTTATAGTGTTCCATTAGTTGTGATAGGCATGATCTGCCTGACCGGAATTTGTGTTGGTTATCATTTAATTTTTTCAGAGTTTCCAAAAAGTCGTAGATTTTTCTCTAACTATTCTTTCAAACATTTTAGTGAGATAAGATGTAAGCGACACTGGCCTATAGTTTTTGGTCTCGGATCGATCTCCTTTATATATTGGGACTATGTTCGCCCTCTTCAGGATGCCCGGTATTTCTTCCGTATCTTGTGATCGTCTCCATATCCAATATCGGGGCTCAGCGATTGCATCCTTGCAGTTTTTGATCAGTGTGGCATTCCATTTGTTCGGTCCTGCCGCTGAGTGCTTTTAGTTTCCCTATAGCTTGTGTAATATCATCTGTCGTAAAGTCGAAGTCCGTTATACTTTCCCCTTTTAGTTCTTCTTCAAAGAAAGCGTTCCTATCGCATATCAGTTTGAGTTTTTGGGATACTGAAAGATGATTCGTACTGAGCTCTTAATATTTCAGATGCTTCTGTTAGATCATCAGATAAAGCATTGTCTTCGTTTTTTCAAAGGTCCGATAGGCGTGTGATTTTTCGACTACCTTTTTGCAAAATTATGGAAGTACTTTGAGTTGACCTTTATCGCTTCTACAGCGTCGTCTTCTTTTTCTGTATGCTTCTCAATTAGTTCCTGTATGACGCAATCGATACTCTGCAGTTTATCATTCAATATTTTTCTGATGTTATCTTTACAATTACTTAATTTTTGCAGTCACTCTTTTTCTCTTTCGGAACAATGGCTTCTTTTGTCTCTCGAACCTGCTTCTCTTTCCTCTTTGTTGTATTTTTGGGACATGTCTTTCCACAATTTCCAGCGTCTTCTCCTCTTAGGTCATTAGTATCTCTTCCGTTGTCTTGGCCTCGAAGATGGTTTTCCAATCTATTACTTCCATGCTGGATGCAACACCTTTCCAGTTTATAGCTTTGGAGCGAAAATTAAAAATTTCGAATTTGCTTCTCTCGTGTTCTTTCCTTTCCTGTTGCTTTTATATTGGTTATTTCAATAATGTTATGATCCGATATTATAGGTGGGGATATTTATACGTTATCAATTAGGTTGCTGTTGTTTGTGAATACCAAATCTAGGCATTGTTTTTTCTTGTATTTTCTGTTATTTCTTGTGTTAACATAAATTCATCAGGTAGAGCTAGCAGTATTTTTGCTTGCTCCTGTTCTTCCCGTGTGCCCACCATGTCCTGTTGTATACATATATTTTTTCCTCTCCTTTTATATTTCATGAATTGAAAATTAAAATCACCACAGAGAAAAATATTTGGGGTTGGAAAATGTAGATCTTTTACCCAGTTTTATTACCTCTGTAATGGAATTTGAGAATTTTGAGGTTGGCGTGTTCGGGGGTTTGTACATTACAATTAGTAAAATATTTAATTTTTCAACCTTTGCTGCTGCACATTCTACGTAGCTGTTTGAAGTATTTATTGTCATTTCTGCCATATGCCTTTCGCGTGTATAAATAGCACATCCTCCTTTACGTCTGACTGTTCTGTCGACTCAGAGGATGTTATAGTTGTCAATTTGTATTTCTTTTTTGTCAATACAGAACTCACAGTTTTCACAGTTCGCTTGGCAGTCCTTTAGATGGGTTTCCATGAGGCATGCAAAGTCTGCTCTGGTTTCTTGCATGAGTCCTTTCAGGTTTAAAACTTTGTCTGGGGAATGGTTTGATTTAAGGCCCTGAATGTTGGTTAGGATTATTTTTATTTTTTCCCTATCGTTTTTACATACTTGTGTTTCCGATTCGTTTTCCAGTTGTGGTGCCGGTTTCGTTGCCTTGTGATCCTCCGAGAATTTTCCTCTCTTTATCTGTTTCAAATCCCGTTGTCCCGATATCGCATGTATCGCCTGGCTGTTCCCAAATTAAAGGCTAGATAGGGAACATCCTTAACCCTGAAAGAAAATAGTTTTGTTGTGAGAAAAACACGAGTGGTGTTGCGGTGGACATCTTCAGAAGAAGATTAGACGTCTGGCTCAGAACAATCCCCGATGAGCCGGGCGTACCTAGCTCTGTGAGGTGGAGCGTACAAGAAAAACTTGCTACTTCACCAGACCAACTAGAGAGGAGTTGTAAGACAAGCATGACTTTCGTGAAATGAGGAATCATCGCACGGAGCATTTGAAAGGCTGAAAGGTATATAATATAATATTACCAATTTATAATTTCTCTGGTTTATAGAAATTTCATATTTGCACGCAAACATCCTTTCCAGAATTCTTAAAGAAACTTGTTAATCGCTGTTATATCATTGTGATAATAAAAGAAATTTTAGATAAAATTTAAAGGCTTCACCTTTTTTTTTGACAAAACAATGTTCCAACCAAATACTCTTTTAGGAAACGAACAGCTCTCAAAACCGTTGATAAGTACGGGGTGTTCATAAAGTCAAGGGAGTAACTCTGCATGTACATTTCACCATATTTACTCGAGTAACTTCATGAACACCCTGTATATGAGGAGTTAACTTATTAACGAGACTTCTTCCGTACGTAGTTCATCACCAGTGGAAGCAACATAATCATGATCCTGTGAAGGTCAAATTCATAATTATTTCCTCTCTTGCGTCGTTGCTTTGCAGAAACACTTTGTTTTATCGGTTCGGGTGCATGATTCATCAGGAAAAAAATGCACCGCAATTTGTATTTCCTCCACGAATCAACATAAATGCACCAATTCCAATAACGAGTAGATTCATATCATGTCAGGCTTGCTCTACACAAACTGGACCAATAATTCAGCATTTATGTAATTTTTAAACCTTCCATTTATCCTTGTTTTCTCGTTTATTTCCGTGGAAGCCAAATTATAATTCAATGAACCCAGCAAAATTCAATCCCATTCTTTGTAACCTAACTTGGCACTATATATATATATATATATATATATATATATATAATATATATATATACATACAGGGTGGGCCGAAAGTCTGGATCCATAGGAAAATATTTATTTTAATACATAAATTACAACAAATGATAACTACTTAAAATGAATATCAACTTTAACTCGTAAATGCGTATCTGTGATACTGTACAGTGGTTCGTACTCCAGTATAAACAACAAATTATAACAAATGCTCAAACTGGCGGCCTCTGACATCGAGACACTTAGGGATGGAATTTATGATTTTTAATAATTCTTCGAATTGACGTTCTCGAGATGCGTGTTTCATTTGATAATCTTCTTGTTGACTTTACTGGACTATTCGTTAAAGTTTCACATACCATTGCAGAGGTATTTTCATCAGTTGCAGTTTTTGGACGACCAGAACGTCGTCGATCATGTACACTTCCTGTTTCTTTGAAACGTTTAAACAACTTGCCAACAGTCGCATGTGTTACTGGATGCTTATCAGGATGATTTCTATTGAATTCGGTAGCAACTTCTCTGTGTGTAGCGCCCTGTCTTGCGTACATGAGCACAAGTTCTACCCGGTCTTCTGTTGTTAGATTCGAAGCCATTTCTGGGCTGAAATAAAAAAGTATTTGAGTATTTATACTGGAGTACGAACTACTATACAGTATCACGGATACGCATTTACGAGTTAAAGTTGATATTCATTTTAAGTATTTACCATTTGTTGTAATTTATGTATTAAAATAAATATTTTCCTATGGATCCAGACTTTCGGCCCACCCTGTATATATATATATATATATATATATATATATATATATATATATATATATATATATATATATATATATATATAAATAATGAATTTTGTATAAACTCTGTTTTTTATTATCACATTTTCGATTACTTTGCAATAATTACTAATCATTACCTCATGAACAATGGCTACTGGTCATTTTTTTATAAGTGTGTGTGTATCACTTATCGGCTTCACTATTCTTTTTTCTCGCCCATATACAGTATGTCTGTATATGCGAAAGACTATATCGATTATAGATACTTTTACTGAGCATAATAGCTAAAGAACATAAATTTTAGGTAGTATTTATTTCAAAGGCTACTTCCCCTTAAGTGTACACGGCAGGACAGTCACAGCGTGTATACATTGGCTTTGGGCAGTTTCTTTTGTGAGATGGATCGTGAGATAAAATCAAATAAATCTTCGAGTTGAATCAAACTTCTTGCCCATAAAGAAACCTGAAACTATCATTAAAATATTTTATCAAGTCACACACACACACACACACACACACACACATACACACATACACACAAAATACATATATATATATATTAGGGTGTCCCAAACTCATAGGGGGCCAAAAAATTTTTCGGGATACAAATCCGCTCGTGTTGCGCTCTTTTGATGTTTCCCATTAGAAGTCTTCCTGTAAAATTTCAGAGAGATCGAAGGAAATTTAAAGGTCCCGAACTTTGAACACTTTATTTCTCCTCTTAACTGAAAGGCAAATTAACTGAAATATTTCTCTCAAAAGTTCCATCACAAAGATGATTATACAAAATAAACATGGATTTTAATCTTAACACACAAACAACAGTTCGAAGGAGGAACTGGAGGTCTTCTTCATCACGGCACAGAGGTTTGCTTGTGTATTTCTCAATGAGGGCGATGCCTCGCTCTGCTGCATCATTGACCACCATCAGTTCTGCAGCTCGGCTCTTTGCCAGACGGTAGTTTTCGTCAGTAGGCCATGTTTCAGGGTCTTTGCTGAGGAACGTGGGCTCAACTTGGAGAAACTGGAAGAGTGTGGTGGATCGACTCGTCACCCACGGACTTAAACGGCCATCCACTTGCAGTCCCTTGCCTTGGACCCGTTTGAGTCCTTTCCCAGGGCGCTTTTTCAGGTTAGCCGTCATGTTACGCTTTTCATTATCGTCAACTCTGTCATTAAACAGTGCAAGACAGATTAAGTCCTCCGAGATATACCACAGATGACGGAGCACAGCCCGGTAAGCTGTGTTTCCAACGTCCTTGTCAGGGTAACCTACAAGAAGATTGCACAGCCTAACGTCATTTTTGGGATATTTGATGGCGATGGGAGCCTTGTGCCAGTGACGCACGTATACAAGGCTCACGAAGAGAGCCATACGGCGAACCCCTTGCAGTTCTTGGAGACGAAGTTCGGAGAACTGGGACTGCAGTAATGCTATTTTCAGGCAGTAAATACCTTTGGCCATCCATCTGGCCTGATGGTAAGCCCCTGGAGGCCGAAGCTTGTAACGTCCTACGTCGTCTCCGAGGTACAAGAGGCTCAGTCGAAGTAGTTCTTCATAATCCTCTCGAGGATGATTACCACTTCTTAGGGCATCGCGGAGATAGTCTATTACCTCAAGTCGCATTTGTGAAAGGCAAGCATTGTCATTTATGAAGGCTTTAGCCACCTCGTCCTTGTCAAATGCATCCAACTGACAGTGGTTCATTGATGGCCAGGCCTATTTGAATCTCCTGAAAAGTGGGATTTGAGGACTTGGTGGTGTTCCTAGGCACACGACGAAGACATCCTTGAGAATCACTTCGTGAACGTGATGACGGCAAGCAAACCATAAAAGAGATCTTCCCAATGCCGCTTCCAAACGCGCACACGCACCTTGCACTATCCTTGTGTTTGATGCCGTCGTGTCAAACACCATGCCTATGATCTTGTCCTCAATTCCGACTAGGGTGAGCGCTTGATGGACTGCGCTTGCCATTTGCTGTCCTGTGCCGTCTATTATTTTCGGTGCTCCTAATAGCTCTTCCACACCATCCCCAGTCACCACAACAGCAATCCGATCGACTGACTTACCCTCCTGTTCGATGTCAGTGAGTATCTTTGTGTCCCAGTGGATCTGCAGTCGAGGTGGAAGCTGCTCGAGGTGGCCAATAACATTGGTCCCTATCATTGTACGGGCCTTTTGTCGGAAGCGGTGAACCGTGCTCTTTGATGGAACACTGTCAGGACCGAGAGCTAGGGATTTTGCAGTCGCAGCAAACGCTGATGTTGCCTGTCGAACAGAAAGGCCCTCGCGATCCCAAGTTGCTGCCAGGTCAAGATCACTCAGACTTTCTTTTAGTCTGTCATGTTTGGGAGCTTTCGAAGGTTTAAGTCCACAAGTGACGGCTTCGTTTCCACTGTCAGCTGACGATGTGCTAGAACTGCTGTCGGTAGCCTCTTCTGTGACTCCTACAGCTAGAGCCTCCTCCGTTTGACGCCGGTGTGCCCGCTCAAGAGCTCTTTCCCTTTCCTGTCTTTTCATTGTGGCTGCATTATATTTTCTATCTTCACCTCCCATGTAACTCGTATGTCGCTCTGCCCTTTGGGAAATGAGGAATTCCTTGTCTTCAAGAGGGATATCTCCCCGATCCAGAACGTCTGAGCGGGCGACATCAAAAATATCCTCCATATCAGCCAAAAATACATCCCGCTGCATATTGTAAGTCATTCCAGTCTTGTTCTTGTTTTTATGCAAATTTCGATACCTCTGAACCAAAGCTTTCAGTTTAGTCGAGGCATGAACGGAGGTTGTTGCCAGATTCGAGTTGGCTCTAGCCCAGATTTCTAATACAGCCGATATTACAGCCTTGACACTGTTGGAATCTGTCTTCTTTTGGTCGCGGTGATGGTAGAAGAAAAGGAGCAACACGTCCATATTACTTGGTAATCGAGATTTAGCCAGCTTTGCTATCGGAGACCTCTCAAGAAGCCACAACTTGATGTTTGATCTTGTCAACGCCATAATGATCAATTCTGAAAACCAAAAAAAGTCATCAAACGTCGGGACCTCTAAATATCATCTGATCGAGTTGAAAATCACACAGCCAATGCTTTAGCCCAAACCACATCCGGGCATGACACGAGTGGTCAGGTCGTCTTAAGAAAAAAAATTGGGACACCCTAATATATATATTTTGGCAAAATTCGCGTCCCAATTTAATTTCAAATTTCTACAGTTAACACAAAATGTGGAGCGTGATTTTTGCCCAACTCTGTATATGAAAATGGTATATTAAAACTAATTACTTTTTGAGGTTAATACTCAGATGTTACGTTACTTTTACCTCAACGTCACACACACACACACACACACACACACACACACACACACACACACACAAAAAAAATTCATTACGTGAACATGTCTCTCGTATTTGGTGATCCTTCAATACAAATACAAAAATAAAACCAAATTTTATATTCCGGTTTTTGAAGAATACAATATAATACAATAAAATAGATAATATTGAATATAATACATAATATAATATAAAAGAGCGAATCTCTATGAATAACGGATGACACACACGAATAGTAATTGTTGGAGTCACTCGAATTCAATAGCGAATAAAAGAGAATCTCGCAGAAGTGCTTTTTATTAAAGCGAGAAGCATAAGGAACGATGACAGTAATGCTTCCGCGTTTACTCCTGATTGAAAGGGAAGAGAGATCCTCGATAGCGTCAGAGAAACATTTATCTTAAAAACAATAAAGTTTAAAGTCGGAAACTTTTTAAAAGTTCAGATATCGCTTTTCACTCGGATTGAAATATTTATTTGATAGAGAGAGAGAGATAGATAGAGAGAGAGAGAGAGAGAGAGAGAGAGAGAGAGAGAGAGAGAGAGAGAGAAGAACGGGAAATGCAAAAGAAATACAGGGTGCCCCATAAGTCCGGTTTCATAGGAAAATTTATTTCAAATTACACAAGTTACACTCGTGAGGAAAAGGCCTCCGGAGACCTTTTCCTCACGAGTGTAACTCATTTCCATATTAACCATTGCGTGTTATTCTCCCTGCAACAAAAAAGAAAAGGTCCCCAAACGAAACATCAATTTGAACATTTTTTTAGTTCTATATATTACTTTTGTAAGTTCAATTAAAATAAATTTCCTATGAGACTGGACTTATGGGACACCCTGTATATAGCGAGAAATAAATAAAAATTTACGTTTGAGTACCTGTTACGTGTCGTTGTTAATGACATTTATGTTTCCCTTCCTCCTCATTTGCGTAACTAAGATCAGTATCGGAAATTTAAGAAAACAAAGAGATGTCAGAAAACGTAGCTCCGTTGTTCCGTGCGAACGGTTTAACTAATTGTATACGAATTGTTTCAGCGTATTAACGAAATGTGAGGTGCAAATTAAGTTATTTATAGATATAAAGTTAAACATCCAAAGAGATTCGGGGTCTTTTTACTTTTATACCTTTAAAATGAAAATTGCTCATTAATTAAAAACTATTCTTATATCATTTTGTCATGTTTGTAATTCATTTTCCATTTATGACCCTTGCTGATGACTAAATGTTTTTCATAAATGTTCAATATTTACAAACATCATCATATTAATCAGTGAGGAGGGACGCAAAATGGTTGGTATACCCTTTTAGGTAGGTTCTTCGTCCAGCAGAGAGCGCAGAGACGGTCAGTAATTATACCAACCGAAAAAAATAATAAATCTACGTTGAAAGAAGAACCGGACTGAGCCGAATATACTATATATTACGTACAGCGGGCTCGTCATTGCACACTCCTTCCAATTTCTCAGACTGGCTTGAGATAGTCCGTGGCTGGGTTGGATTATTATTATTCGTACCACCATCAATAGGAGTCTAACCCTGAACCTCAGTGCCTTCACTTCGCTTACAGGGAAACGTTGTTACCCAGTGGGCTACGGATGCTAGCTAAACATTACCATACAATACAAACCATACATACCATTACCATACAATACGTACCATTACCATTATCATACAATACATGTCATACATACCATTATCATTAATTACCATACAATACATGTCACACATACCATTACCATACAATGTTTGTACGTTCTTTCATTTTGTGAAATAGTTTTTGGTAAGCGATTGCGTCTTCTTTTCTTTATCTTGCTCCTTCTCAAACTTGGAGACTTAGCTTTATTTTGTGATTTTTTTACAGTATTACCTTAAAGTACGAAATAAAATTATAGAAGAGATAATGAGGTATACATTGGTTGGTTGATTCGGTTCACCTCCTTCGTCCAACTGAGGACACCAATATTTTCATCCGTTTTTTGATGATTTTATTTTTTGTTGTTGATTTTGTTGTTGTTGTTGTTGTTGTTGGTACATCTGAAATGTAGTGAATGAAGTAAAAGAAAGTGCGCGGGATTGAAATAATGAGACGAAAGTCAATCTGACCCTCAAAAAAGAAAAATACTTTCTACGAGTTACAGTATTTGCTACGCATTAAATTTTCGAAGCCATTTTCTACCATTTCACTTTTCAGGAACTTAAGAAGATAATTAAGAAGATAATTATCTAACTAATAACTAACTAATTAATATTTAATAATGAACTAAGATTAATAAAAAATGGTATCATTGACTTTCTTTGAGTTCCCTCATCGGTGAGAGTCTGCAACAATTAATCCACTCATTAATTCACTATCGCCCCCACCTCTATTCAAGTACTCGACCAACCCAAAACGGTTCACCGCTAATAAAGACTATTATTATTATCATTATCCATATAAACATATCAATGTTGATTCTTATGTTTACTCTTAAGCATTTTTAACAGAAAGTAATTTTAATGGGCATATTTCCTAACGAAATAATCAGTTATGGACAGTAAATATGAGGGAATATAGGAAGAACCAGTCTATAGTTCTTCTAAGCTTTTTAAGTTTAGGGATATTGTAATGGTAGTCATATACAGTAAATTTCAAAAGTATCAAAGGAACGATATCCACTGGATATTTGCAATATAGCTTTTATTTACTTATGATTATAGGACTTAAAACGTGGCACCATAAATATTTACATTAATAAAGCTTTAAAGTTACTGATCTTCGCGATTTTCGATATCGGTAAACTGAAATTATACAAGAATGAGATTATTCTTTAAAATTATCAATTATTCTTTAAAATTCTCAATACTTTTTTACCATTTCAAATGAAATAATTTCAACTATAATTTTATTCTTCTAAAAACCATCCTCTTAAAAAAAAGAACTTCAAAAAAAGATTTTAATTATTAGCTTTATTCTCTAATTATTCTTTAATTTACTCTTGAAAATACGTCATTTCTCTTTAACTAATAATGCTTATTAAATAAATGCTAAAATAAATGCCATAAACAAATTAAAAGAACTTTTTAATTATGATTTTTGTTAGAAACGAAGAGAAAAGATTATTAAATAAAATAAATCTTTTAATACTTGGATGGGGCAAAATGTCAAGTGAGATCTACTGTTACAACTACAATTACGATCCAATTTCTATTGAAGGGGCGGCACTTCATTATACTCCCTTCGGCACTCTCCCTCTTTCGTCCCTCTTCATATTTCCCCTTTTCCTTCACTGTGGCACCGTTGTTGGCATTAAATTCTCGATTATCTTTCATCGACTATCGCGATAAGTCGGCTAGAAAAGGCAATGATTTCGACCGATTTTTTTCTTATTTTTTTCGTTTTCGCTTTCTTCTTTAAGGATTTTTTTTCCCCTTCATTTTGACACCAAACCCAATTCTCCGAAGTTTTTAAATTCTTTTTTTTTTAAATTCGGTCTAAGAAAGGGAGGGGAGAGGGGAGAAGGTGTGAGGAGTGGAAGGGGTTATAAGTTTTTTTTATTCTTTACCCTCTCACTCGCGCTGGTAGTGCCGAGTGCCTGAGAGGAGAATTATGGCATCGTTTTGTCAGCAAACTCCAATTTGCTGCTCCTCTTACATCTGGCATCTTCCCATCTTGCTTTTCAAAATTCGAAGCGTCGCTTTTTTTTCTTTATATATATATATATATATATATATATATATATATATATATATATATATAATTTCATTTTGAGATGTTTAATTTTATTAATTTCTTTCTTGATTCGTTTTTCGTGTGTGTTGTTTTCATGCAATTTTTTATTTACTTTTCCTCTTACAAATTCGGTTTCTTTTGTCTTTTGTTACTTTATTTTTACCCTTAATTTAATTACTTCCTCTCTGCGTAAAATGTTTATAGTTTTATGCCTTCGTCTGTCCGTTCATTTCGGGATTTTTTTTTAATTCATCGTTTCTTATTATTCATTCCTTACTTCTCTCTTGTTTAATTTTGCTCCGAATTTCTCTCTCCAATGAATTTAATGCAAAGTTTATTACCACTTTTTTTCAACTCTCTCTTTCTCTCGCTCTCTCTCTCTCACTGTGTGTGTGTGTGTGTGTGTGTGTGTGTGTGTGCGCGCGCGTGCAACCGGGTATAAATAGGGTTAAGCGTGTGATAATTTACAGATGTAACGTGGTAATTTCTTGTGAGGTTGGGCTAATAAATTTATATATTATGTAGAAGTATTTTCACTGTCGACAAAAGTAGATTTTATCCTTGAGTAGGTTAGGTTACGTTCCATTTGGTCAGTTTCGTGACACGACAATTGGCCGCAGGACAAATGAGCGCTGACAAATGAGCCCCGACAATTGAGCGTCAAGACAATTAAGCGCAAGACAAAAGAGCGCAAGCAAAAAAAACTGGATAAAAGAAACAAAATAAGCTTGAACAAATATTTATTAAGGATGTTAAAAAAACAATATTTATTAAGTATGTTAAAAATAATGTAGTTAGGTTAGGTTAGGTTAGGTAAGGTTAGCGCAAAACAATTGAGCGAGAGCAAGCAAATAAAAACTGGATAAAAGGTTAGGTTGGGTTAGGTTATTGTTTTGCGCAAAAACAAAAGAGCGCAAAACAATTGAGCGAGAGCAAGCAAATAAAAACTGGATAAAAGAAACAAAATAAGCTTGAACAAATATTTATTAAGGATGTTAAAAATAATGTAGTTAGGTTAGGTTAGGTTATTGTTTTGCGCTCTATTGTCTTGCGCTCATTTGTCTTGCGCTCAAGTGTCGGCGCTCATTTGTCGGCGCTCATTTGTCTTGCGCTCATAAGTCGGGGTAGCGGTCAGTTTAAGTTAAGTTAGATTAGGTTACGTTAGATTAGGTTAGCCAGCACCTGAATAATTAGCGACTTAACAGAAGCACTCTTTGAGCCCTCATTTGCGTTTGAATTACTTGTTATGTCCATCTCGGTTCGATGACACTAATGTTAGGTTAGGTTTGGGTTATTAGTTTTTAAATATAACGAATTAAAAACAGACACTTCGCTTATGCGGAGATGCAAACCTTCGTGTATGTTTGTGCGCGCGTTTCGTTTACCCTATGCCCTGTAATTCAAATATATGCTCTCCTCTTTTTCTTCCCCATCGATTCTCTCCCTCTTCATTTTTGCTCGTAATTTCCGTCATAAAGCGAGTCGTAACTCATGGACGAATGAGACGTAGAGAGTTTGCAATAAATTAAGTTCTCGAACGGTTTCTCTCAGATAAAATTATTTAAATGACTCAAAAACGTGTTCAATTAAACCTTTATCAGTTTTTGCTTCACATCTAAAATTTTACTTCCGTTTTCAAAATGGGGAAAGTAAACACTTCCTTTGGAATTCGTTTAGAAAAATGCAAAAGAAAGATGTTGGATTTGTAATTGGTTTGGATTCTAATATTTTTATAAGTTAGTAAGTAAATAATGTGTAGCTACATTTGCCAAAAAAGTTCGACGGGAAAGAATCTCGCCAAAATTATTTGGCTCTAATTAGTAATTTTTGCTGGTTTAAATTTTTTTCGGGGATTTTTTCCCAACTTTACATACGACTGTGTCATATTAAATTACTATGTAATAATGCATTACTGCGTAATATTATATTCATATATACAAATGGTTATATTTTAATGAAATAAAAAGCAACTCATTGCTAACATTATTATAACTTGGTCCACTTTCAGTTTGTAACGGGCAACAAGTAACGTCTAAAAGCCCCTGTTTCCTTCAGCAGAGGGGAATGGGTGGGGACGACCCCCGAAAATCACTTGAGCCCAGGCATTAGCAAAAGGTATAGATCCAGACCTTTACGTTGCGAGTGAAATTCCATATCAAAAACTCGTCGGGTGTCCATTTCGTAGAATATTTAATGAAGAAGAGTAACAAACAGACGTCAAGAAGCGGAACGTAAGTCGCTAAATCGTTTAAACAATTTTTAGTACGTTAAGATTTTAACGGTCAATGAAATTAACATTCACGGTTCGACTATTTAATTGTCATAAATTCTTTCCTAATAACGACTTAATTAATTAATTTCTTTTTAAAATGTAGTTTGTCGCTTCATTTCATTCGCCCCTGAAGCGAATAAATGGAAAGGGGAAAGAAACATTATTTTAAATATATTGATTCAATTAATTTATTATTTATTGACTTCATTATCAAGTGAAAATTCTCTCTCTCTCTCTCTCTCTCTCTCTCTCTCTCCGCAGGGGGTATAAAGGTTATGACATTTCTTCTGGATGTTGTAAACTTTATACTTGGGGTGTGACAGCCCTCTGGTCCCGAGTCGTGGGATTCTAGAGAAATTGGCTGCCAATTCCTTTAGGTTCTCTCTCTTTTGGGAGGGCGGGTGAAGTCTGTTGTACAAACCTGTCCCGTGGGTTACTAGGACCCCTTCCCATCCCTACTCTGTCCTTTTAGCTTAGGTTAAGGATGCTCTCCTCTGACTAAATACTAATCCCCCCCCCCTACTCTTACTATTAAGACCCTACTGCTACCTCATGCGTGGGAAGAGAGGCTTTGGAACCTCTATAAACAACACTATTTCACTTCAGTTGTAGGTAAATAATTAGAGGGGATAATAGCGGGTAGGATTGTTGACCATTTGGATTCCTACAAGCTACTTGGGGACTCCAACATGGGTTTAGACGGCATAGGTCATGTCTCACTAACTTGCTCGAGTTTTTCCACGTCATGTTGAGTGAGTATGATAAGAGTAGGGCAATTGATGAGAAAGCCTTTGATAAGGTACCTCACCGCCGGCTAATGGCCAAAGTGCGCGCGCTGGGTATTGGTGGGGAAGTAGGTAGGTTGATTGAAAACTGGCTGAAGAATGCCACAAAGTTAATCCCTTCCGTTAGGCATATGGGCTACAATCGACACTTACGTGACGTGGGTTCAAAGATGTCGATTTTAGAAGCATGTTTAGTTTAAATGATAACCCAACTCGTAACAATGGTTGGAAGTTGGATTTGAAACGGTTTAGGACTAGTGTGTGTGGGAATTACTTTACCTATAAGATCTGTGACACGTGGAACAGGTTACCTTCAGAAGTTGTGAACAGTTCCTCTGTGGATCATTTCAAGAAAAGGTTAGACAAAATCCTGCACACTATTTAAGTGTGTAGAAAATTTTCCCCTTGTTTTCATTGGTACCTCCTCGGTATGGGCCGCAAGGCCTTTTGAGGTACTTCTTTTCCTTGTAACTCCTTGTAACTCTCTCTCTCTCTCTCTCTCTCTCTCTCTATATATATATATATATATATAATATATATATATATATACTAGTGGTGGACCGGATATCTGCATCCGCATCCGCATCATTTTTAACATCCGCATCCGCATCCACACTTCTGACTGCGGATGTTATGCGGATATTACCTCTAATAAATTATGCAA
Organism: Bathynomus jamesi; assembly: GCA_023014485.1. Classification (NCBI taxonomy): domain Eukaryota; kingdom Metazoa; phylum Arthropoda; class Malacostraca; order Isopoda; family Cirolanidae; genus Bathynomus; species Bathynomus jamesi. Next base: position 168,813 of record JAJOZX010000291.1, on the reverse strand, counting down.
TTTACAATTAAATTAGCTTATGAAGTAGCTTATAAGGCCCAGTCATGCACATTTCACGTAAAGTATTAATTATTATTAATGAACAAACAAATATATAAACCTCAAAATATAAATAGTTTGGTAACACAGAAAATTGAATGAAACTTGTTTCATTGAATTTTCTGTGGCTGAAACTCTTGAGAAAGTTATTATTTTTATCATAATGAAAACATTAATATTAATTTTAATTCTTATGCATTGCCTGCCATAATAGTAATATCAAGAAACTTGAAAAATTATGTCATATATTCATAATTGTATATTATATTGATAGATTAACTAAATATCCGCATCCGCGGATATTGAAATTAAAAATCCGCATCCGCAGATGTTGAAAAACTGACATCCGGTCCACCACTAATACACACACACACTTTATATGGGATGAATTTCACAAATAAACACTTATTCAACAGTACACCTCTTCAGGTGAAGGGGTGTACTGTTGAATGCACGAAAGGCCTTGGAATTGCTCTTCCTTCTCCTTGTGGGTGTGCATCATATATATATATATATTAGGGCAGAATGAAACACAACTTTTTATTTCAAATTTATTTGCCTCACTTGTTTTTTGGTGTATTAGAACATAAAAATGAGGTATTCACTCATTTAATGTTTGTTACTCAAACCATCTCTCGCATTTTTACATAAAAGCAAAATGGCCATCAGCCGGTTGTCCATAAATAAAAATATACTCATAACATAAAAACTAAGTGTTGTATCAAAAAATATAATTTAAGAAAAACGCTATATAATGCAAAACTATCTTAAAAAACACCATTGTGCATACATTGTATTGAAATAAAATTGCACCTGGTCTCACTTGGTTGGATGCCGTAAATAAATTACATTGAATGCGATATAAAACCCGCTCATCTCAAATATTATTATTTTTTCAGGAGAGGCATCAGATCCTTTTTGGTTTCAAGTGAGAGAAGCAGAGAGCGACTTTTTATTCTTGACCCAATAAATCCGTCTCTTGGTTCCTGTGATATTACTGATGCTGATGCATCTGTAACCAACTTCACGGCTCTTTCGACGTTCTGTGTGTGAATGGGGTATTGCTCAACGTTGAAATATTTTGTTTCGTACTTAAGCAATTCTTCATCACACAATTTAGAAGTGAGCGGTGGTTCACTGATATCAATCCTATCCCAGAAGATGATATCTGTCCAATGTAATGTTTTGAAGTTCAATTCTGGTACTCTAAATTCTCTGATTTTCCTTGTATTGGCTTCCTTACACTTTCTTGTCTGAATTATTCGATCGATTGCAACTTTGCGCAGCTTTTGCTCACTCTCTGACAGCATTTAGTGAGCAAAATAGGCATTCCGTGATATATAAGGTTGGACAACGTTTTGTATATCTTGGGGTAACAGGTTGAACCTTTTTATCGCATCAAAAAATATGTTTGGGTCCATCAGGCAGATACGGTTTAAATCTTATATTGAACCAGTTAGGACATAGTTTGTTACTATGAACAGAACAAGGCTACGTAACTCTCTGGAGGGATTCTTTTGGGAGACATAATAACGACATAGTCTGTTAGCTAGGGTTAACCATCTAGAGTTGTTAAGGGAACCAGGCTTGAGTTTCTCTAGGCTTCCGTCAACATATCCTTCTCTTATGACCCCAATTATTCAGAACATGTATTGTTGATCAATACTTAAATCTTCTATGAGCTCATCTGTGAGAACTGGGATGCTATCGGCCCCATCCATAATTGGGGAGAACTTTACCACAGGCATCTTATGGCAAGTCTTAAGAGCATTACCAATAGATCCACTGAATGATCTTGGCTCAGTTTTTTTCCCGTCGTATCACTCAAACAGATGCCTTAAGGGAAGTTCATTTGTATGTAACATACAAATGCTCCATTGCAATTGTCGGTTCAGCTTCTGCTCGATGAAATGGATTATGCCACCTTTAGACCCAGTGTTGACATTCGTACTGCCGCACCCTATCACCTGGAGATTCTGGTCTAGTGTCACTTCATTCAAGTAAGCGAACCACGATTCAGATACATCACTTGCTTTTCCATATTTAGGGCTCAAATGGTTAAGGTATTCTCCACCAGGCTCACTCAACAGTACATAATGTTTTTCAACCATTATATCCTGGTACCATTTACCATCTTTATTTGTCTTTACCAACGTCTTGTTTTTTCTCCAATTAAAATATAAAGCTTTAACATCACCATAACTTTGTGCAGCTTCAACTTGTAATATTTTTCTCAGTTTTTGTCTCTCTCTTCTCGCCTTACTTTTATCAATAAAAAAGTCAGTGTCTTTTTCAGTAATGATACCCAAATCCACCAAAGTAGCTGAAGCAATGGCCGATGCAGCGCTATCTAAAACACCAAATCTGTCGGCTTCCATGGCGAGATTGGGTAAAGGAGCTCTTATATGAATATTGGAGCATTCATATTCAGACTCAGTTGTTGAACTTTCTTCGGTACTAGAGAGATCAGTATTAGTATCAGGTGAAAGCACATCATCAAAGACTACCTTTCCGAATTCTTCATGCATGATTATTTTTCTTCGCTTACTTCCTTATTGCTCCTTCAACTTTCTTGCATTTCTTTTTGCTATAGATCTTGAAAGGGTAACATCTACACCTCCAATCACCATATTTCGCATAGTCCTCTGATCCTCAAGGAATTCTAGTTCTTCTTTGGGTATTCTTGATTCTTTTGGACAAACACAAATAATATGTTTTTCGTTACATCAGCTTTTTCGGCAGCCAAATCTTGGTGCGAAACGAAGTTGCATTTACAAGCACAAATGTCAGGGAGTTCTACCAATGATTTTTTGAACAATTCAATAAGCTTCGCACTGCTTTTGGATTGATTGAGTTGCGTAACCTTGTCGGTAAAACGTTTCAGCTTGGTAATTATAGATTTTTTACTCATTGAGGGTAACGATGAACGTTTCCACACTTCGACCAATGCTTCTGCTATCGTCTCGAGAATATCATTATTTGTCAATTTTGCAGATGAGCCTTCCTACAGTAGAAGAAAATATCTTCTAACCTCATATTAGAGGGTAAGACATTATGTGGCAATTCACTTGGAATTCCGAACAGAAAATGTTGCTTCACCGACTGTCTAGTTAGTAGGGATTTTGCCATATTTAGATCTGAGGTTAAATTTCTACAGAAATATCACATTATGAAAATCTAATGCCACCCATGCTACAATATGCAGCATGCGGCTCCTACCCCGATCCCTTATCAGCCATATGCAAGATGTCATTGACCTCGAGTGAGACTGATGTTTAGATAAGCGTATGTGTGTTCTTAAGTAGTTGGTGATTAGTAAGTATCGCTTGTGTTGTGTGAATATATTTACTCGTTATCACAGTTATAATCAAATAAGATAATATAACACGATATCTTCTCTCAAAAACCGATAGATATTATATTAGGGGTCTTTCAAAATATGACTTTCCGCCATTTTGTTTTCAGCAAAAATGCGGCGGGTGGAGAGTCCTGAAAAGAAAATATTATCTTTTTAGAACTTCTAGAGGGTCAATACACCAAATCATGAGTGAGGCAAGGCGGTTTAATATTTCCACTCCACCCTAATATACATATATATACGTATATAATATATATATATACATATATATACACACACGAGAGTCACTCAATATATTTTGCCCCACCTTTTTTTTTCTTTCCAAATTTCCTTGTAAGTTCCAGAAATTTTGTACACAAGTAGTTACATACCTTTTTTACAAGTTTTTATTTTTCCACAGAGTCTCCATCCTTTTCTACGGCTTTCCTCCACCTCGAAACAAGGGCCTTGATTCCTTGCTGGTAAAAGTCCGCTGGGTTCCGCTCGAGCCATCTCTTAACCCCCTCAACAACCTCATCGTCACTCTGAAACTTTCTTCCACGAAGAGCATCCTTCATTGGCCCAAACAAATGGAAGTTTGAAGATGCCAGATCCGGGCTGTATGGAGGGTGGGGTAACACAGTCAAGCGCATTTTTGTGATGGCCTCTCTTGTTTGCAAACTGTTGTGTGGTGTTGCGTTATCGTGCAAAAGAATGACGTCTTCCAGTTTTCTCTCCAGTCGAACTCGTTTTATACGTCTCTGGAGTCTCTGTAGGGTAGCAATATATGTCTCTGAGTTGATTGTTTGTCCTTTCTTCATAATGTCCACCAGAATCACCCCTTTCATGTCCCAGAAGATAGTGGCCATAACCTTTCCTATAGAGGGAGCCATTTTGAACTTTTTCTTACGTGAGGAGTTTGCGTGATGCCACTCCATGGATTGGCGTTTTGCTTCATGTCTCATTCCCAGTCACAATTCGTGAAAGGAAGTCATCCCCTTCTGTCTCGTATCGAACAACGACTCAGAAGCAATTTCTTTTCTTTGGGCTTTGTGATCTTGCGCAAAAGCTAATAGGATGTTACGCTTCATAGCGCGTAATTTAGAATTTCAATCGAAGAATATTATATTGCCCCTTTACAAGTCCATAGTCAGGCCTCATTTAGAATATGCCGTTCAGTTTTGGTGCCCGTATTTGCGTGAGGATATTGAGAGGTTAAAAAGGGTTCAGCGTCGTGCCACGAAACTAATTCCGTCATTGCGCAACAAACCTTATGAAGATAGAATTAAAGAGTTAGACTTGCATTCACTCGAAACTAGGAGATTAAGGGAGGAGCTTACTGAAGTTTTCGAAATCGTTAATAAAATCGATAGTGTAAATTTTGACAAACTGTTCACTTTCGATAACAGCAATACTCGTAATAACGGATTTAAGTTGCGTAGCAGACGTTTCATTACTAATATCGCTAAAAACTTCTTTACGTTTAAAGTAATTGATAAATGGAATAATCTTCCTGCGTCAGTCGTGAACTCTACCAGCGTTAATATGTTTAAGAACCATTTAGATAGGCATTTTAAAAATATTAACGTTGTTTAAAATAAAAAACAATTAGCAATAAAATTATTATTAAAAAAAATAATTAGACTAACACGAACGTAGTTGTAGCTCGTAGCTTAAACTAACCCAGTTTTTGTTATACTTTACCTATTTTTTTTTCTTATCCTCTCCTTACTTGCATGTCTGTAACTCTACTTGCATGTCTGTAGTTTGCATGGTATGACAGTGAGTTAAGACTGTGTTTGCATGGTTTGTAAGCCTTCTTATTTTACTTCTTTTCATCTTTCACCCCTTTCCTATTCTCTTCGACTATTTTTCCGACTTGTCGGCAGTGGCCGGCGGATGATGATGGGGAGTCTTTCTTTCTCTTTTTCTGAATGAATGTTAACCCACGAATGATAGGTTTTGCTACTTACTTAACCGCTTATTCTCCTCTTTTAATCCCATCCTCTTTCCTTTCTCTCGGGCTAACCTTAGAGTGGATCTTAGGGTCTTTGTTAGTCTTAGCTTAGGTAGATCTGTAGATCTTCAGTCAATTCACGAGGAACAAACCATGAACACACTTTTGAGTATCCCAGTTGCTGAATTATCGTATTCACATTTCCTTCACTAATTCGTAGCTCCAGTGATAGCTCCTTGTATGCGACACGCCGATTTGATCGAATGATGCTGTTAGCACGTTGCACAGTGTGAGATGTCAGCCTATGCCGGGCGACCGCTGCGTGGCTCACCATCGAAGCTGGATCTCCCTCTCTCCGATGATCTCATACGTTTAGACCAGCGTCTAACTGTGCTTCGATCAACAACAGCATCTCCGTAAACGTTTTGTAGACGTTTGTGAATATTTCCAACTGTTTCCTTCTCTGCGGTTAAGAAGTCGATAACAGCTCTCTGTTTACGAGGCACATCACTGTCAGACGCAATTTTCGAAACTACGTTAACCATCTGTTTTATACAAGGGCGTTTAAAAGCGGTTTTATACAAGGAGGGGAGGTTCAAACTGGAAAAATCCAGTGCAAAAACTGTGCAAAAAGTTCAAACTTACGGCCCAAAAGACATTTCAGCCCCATAGCCTATTATTTAGCTAAGAAAAAAGGGTGGGGTAAAATATATTGAGTGCCTCTAGTATATATATATATATGATGCACACACACACACACACACACACACACACACACATATATATATATATATATATATATATATATATATATATATGGGATGAATTTCACAATTAAACACGTGAAATGAATTGTTTTTTTAAAATGGCTAAATGCACATTCTAGAATATTTTTTTCAATTATATCTTTGTTTTCAACAAGCGCTTTAGAACTATCCCACTTGATGCTATGATTACATCTATACATATGGTTAAACAAAGCATTGGAATTATTTGCTGTTCTACACGCATATTTATGCTGTTTTACCCTAATGTCTAAAGTTTTACCCGTTTGGCCTATATATACTGAGTTACATTGTGTACATCCGATCGAATACACACAACCATTATCCGAGCTATTCTTTATTAGGCGTGATTTAACAGTATTATTATACTTAAAGACTACATTGATGCCAATTGCTTTAAGTAAAGTCGGAAGATATTGAAAATTAACATGGTAAAGTAGGCTAAGGATATTTTTACCTTAAATTCCTTTACAGTTACATTATTATACCTATTCTTGGCTTTCCTAAGACAGTTATCTAAAAATGAAATAGGATAGCATAATTTAGTACCAATATTCATGATATTGCATAACTCGGAATCAAAAAATTCAGGACTGACAACTCTTAATGCTCTAAGAAACATAGCAGACAAAACAGAGGATTTAATCGAGGGATGATGGTCAGAATAAAAATGCACATAAGAGTTATTATTAGTAGGCTTACGATAGACTTCAAATTTGAACTGATTAAAGCATCTCCAAATTTTTAGATCCAGAAAAGATAGGCTTCCATCATTTTCTTTTTCAACTGTGAACTTAATAGATGGGACTAAATTGTTGAGCCTACCAAGAAATAAGTCAACATCCAAATTATTAGGCTAAAGGGATAAAATATCATCTATATACCTGTACCAAACTAGGTTAAAATTAACAATCGTAGGCAAAATTCTACTTTGAAAACATTCCATATATAAGTTAGCCAGTACAGGTGAAAGGGGATTTCCTATCACCAATCCAAACGACATAGCATAAAACTTATTTTCAAACTGAAATTTACAATCTTTGACACAAAGCTTAATTAACTCAATAAGCGTGTTGTGTTGAACTGGGAAAGAATATTCAGAGATGTTATCTTTTAAAAAAATCAAGTAGGTCATCAACAGGGACTTTTGTGAATAACGAGCATACATCAAAACTTACCAATTTGAAATTAGGGTCATTAGGAAACTTCAGTTTCTCAATAAGATCCATGCTATTTACAATATGTGACTTAGAAATAGAGCCAACTAACGGCATTAATAAACTAACTAACCATTTAGATAGCTTATAGGTTACGGAGCCTACTGAGCTAACAATAGGCCTCATGGGATTATTAACTTTGTGTGTTTTTACTAAGCCGTACAGATATGGTAGTGACGGAATGATACTAAGAAACTGCTGCGAAAGCCCATTACAGTTATATTTTAATACTTCTCTTAATTTTCTGTTAAACATTTTATTAACATCCTCCAGTGGGTCTCTGTTTAGAGGTTTGTACGTGTCACGATCACTCAATAACATATTCATCTTTTCAACATAACTGTTTTTGTCCATGATGACGATCGAATTAGATTTGTTCGCTTTAGTAATATGTAATAAATCGTTATTTTTAAGTGTTTTTAGGGCTTTTTCAAACCTCAAAGATAATTCGATTCATACCTCGTATTAAAAGCACTATACACACAACCTTTGGCTAAAGTCACCTCACTTTCGGATATATTACTATGTTTTTCAAAATTGATAAAAGCCTTAGCAATCAGTAAACTGCTGGGCTTTTTTGGGACAGAGAATCCTAACCCAAAACCTAACGCACAATTTCAATAACAGTGCGGGAATGTATAAAATTGACATCTGTTAAAATTCCTTTTGCCTCTCATTAACTCTTGTTAAGTATGTGCTAATTTTTTGGTTTCCGCTACGTTGTATATATTTATGGGCATCTTGCCTTCTCTCTTCATTCCCTGACGAGGTGTAACTCTGAATACACGAAAGACTTGGAATCGTTTTTCTTTTTCCTTGTGGGTTTGTATCATATATCTATATATATAAATTTTACATTGGTTAAACTGGCAAGACCCTAGAATTACGTATTAAGCAGCATAAATATAGCATAAGAACCGGCCAGGAATCTAACGCCATTTTCAGTCACGTAAAAGATACCAACCACCCCAATGACTGGAAAAATGCCTCCAAATTAATTTTTAGTAAATCTTTTGTTAGTAGAAATATAATTAAATCGAGTGTGATCAAGAATAAGTCTGATTATGTTCTTAATATTAGTTCTGGTCTTTACAAGTTAGATTCATACATTGTCAGAAAGGTGGTGGAATATTCTGACTTCCGCATTCTTGCCACTTAATCACGTGTTTTAAATATTTTTAATAACTGTTATAATTTTTATGTGTATACTTTAATTGTATAATTTCATTTTATATAGTTTTTTATGTATTTGATATTTTAGTAGCCTTCAGATTAAGTTATCTATTGGGAAAGTTTTGGATTTTTTTAGATTGTTTTTAGACTGAGTTGCCTATTGGGGAATTTTTTCGCACCCCCAAAAGAGAGTGAAAAATTCTGGAATCAACACGTGCGGATGGTTGCGCCACGGGTTTTTCCTTAGATTACTGGATTCTTGCCACTTAATTGCCTCTTTCAATTAAATATTATTTTTAATAATTTATAATTTTTATGTGTACTTTTTAATTGTATAATTTCTTTTATATAGTTTTTATGTATTCGATATTTTTTAGTCGCCTTTAGATTAAGTTTTCTATTAGGAAAGTTTGATCATAGTTTGATGATGTTTTTTAGATTGAGTTGCCTATTGGGGAATTTTTCGCTTGTGTATTTAACTCATGGACTCTGTAAATTCTGCCTGTCTCTTCCTTGTCGCTGAAGATGTGAATATTCACGAAAGCGCTGAGACTTCGTGTTTTAATTTCCAGAATATATATATATGATGAGAGAGGCAAGTCAGGGAATTTTAAAAAACATTACACACCTAGCAAATGAAACTGCCTCAAGGCGCTCCGAAGAAACAGTTCATATATATATATACCGTATATATATATATATATATATATATATATATATATATATATATATATATATATATATACACACACTGTATATACCTTTGGTTTGGTTAGCTTCCGGCCGAATTGTTCATTCTGAAGAAGGTCAAGCTTTTCACTCCACCTTAGACCTACAGTTTAACGTGGAATCCCAACCACGCCCCAACAGCAGCTCAGCGTCTTAGCCACTAGGCACCCTGGGTACCCATTTATCTACCAAACACTTTATTTATTTGTGTGGAAGGATGAACAGCTGGGGTTTGCTGCGCGCCGGCTGCCGTCACCGGGTCTCGAACCCGGGGCCGATGAATTAGTAGTCATCGACGCTAACCACTCTACCACCGAGGCGCATATATATATATATATATGAAGAAAATAACCATATATATGATGAAAATAACCTTTTTCCTTTGTGGTTATTTTCATCATAAATATTAGTCATGTGTTACTTTCGTGAAATAATTTTCATGTATACATACCTTTCAACCTTTCAAATGTTCCATGCGATGATTCCTCATTTCACGAAGGTCAAGCTTGTCGCCCCTCCTCTTGAGTTGGCCTGGTGAAGTAGAGAGTTGGTTTCTTGTACTCTCCACCTCACTTAGCCAGGTACGCCCGGCTCATCTGGGATTGTTCTGAGCCAGGCGTCTAATCTTCTTTTGAAGATATCCACCGCAACATCACTCGTGTTCCTTAGTTTCTTGGGCAGTTGGTTAAACAGATTTGGTCCTCTCACAACAAACCTATTTTTTTTCAGAGTTGAAGATGTTTCTTGTCTAGCCTTTAATTTGGGAACACGACACATTCGTCCTTTTCTACTTTCCACTGTTGTTTTCAGTGGTTATAGGGCTCAAAGTAAGATTAGGAGTTAGTTTTTCCATTATTTTTCAAGTATAAATAATAGTATATCTCTCTTTTCTTCCTTCCAGTGAATATAAGTTTAATTCACATAAACTTTCCCAGTAATTTTGTTCTTTGCATTAATTGATCTTGGCTGTGACGCTTCTCTGAATCCCTTCTAGCTGATTAATATCTTCTTGTTTATATGGGGATGTTAGGACCGAACAGTATTCCAACTTGGGTATGATCAGTGTTTTCAATAGAGGAATCATTATATTCCTATTCCTTCTTTTAAAGGTTCTCAGCATCTGTCCAGTTATTCTTTTTGCTATGTTTACTGCTATCTTATTTTGTGTTTCAAATTCGCGTCATCAGTCATTACAACACCTAAATCTTTTCCTTTAGAATTTCTCTGAATTTCTTGTCCATTTGGGGTATAATATTCCATGGATTTTAGATCCTCCCTTCTTCCGTACCTTAACAGTTGAAATTTCGCAGTGTTAAATTTCATACTGTTGCCTTCTGACCACTTGTAGATTCTGTTCATGTCTCTGTTTGTATGGATCCTATATCCTCTGGGTTTCTTATTTTTCTACTGATCTTTGTGTCATCGGCAAAGGATGTTACTGTGCTGTCACTGGTAACCTTCACATCTATGTCAGTTAGTATGATTATGAAGAGTAATGGAGCTAATACTCTTCCCTGTGGTACTGAGCTAAGGACTTCTGATTCTCATTAAGATATTCCTTGAACTGTAACGACTTGCTGCTAAGAAAATGATATATATATATTCATTTTCCTACTTTTCTTGTTATTCCCATATATATTTCAGTTTATGTGCTATGATTCCATGGTCACACTTGTAAAACGCCATTACTTTCAAGTGCATCAGTAATTTTGTTATCGTGTTCCATTAGTTGTGATGGGCATGATCTACCTGATCGGAATTTATATTGGTTATCATTTTAGTTTTTTCCGAGTTTCAAAAAGTCGTAGAATTTTTCGCTAACTATTCTTTCAAATGTTTTTGTGACATAAGATGTAAGCGACACTGGCCTATAGTTTGTGACCTCTAATCGATCTCCTCCTTTATACAGGGTGTCCCAGAATTAACTATCTATTTCAATGAAATCGGACAAATTTTTTAAAAACACACTTTTATTTATGTTTATCATGTTTAATATGTGTTAAAAATGTATAAATTTCTAAATTTTTTTCATAATTTTATTTTCATAATTTTTTCATAGTTTTTCATAGTTTTATTTTCATTCTCTTTCAGAACCCTATTAATAATGAATACACAAGAACGCATCTTTGTTGTAACATCCCGTATCAAAGGAATGCAATGTAATGAAATCAGAAAAAAATTTACAAGAAGATTCCACAGAACCGGTCCTACAGACAAAGGGATTTGTGAACTTGTGAACAAATTTAAAAGAACTGGATCCGTACACGACGAGGTGGGAAGAGGACGCCCAAGGACAGCACGTAACAGTACCGAACAGGTACGACAATTGTTTGAGGATGAACCAACAACTTCGGTTAGGGAGGCCGGTCGAAGACTCAACATATCCAAGACAACAGTTCATAGAATCTTGCGTTCGACACTGATGAAAAAGGCTTATCACATTCAAGTGTTGAAACTTCTCAATAAAGTTTTGACTTATGATTTATAAATCTATTTGTTTTTGTATCATAATTTAGTAATAAACACAAAATTATGTCAGTTTTTATTAAATTTGTCCGATTTCATTGAAATAGATAGTTAATTCTGGGACACCCTGTATATTGGAACTATGTTCGCTCTCTTCAGAATGCTCGGTGTTTCCCCCGCGGCGAGTGATCGTCTCCATATCCAATATAGGGGCTTAGCGATTGCATTCTTGCAGTTTTTGATCAGTGTGGCATTCCATTTCTCCGGTCCTGCCGCCGAATGTTCGTTTAGTTTCCCTTTAGCTTGTATAATATCATCTGTTGTAAAGTCAAAGTTCGTTATACTTTCCCCTTGTAGTTCTTCTTCTAAGAACGCGTTTCTATCGCATATCAGTTTATCAGTTTTGGGGATATTGAAAGATGATTCATACTGAGCTCTTAATATTTCAAATATCTCTGTTAGATCATCAGATAAAGCATTGTCTTAATTTTTTAAAGGTCCGATAGTCGCATGATTTTTCGACTTCCATTTTGCAAAATTATAGAAGTTATCGCTCCAATAGCGTCGTCTTCTTTCTCTGTATGCTTCTCAATTAGATCCTGTATGACGCAGTCCATACACTGCAGTTTATCGTTTAATATTTTTCTGATATTGTTTTCTTTGCAATTTCTTAATTTTACAGTCACTCTTTTTCTCTTGCGGAACATTGACCTCTTTTGTCTCTCGAATCTGCTTCTCTTTCATCTTTGTTCCATTTTTGGGATATGTCTTTCCACAATTTCTAGCGTCTTCTCCTCTAAGGTAAGTAGCATCTCTTCCGTTGTCTCAGCATCAAAGATTGTTTTCCAGTCTATTCCTTCCACGCTGGATGCAATATCTTCCCAATTTGTAGTCTTGGAGTGAAAATTTAAAAATTCGAATTTGCTTCTTTCTATAGAGTGTGTTCTTTCCTTTCCTGTTGCTTTTATATTTGTTATTATTTCAAAAATGTTGTGATCAGATATTATATTTGGGGCTATTTCTGTGTTATCAATTAGGTTGCTGTTGTTTGTGAATACCAAATCTAGGCAGTTGTTTTTTCTTGTATTTTCTGTTATTTCTTGTGTTAACATAAATTCATCGGCTAGAGCTAGCAGCATTTTTGCCTGTTCCTGGTCTTCCCGTGTGTCCCCTTTGACTTGGTGTATACATATATTTTTTCCTATCCTTTTATATTTCATAAATTGAAAATTAAAATCACCACAGTGAAAAATATTTGGGGTTGGAGAATGTAGATCTTTTACCCAGTTTTGTTACCTCTGTAATGGAATATGAGGATTTTGAAGTTGGTGTGTTTGGGGGTCTATATATTACAATCAGTGCAATATTTAATTTTTCGACTTTTGCTGCTACACATTCTACGTACTTGTTTGAAGTACTAATAGTCATTTCTGCCATATGTTTCTCGCGTGTATAAATAACACATCCTCCTTTACGCCTCACTGTTCTTTCGGCTCGGAGTATGTTATAGTTGCCAATATGTATCGCTTTTTTGTCACCATAAAACTTACAATTTTCAAAGTTCGCCTGGCAGTCCTTTAGATGGGTTTCCGTGAGGCATGCAAAGTCTGCTCTGGTTTCTTGCACGAGTCCTTTCAGGTATGTGACTTTGTCCAGGGAATGGTTTGATTTAAGGCCCTGTGATCCTCCGAGAATTTTCTTCTCTTTATCTTTTTCGATACCTGTTGTCCCCGATATCGCATGGAATGTTTTTCTGTATACTTTCTGTACGGCTCTCGGATCCCTGTACATGTCAGTTGGCTTTGTATCTACTAGATGGTATTTAGCAGCTGAATTGTGTTGGCTACATCTAAAAAATTGGTAGTCCTCTTTGGTGCTGGTTTGGTGCTGGAGCACCTATGGTGCTCCTTTGAGGTGGTGGTAGCGGCATTTTTGGCTGGAGTTGCACCTCCCATATCTTGCATAGATTTTGCAGATAATAAGATGATGGAACTTGCATTCATTTTCAAATTTGCAATATCCCTTTGTGTAATGGAAGCTACATAAAGTGGGATGTGCATAGATGCATTGCCTATCTCGGTATCTGCAGTGCCCTTTTCCATAATACTAGGAGCACTCAATATATTTTGCCCCACCCTTTTTTCTTACGTAAATAATAGGCCATGGGATGAAATGTCTTTTGGGCCGAAAGTTTGAACTTTCTGCGCTTCACATAATCAGATTTTTCCAGTTTGAACCTCCCCTCCTCGTATAAAACCGCTTTTAAACGCCCTTGTATAAAACTGATGGTTAACGCAGTTTCGAAAATGGCATCTGACAGTGATGTGGGTCGTAAACAGAGAACTGTTATTGAGTTCTTAACCACATAGAAGGAAACAGTTGAAAATATTCACAAACGTCCACAAAACGTTTACGAAGACGCTGTTGTTGATCGAAGCACAGTTGGACGCTCGTCTAAACGTGTGAGATCATCGGAGAGAGGGAGAGCCAGCCTCGATGATGAGCCACGCAGCGGTCGCCCGGCATCGGCTGTAACATCTCACACTGTGCAACGTACAAACAGCATAATTCGATCAAATCGGCGAGTCACATACAAGGAGCTATCACTGGAGCTAGGGATTAGTGAAGGAAGTGTGAATACGATAATTCAGCAACTGGGATACTCAAAAGTGTGTTCACGGTTTGTTCCTCGCGAACTGACTGAAGATCACAAAGCCCAAAGAAAAGAAATTGCTTCTGAGTCGTTGGTTCAATACGAGACAGAAGGGGATGACTTCCTTTTACGAATTGTGACTGGGGATGAGACTCGGGTACACCACTTTGAACCTGAAACCAAACGCCAATCCATGGAGTGGCATCACGCAGATTCCCCACGCAAGAAAAAGTTCAAAATGGCTCCCTCTGCACGAAATGTTATAGCCACCATCTTCTGGAACATGAAAGGGGTGATTCTGGTGGACATTATGAAGAAAAGACAAACAATCAACTCAGAGGCATATATTGCTACCCTACAGAGACTCCAGAGACGTATAAAGCGAGTTCGACCGGAGAGAAAACTGAAAGACGTCATTCTTTTGCACGATAACGGAAGACCACACAACAGTTTGCAAACAAGAGAGGCCATCATAAAAATGCGCTTGACTGTGTTACCCCATCCTCCATACAGCCCGGATCTGGCACCTTCAGACTTCCATTTGTTTGGGCCAATGAAGGATACTATTCGTGGAAGAAAGTTTCAGAGTGACGATGAGGTTGTTCAGGAGGTTAAGAGGTGGCTCCAGCGGAACCCAGCGGACTTTTACCAGCAAGGAATAAAGGCCCTTGTTTCGAGGTGGAGGAAAGCCGTAGAAAAGGATGGAGACTATGTGGAAAAATAAAAGATTGTAAAAATTTCTGGAACTTACAAGGAAACTTCGAAAGAAAAAAAAAGGTGGGACAAAATATATTGAGTGGCCCCTATGATATTTTCTACGTTTCTAGTTCTTGTCGTCTGTTTATTTTCTGTTTTTAATTTTGGTATTATCATTATTTTTATTATTTTCATTATTATTATCATTATTTTTACTATTATCATTTCTTCCGTTTTCAGTTCTTATCGGCCGTTTTATTTCTAGGTATTTCGTTTTTATCTTTTTATCATTATCCTCGTTGGGCAGTTTTACCATATCGCAAGTTTTACTCATCTCTTTTCTTTCTTTTATGACTTCATTTTGTGTTATGTTTTTATGTGTTCATCTCTCATCCATCCGGGTTTTCAATGGGACATTTCGGTACTCTTGTTTCCCCCATTATTCCCTCCTTTTTCCGAAACACTCGTATTCGCTTTCTCCATTTTTTTAAATATCGCAAAAGAGTTTACAGTCTGTGTATACGCGTCGCACAGAAATTTAATCTCCGAGATTTGTTTGGTGTTAGACACGAGGGATATTTTTCTATCGTCCCACTTTATACAGATAAAGTCATGCAGTTTTTGACAGAAATCACACCTGTTTGCCGCATTTTCAGTTGTTTCCAAATTACACAAATTGCAAATTAGGTGAGAATTTGAACCCATGGTCATGCTATTCATTAATTAATTATCGTCGTTTTGCTGGGTGTTGGTGTCGGGTGTTAATCACGAGGGTTTTATAACCTTTGCGTTTTATGACCTTTTTCCGGCCTTGTTTCAAAACTTTTCTCGATTGCCAACCGTGTTACGATTTAAATATATATTTTAAACTGGTAATAATTTGTGTAAACTGTATTGCACTTTCTTAAATTGAATGAATTTCACTTTATAATTTAGATGCACGGACTCACTGATACTTTATACACTTTCGGGTTTAAACAGAATAAGCCGCCGATAAGTTATTCCCTTCTTATTTGAATATTAAGAGAGAAATATTAAGAAAGAAAGTATTAAGATAATAAGATATTAAAATATTAAGAGAGAAACAAAGCGTCCATTCCCCACGATGTACAGGCAAACTATATATATATATATATATATATATATATATATATATATATATATACATATATATATATATATATATATATATATATATATATATATATATATATATATATATATATATATATAACATCTAAGGTCATGTGAACATTCATCTTTACGTCGGATCCAAACCACTCTAAGTCTGAGCCGAGACTCGAACCCAAGACATTCAAATTAACAACCAGGTGCACAGGTCAAATACTGTAAAATAAATTTATCAAAAAACACTAAATAATATCTGCAGAGAAACCATTACCTTTTTCTAAAAATAAACAATTAACAAACAAAAATTGTTTACTTAACTTAATTATTATTAGTGTCAATGAGAAGTAAAATTTTATTGCTCATCAATAACGGAATCGTGTGATGACAATAGTGTAGTGTTTATTCAATATATCTACTTCAAAATCAGTTATTGAAAGCCATTCATTATCTTATTCATAAGTGAATGAAGACCTCTGTTGAGTTCACACTCCTAAAACATTTTTGCGACGGCATCAATTGACGTATTTTGCATTGGTGACAAATGGCAAGATTCACTTATTGTTGCAAAGGATAATTTATTGATTTATAGATTATGTATTTATAATTCAGGTCAATCGGAGGCATCGAATGCATTTGTTTTGGTATTATTATTGGTAGGACATAGAGGGATAGAGAGACAGATAGATAAATAGAGAAATGCATTGTTTTCTTACTTTCTTGATATATGAGAAGTTTCGGGTTCCCGTGCATGGATTATAGAGTCGCAACGTCATTGTTCTTAGTTCGACTCCCATCGTTGCTGGCGTAAAATTCTACCATTCATTAATTGCAAACATTAACATCCTTATAAAGCTTTTATCTCTTAAATTATTCCTTATATTTATCTATTTAAAGATACACGTTTTAGCAAACTTTGCAGAAAATTTCAGTTGTGGTTCACATCTCACACATTTCAGGGAAGTGTGAGAATCTTTTGCGTCTTGACCAACAACGCGCTAACAAGATAGGTGACTTTTATACGACAAGGTTACCTGACCCGGCTTTGCCCGGGTTAAGGTTAGCTACCCTCTGGGTACCTAAACCCCCCCTTTATTCAACTTAGGAGCTAACCCCGTCCCCCATTACCCCCACCCCTCACCATTACCCCAACCCTTTTACCATTACTTCCCAGGATAAATTTCACAAACAGACAAACAGACAGGCTAAACTACAGAAAAGAACGCAGTCGTGAAATTTTTGAGCTTCACATTGTGTCAAGATTTCTGAATCTGATTAGATATCCCCCAAAACTCCCCTGACCAAATAATTGAACTCCCAATTACTGTCGGTTCAATTATTTGGTCAATAAAACTATAGAAAAGAACACAGTCATGAAAATCTTGAGCTTCACATTGCCGCCCGTAATTTCTGAAAGTGTGACGGACAGACGGACAGACAGACGGACAGACAGACGGACAGACGGACAGCTCTCTTATTATAGTATAGATTAGATTTTGTAACATACAAGTATGTTATATATTGTCAACTATTTTATTTTGGAATATTCCTCTTTTGGGATAAATTCCTTCCACTTGAAAAGCAAAACATTATTCACAAATGCCCGTCCGAAGATCCAAACCCGTTGTCTTTTGCTGGAAGGAGAAAAAAATTGCAGTAAACCATCAAATTCTGAGGTTTAGTTAAAAAATATTCTATTTAGTGAACTGCTTCAAAATGGTGATACGTCAAATACTACGATAATAATGTTTAGGGTTAATCTCCTCTCCTAACATCTAAGGTCATGTGAACCTTCATCTTTACGTCGGATCCAAACCACCCAAAGTCTGAACCGAGACTCGAACCCAAGACATTCAAATTAACAACCAGGTGCACAGGTCAAATACTGTAAAATAAATTATCAAAAAACACTAAATAATATCTGCAGGGAAACCATTACCTTTTTCTAAAAATAAACAATTAACAAAGAATTTCAGCTAATAAATACATAAATTGAAATATACGCTTTAAATCTGATCCAATTAATAACTAAGATAAATAAATAAATAAAATAAAATAAACCACTAAATTCTACCAAAAACAACTCTACGGAGTCTCCAACCCACGTTTCATTTAGTTGAAATTAATGTCATGAATAAAGTTCGCGTCTGCGCTGTGAATAATCAGTTTCGACTGCGAATGAAGCTAATTTGAGTCTCATAATTTGATCAAGGGTTTGTAATACCCATTTTGGATTTCGGATTAGTTAATCACTTTTCATCATTGAGTAATCGGCAAATTCCTTTAATAAGCGTTCATTGTTCACTTCATTTCAACGACAATTATTTTTCTATAAAGTATTCTAAAACAATATACAGTGTGTATATATATATATATATATACACACAGTGTGTGTATATATATATAATATACACGGTGTGTATATATATATATATATATATAGAAGCATGAATTTTTTACTGTACCTTCGCACATGGTTAATTAGTCCCCTAGTACAAAACATGCTCTATGTGATGTCCTCTCAGCTCATTAACTCTTTGTAGACGAACAACAAAATTTTGCAGTACTCTGAACAGAGTACTTCGAGAATGTCGAAAGCTGGGAAATTTTTTGTTCAAGTGATGCTTTCAATTCTTCTATTATGCGTGGATTCTGTTTATACACTTCATCTTTTAAATAAGCCCACAGATAAAAATCACAGGGGCTTAGAGTTAGTGATGGTGGTGGTCATGATACTCCTTTATCATAAACCGCAGAAAATCTGCTGGACATGACTCTTCCGTCGGAAGTATTGCGTAAGTATCGTGAGCTGAGAGGCCATCGCATAGTTTATATTTTGCTGTAGCATACGAATTCCCAATGTGTAGAGAAGGTACAGTAAAATTTTTATGCTTTTGTTTCGGTTAATCAGATGTTTAAAAAATCCACCGACATATATATATATATATATATATATATATATATATATGTGTGTGTGTGTGTGTGTGTGTGTGTGTGTGTGTGTGTGTGTGAAAGCTTTTGCATTTTATTTTTTTTTAATTTTCCTAAAATTCTTTGATGTTTTACATTATATGTTGAAATTAAACTAACTTTTTTATTTGTTAAATTTTTCCAAACGAACGGCAAATGTTTCATAATTATCCTATGCATGATACAAAAGATAAGGACGGATTTTTAAACATCTGACACTACAGTATAAGAGGTTTGTATTTTTTTTATTAAGTGAAACAAAAGCATAAAATTTTTACTGTACCTTCTCTACACATGGGAAGAAAAGGTGTAAAATTAAATATAAAACAAGACGGCTGTTAACATTGGATGTTGTATGATGTAGTATTAAAACATCGACATATAATTAAAGATTATGTATATTTTTATATACTTTATATACAAGCACTTTTTTTCTTGGGATGCAGACTCTTGAGTCTACGTACATTATTTAAAACCCTGACATTATTGAAGAAATTTTTGGCTATATAGGAATACAATTGTTTATCTCAATAATTGTAACTGGTGTGTAGAGAAAAACGACAGGAAAGAAGGTTGGAATGAAAATAGGTGAGAAATAGAGATAGGGTTTGTATGATTTGATGAATTTATCTTTCAGCTCTTTCTGGAAAGTGTTTAGCGTGTTAGATTCTTTCGTTTCTTGATCGAGGTTGTTCCAAGGGTTGAGTTCAGTGGAGCATAAGGATCTAGTTACACAGTGTAGAGTAAAATTTGGTTTCCTGAAATATGCTTTTGAGTGTCTTGTGTCGGAATGGTGTTGGGGTTGAGATGCTAATAACTTGTTTTGGATGATTTCTGGAATAATATTACTGGCGATTTGAGACATATGAAAGTCAATTTAGTTTATAATTATCTTCTAGTATTAAAGTCTTTAAAATCGTAGGACATCAGGGGCGGATTCAGGGAGGGTAGTCTGGGGGCGGCACTAAACAGACATCATGCTGAGTATTTTATTTGATCCCCATTTTTTTATATATCATATGCTTGACCCTCCATATTGTGAGGTAGCAACAGGAAACAGGCTTCCTGTTCTTGTGCGTGAGCTGAAAAGTATCAAAAATTCACACTCCCCGAAGGGGATGATCCACATTTAACTTAAATTACAATGCATACATGGGCCCTAGTGTTCAATGGAGTGGTAGTGATTTACGTGTTAAGTTGCATCCAACCAATATGTCTTATCTGGGAGATAGTAAATTGAACATGCTGACAATGTTTAACACGTATTGTTGCATTGCATGTTATGTGTTACAGTGTTTATTCATTGAAATGTCAGTTAAATAGAGGATTACAGCCTTTTCAATGCCATGAACACTGTCATTACGTCCGAAGGTTTTTTTTTTAGTTTTTACAAGACCATTTTTTATTCACTTCATTGGCATCCCCCTTGTTAATATACAATATATATATATATATATATATATATATATATATATATGAAAATTATTTCGCGAAATAACACGTGAAAAATATTTATGATGAATAAAACCACGAAGGAAAGGAAACACAGAATGGTGCTCAAGCGCTTTCGTCTAATGACATCCTCAGGAACACTCAACAACACTGTTCCTGAGAATGTCATTAGACGAAAGCGCTTGAGCACCATTCTGTGTTTCCTTTCCTTCGTGGTTTTATTCATCATATATATATATTATATATATATATCCTTGAAATTATATTTAATTATTCATTTAAGTTCCCATAAATGAATAATCATTATTCATTTAATTATTCATTTATGTTTCCATTCATCACCAGTTTCATGAATAGAAATAATTGTTCTCTAAAGATATTTGGCAATGAGTCAACCAACAAATCAGCGCTCGCTCACTAAACCCAAGATTGATTCATAAAATGTTACAACCGTTTGTACTACATACAACAAATATATATCAGGTGTCGCTATCTGTTCTCAAGAGTGTCCTACGAATAATGAGCGCAACTGTACGCATGTTTTTTTAGAAAGCCAAATTGTTTGTGTATTATTCTATGTTTTTATATATTTTTATTTTATTATATATTACTTTCTTATATAGTTTACTGATGATTGGAAGGACGTAGATGGGCCTAGTTTGAGGGGAAGATTTATCACCTGATTTAAAAATAGAGCAATCAGGGAGAATTCCACTTTGAATGGATGATTAATGAGTTTTGCAAGATGATGTACAGTTAAACTCACGTATTCCTTATAAATCCTATAAGGGATTCTGTTCAGCGTACATTTTTTATTTTTCAGTTGTCTTATGTCTGTTATTATATCGTAAGTTGTCGTAGTGACAAGAATAAAGAGTGTGTAAGGGGAGGCTATCGGTATGTATCGAAGGGTCGTGACGTGGGTTGTATATTAGACACCAGTTTAGATCCCACTTCAGTGAAAAATTCGTTGAAAGTGCTTATATTTGTCGTGTCTCTAATGCAGTGGTTCTTAAACTTTTTACTACCATGCCCCCTCTAGGAATTGGTCCTTCCCTCCACGCCCCCCTTCAATCAAAATAACATTCTCAATAACTTCTCAATATTAGCCCATGCTCTCGTTAAGAGAATAACAAATACAATTAGAGAAATTCCTGTTTCTAGGGGGGCGCGCCCCCCAGGTTAAGAACCACTGCTCTAATGGGTTAGTTATCAGTTATTAGTTTTTTGAAGTACAGAGAGTTTTTTGCTGTTTTTTATTAAACGGTTTGTTAATGATATTCCAATATTGATATTCCAATATTCCTCGAATTCACATTTATAGTAATAGGCTTTTGCTTTCAGTATTAATGAGTTGTTTGTTTCGATAATGAGTGTTTATTTCTTTAGGAAGTAAACTTTCGTTTATGTTTTCGTATATTTCATGTCTTTATTTAATGGTTGTTTTTAGACCTGGATTCGAACAGGGGTTGTTTGTTCTAACAGTGGGAATATTTTATATATATATATATATATATATATATATATATACAGGGTGGGCCGTAAGTTTCCATACATAAGAAAATTTAAACGTTTGTTTTTATGTTTCAGATACACTAAGAATATGCGTTTGTAAGATCTTGTTTACTGATGAAGCAAATTTTTACGTCAATGGAGAGGTTAATCGGCAAAACACGTTATTGGAGTAATGCTAACCCTAACTGGCTGAGTCCGACGAAGATGCAAGGTGCCGGTAAAGTGATGGTGTGGGCCGGGATATGGGGTGACAGAATTATTGGACCAATTTTTGTCAGTGGAAATCTTAATGCCGAAAGGTATCTTAACATGTTGCAAGAAGAGATTTTCCCATCCCTGCTAAACGAGGAAGGTAACTTCCCAGTTTACTTCCAGCAAGATGGAGCTCCACCTCATTATGGTCTTCACGTGCGTCTGTATTTGGATCAGCAGTTTCCGGATGCTTGGATTGGTCGGCGTGGTCCTGTGGAGTGGCCTCCCAGATCCCCAGATCTCACCCCCCTTGAGGCCATGGTGTATCAGGAAAAGATACGAGACATAAATCATCTAAAGGAACGTATCACCAACGCCATTACAAGCATAACGTCAACTGTGCTAATACGTGTTCATCAACAGTGGGGAAAACGTATTGAAATGTGTTTTCAAAACAATGGCAACCATGTAGAGCATATTATATAAATAAAAATGGTTGTCCATAAAAAAATGTTTATTTTTCCTATGTATGGAAACTTACGGCCCACCCTGTATATATATATATATATATATATATATATGAAAATTATTTCACGAACGTAACACGTGAATAATATTTATGATGAAAATAACCACGAAGGAAAAAGAAAACACAGAATGGTGTTCAAGCGCTTTCGTCTAATGACATCCTCAGGAACACTGAAATAAATAAGTTCGAGACGACACATAGGTCACAAAGAAAAATTTAAAAGCATACAAATTTATAAGGAAAAGCTACCAGAGTTTTAGCACTTTGCCCCTCTTGTCTAAATCCGTTCTGAACGAATTCAAAAAAACAGGATCAAGCGAAAAAAGCCCCCCCCCCTGGCTAATGTTGAAATTATTTGTAAGTTGAATAATGGCAGACTCAAGAATTTTTCTATTAACAATGTTGCTTGAGTGAAAACAAATTGAAGCATTATTCCAATCAATACAGTGGGATAACTCTGACAAATGGACGAAAAGGGCACTGGACGACTGTCCCGTTCTAACGGAATATTGATGCTGTTTTACACGCGTGTGCAAATCCTTTCCCGTCTGTCCAATGTAAAAGGGACCACAATGTTTACAACCAATTTTATAGATAATGCTTGAATTATTGGTAGGGCTATTTTTTACTATGATATTTTTCACAATATTGTCATATGAAAATACTACATTAATATTCAAAAGTTTAAGTACATTAGCAATGCCTAAAAAGCCTGGGAAAAATGGAAGTACTAAAATATTCTTCGACAAAATGCGAGGGTTATTATTCACGCGATAGAAAGTTCGTTTTGCCTTGTTAAGACAAGATTCCAAAAAAAGCAGGTGGGTAACACAAATCACTTCCAATACTGTTAATTTTTTATAATTCAGCATCCATGTATTCCGTACTGGCGATCGTAAGAGCGTGGAGAAACATATTATGTTAGTATTTTAGTACTTCCATTTTTCCATTTTTCCATTTTTTCCATATATATATATATATATATATATATATAGTGGCGTGCGGTGGGTACGTCTACAGGGTAAGCGGTATTGCGTGCGAGCACATGCACTATATGTACAAATTGTACATATTATATAATTATAGTAGCTAATGATAAACTTCATAACTGGCTAGTGGGTATGTACTGTAGCCTATTCTGAAAAATAGGGTACTGTCTTTAATATCTTTAATAAGATTTTATCAGGGTAGGCGGCGCTTACCTAGCTTACCCTGAATGCACGCCATTGATATATATATATATATATATATATATATATATATATATATATATATGCTGCAAACCCACAAGGAAAAAGAAAAAGGAAAAAGAAAAACGATTCCAAGTCCTTTCGTGTATTCAAAGCTACACCTCGTCAGGGAATGAAGATAAAAGGCGAGATGCCCATAAATATATACAACGTACAGGAAAAACAAAACAATTAGCACATACTTAACAAGGGCTAATGAGAGGCAAAAGAAATTTTAACATGATATCGTCAATTTTATACGTCCCCGCACTGTTATTGAAATTGTTTTTACAATGAATAAATGCACATTCTAGAATATTTCTTTCTATTATATCTCTGTTTTTAACAAGCGCTTTAGAACTATCCCAATTGTTGCTATGGTTACATCTATACATATGGTTAAATAAAACATTGAAATTATTAGCTGTTCTCCAAGCATATTTATGCTGTTTTACCCTAATATCTAACGTTTTACCGGTTTGGCCTATATATACTGAGTTACATTGTGTACATCCGATCGAATACACACAACCAACAACATTATCAGGGCTATTCTTTATTAGGCGTGATTTAACAGTATTATTATACTTAAAGATTACATTAATGCCAATTGCTTTAAGTACAGTTGGAAGGCATTGAAAATTAACATGGTAAGGTAGGCTAAGGATATTTTTACGCTGAAATTCCTTTACAATTACATTATTATAATACCTATTCTTGGCTTTCTTAAGACAGTTATCTAAAAATGAAATAGGATAACATAATTTAGTACCAATATTCATGATATCGCATAACTCGGAATCTAAAAATTCAGGACTGACAACTCTCAGTGCTCGAAGAAACATAGCAGAGAAAATAGAGGATTTAATCGAAGGATGATGGTCAGAATAAAAATGCACATAAGAGTTATTATTAGTAGGCTTACGGTAGACTTCATATTTGAACTGATTAGAGTATCTCCAAATTTTTAGATCAAGAAAAGATAGGCTTCCATCACTTCCATCATTTTCTTTTTCAAATGTAAACTTAATAGATGGGACTAAATTGTTGAGCCTACCAAGAAATAAGTCCACATCCAAATTATTAGGCCAAAGGCATAAAATATCATCTATATACCTGTACCAAACCAGGTTAAAATTAACAAACGTAGGCAAAATTCTACTTTCAAAAACTTCCATATATAAATTAGCTAGCACAGGTGAAAGGGGATTTCCCATAGCCAATCCAAACGATATAGCATAAAACTTATTTTCTAACTGAAATTTACAATCTTTGACACAAAGCTTAATTAACTCAATAAGAGTGTTGTGTTGAACAGGGAAAGAATATTCAGAGATCTTATCTTTTAAAAAATCAAGTAGGTCATCAACAGGGACTTTTGTGAATAACGAGCATACATCAAAACTTACCAATTTGAAATTAGGGTCATTAGGAAACTTCAGTTTGTCAATAAGATCCATGCTATTTACAATATGTGACTCAGAAATAGAGCCAACTAACGGCGTTAATAAACTAACTAACCGCGAAATGGTGTGCGGAGGTGCGGTGAGCGGTCACCTCGGTAAAAAGGTGCGGAGGTGAGGGTGCGGAAGGTGTGCGGATTGGTCCGCACACCCGTTAAATGATATTGTATTCTAGTAATTTTCTGACCTCTCATAACAAAAAAATGACTTTATTGTATTAAAACTTTATTTTCACAATTAAATATTAAATAAAAGTTTATAAAAGTATTAATATATTAATGGAAACTTATATATTTCCTTGCGATAAAACTTTATATATGTAAATAGGGTGCGGGTGCGGGTGCGGTTGTGCGGAAGTGCGAAAACATAAAGGTGTGCGGGTGCGGAAGAGGCTAAAGTGCGGGTGCAGAAGTGCGGGTGCGAACCTCCCATTTGGTGTGCGGTTGCCCAGCATTGACGGTAATACAGTTGTTGCACTTAAAAACAATTTATTGCATTCCATAATGTCTTCACGGTACATTGTCTCTAGTTTCATTAAATCGAGAAATTAGTAGAAGAATCAGTGTCTATAAAATTCTGTATTTGGTACAGGGTAGACCAAAAAATTGCGAATAATTTGAAATGTTAGAAATTTTGAAGGAAAATGTCTTTCACGAGAAACCCACAAAAATTCCAGGGCTTTTAAGGACACAGTAATGCGAGTAATTTCATTTTTTTACGTGACACTCTGACACTATTCAGACGGTAATTGCAAAATTTGCCACGTGGGTTCGGATTGTGCGCAAGACGCACGACGACAGTTCGAGCATACATTTTGACAGGGTAAAAATTGATTTTTATCTACCAAATAAAGCTTACCGTACATTTCTTGAACCTACAATGTAGTTTTCATTAGCATTGTAACATTTTTGTAGCTCACCCTGTTTTTACAGCATATATACACTGTATTATGAGTAATAGTTGGTAAATATCACTTCTATGTATGCTTAATAAAGTGAATGTCAAAACAAAAGACATCCGAAAAATCATGCACATGTTTCTTAATTAATTATCATAAACGCTTAATATCATAAGTTATGTGTAGAATGAACTGTAATTGGGTATTACTTATTCCTCCACCTTACAAATATATAATAATGGTTAGCTTCCGCCCGAATTGTTCATTCTGACGAAGGTCGAGCTTTTCACTCCACCTTAAACCTACAGTTTAACGTGGAATCTGAACCACGCCCCACCAGCAGCCCAGCATCTTAACCACTAGGCCACCCAGAGTACCCATTTATCTACCAACCACTTTCTTTATTGTGTGGAAGGATGAACAGTTGGGTTTTGCTGCGCGCCGGCTGCCGTCACAGGGTCTCGATCCCGGGACCGATGGATTCGTAGTCAGCGACGCTAACCACTACACCACCGAGGCGCATATATATAATATATATATATATTTTAGGAGAAATCCAATGACAAGAAGGAGAGTAAATGCCATGAAAAGTGTCTTCTTTAATGCACAACGTTTCGAGCAATACGCTCATCTTCAGGCTAAACAGTGACAAAAAATGACAATATGAAGTTAAAATCAATAAATAAATGAATGAAACACATAAGAAAATAATTATTATGGAACCTATTCCTAGAGGCAAAATTTAAAAAGACTAAAAGAAGAGGGTTGAATTCAAAGTTATAAAAGAAGTTTACATATAAAAATACGAGAAATTTAAAAAGCTATTTTTTAAATTATATATAGTAAATTTGAAATTAATACAATGGGATAATTAACACTACTAACCTTTCACTGCTGGTTCCGAGGCACAAGTAATTTAAAACAAAGCAAAGGGAAAATACTATGGGTTGGGTGGTTGGAGAGTTATGAGTTAAAGAAAACACTTTTCATGGCATTTACTCTCCTTCTTGTCATTGGATTTCTCCTAAATATTAAATTGAAGCTTTGTAGAAGCAACCCGCATGATTATATATATATATATATATATATATATATATATATATAGGTACACTGAAATTATATTGTGGCTTTAACTAGGAAATACAAAGAAAACTGAAATAATATTCTAGAGTATTTGGTATATATATATATATATATATATATATATATATATATAGGTACACTAAAATTATATTGTGGCTTTAACTAGGAAATACAAAGAAAACTGAAATAATATTCTAGAGTATTTTGAATTGCCTCATTTTTGCCAAAATCTGAAATGAGTGTCGTAACTGGGTTTGCGGTGGTTTATAACTCATTCTTGGCTATGTTGGGGAGGTAAACAAATAGATATAACCCACACAAAACTTAAAAATATATCTTTTACAAATAATTTTCAGATTATTTAAAGAATTTCTATTTACTTTTTCTTTTCTGGATTAATGATAGATATTCTCGAATTTAGTGATTCGTTGCAAGGAATATAAAAAAACAGGGAAAGGAAAATAACCATTTATTTTTAATTTGTTTTATTAAATACATATTGAGTATAGAAATGATAACTGCAAAAAACAACCTTAACTATTCGAATAAAGAAGGCAAACTTTTAGCAAAATCCTTTTTTGGTTTCTTGGTTTTTTGGTTTCTATCAGATTACGTGAAATTATTCTAGCTCTGATAAAAACCATCTCGTGCTTCAAACCCAAATATCGAACTTGAAGAATCCGTCACTAATTTAATACAACGCTCTACATTCTGGGTATGATTGGGATAATTTGAAATGTTCAATGCGTTTTCTTTGATAGCTAAAATTTCTGATTTTGTTTGCTTCATTGTAAGAGGTGGCTCACTTAGTTTAGTATCATTCCAATTAATTATTTCATTCCACTTGTTTACATCAAAATTAAGAATAGGAACCTTGAAATCTCTGAATTCTAATATTCTAAATTTTGACCAGTGTCATTTCGCATGTCCATGATTTTGCTAACCAGTACAGCGGATAAAGTGATTTTTCCATAGAAATCATGCATTTCTGGAAAAAAGCATGAAGCTTTCTGTGGCTTATCTATACACATGTGAGAATAATTTTTGAGGTAGGGCCCAAAGATTATGGCCGCCATTTTCAAAATGGCGGCCATTAGTGAGAAAAGTTAAAAAGTCACCAGAAATTATCAAAACATTAAAGAAATTAATTTATGAATATCTGACAAAAGGCATGAAACATTTTATAATTTATCTATAAATATGTGGGAGTAATTCTGTTGGTAGCTCACAAAGATAATGACCGCCATTTTCAAAATGGCGGACAAAATGCGTAAAACAAAAATATCAATAGGAATAATCAAATCATTGCAACATTTATCTATCTTTCATGCATTTGTGTAATTATGTTAGCATGTAGTTTATTTAGTAATACAAATGGAATTTTTAAGTGTATTAACAATACAGTTTTAATATATATAATATTAAAATATATATATTATACAAAGCTGTCTTTGTTTTGCACTGCCTTTTGGGTCTTAAATAATTTCAACTGATTTCGCTTCACCGCTGACTCAATTGGAACTGTTTGCTCTTCAAGTCGTTGGTGCACGTAGTCCTTAAACTGATGCATTCCATGTGCTCGGAGTTCTGCTAAGTCCCTTAAGCGATGTTTGTGAAACTACTACCTTATTATGTATATTTATGAGGTCTTGACTGGTTTCTTCAAAAGGGTTGCCCAAATTGTCAATTGTATGTATCAAAGCCTTGACGTGTTTAAAGAAAGAAACTGTACGCTGGATTTGCATTAATGGTGCTGTGTTGAAGATTCACTTTTTTTCTGAAATCCTGTTTCAAAACCATGTATCAGCCGCGCTACTTCATGTCCTGACACCATCCATCTTCTCAATGCATCAGGATTCTCCGTTAAACCAATAGCACCTCCATCCCCCTTTACATGTGCTTGGTCCAATGCCATCGCTGAAAATATTCTCCCGCTAATGTTAGATGTGAATTTCCCAGCGCTAAATTCAGATTGTACTGGGTGATCCAGATAAATGGGACCCATAAAAAAAAGCCAAATATTCTTAATATTTAATTCCTTTCATAAAAACTATATATCATTCGAAAGAGTAGAGTTAAAAGTTTATTCTGAAATATTTATTTTTTAAAAATGACTCCTTTCAAATGTGCTCCATTAGTTGCCAAGCATTCCAGTGTTCTCGCTTGTAAGTTCTGCATCACTTTTGCAAGAGTGTGCGGTGGTATGGCCTGTATCTCATTTGTGATGGCGGCCTTCAATTCTTACAAGGTCGTTGGGTTATTTCTGTAGACCCTACTCTTTAAATATCCCCAGAGATAATAATCTGAGGGAGAAAAATCCGGAGACCTTGCGGGCCATTCAACGTCTCCAAATCTTGAGATTAACTCGCCTGGAAACGTTTGACGCAAAACTGCCATGCAGTTCCTCGTGGTATGGCAGGTAGCTCCGTCTTGTTGGACCCAGTGGTTTTCTAGACAAAGATCTCTTAATTTAGGAATAAGGAAATCGGTCAACATTTTTTCGTAGCGATCACCATTTACAGTGACCGTGTTTCCGGTGGAATCCTCGAAAAAGTACGGCCCTATGATCTGAGATGCAGTAAGACCACACCAAACAGTTACACGCTGACTATGCAACGGGACTTCGGTAATATTCAATGGATTTTTTGTTGCCCAGAAACGACAATTTTGTTTGTTTACAGTTCCATTCAAGTGAAAATGGGCTTCGTCTGACATAATCAAAGTTGCTAGAAAATTGGTGGTGTCATTTACCTTCTGTTGGATCAATTGACAGAATTGTCGTCTTCGTGCGAAATCTCCATCGTTTAGTTGTTGCACTGTTTGAATTTTATATGGAAAGAGCATTAAATTTTGTTTGAATATACGGTGTGTTGTTCCATATCCAACTCCTAACAGCTGAGAAGCACGTCTGATGCTTATGTTAGGATTATCCTGTACAATTTCATGAGTTCTGTTAATGATCTCGTCTATCCTTGCTGTGCGCACTCTTCCAGTTCGTTTTCTTTTTCCAATGCTGCCAGTTTGGGAAAAATTTCTGACACACCGACGGATTACTTTCTTAGAAGGTGATTTTGACATCTGAAAATTTGTCTTGAAAGATCTTTGAGCTGAAACTACACTTCTTCCATGCTCATAATATTGCTCAGTTATGAAACTCAGCTGTTCCACAGTCCATGCAGTCATCTTGAATGATGCGTATGATTTTATAAAAGGACTTATACTTTAAGAGTTACAGGGGTTTCTTTTGGGTCCCATTTCTTTGGATCACCCTTTATCTTGGGATGTAATCTTGGCAAATTTGCCATGTCCCTTAGATGCATAGGAAGCCATCTGGCGTAGTTGGTGTGATTAAAGGAAAAGAACCAAGGTACAATTCGTGTCAGAGATTTTACATACAAATCAAAATTGGAACTACGGATAGCTGACAAGAAATCGAGAAGAGAATCTTCTAGCTCCATGACTGTTCTCCAAAATGCAAACTGTGGAACCATTTCACACTGACTTTTACACCACTCCTCAAAAGCAAGAGGTTTGTTGCCTCCATCGCTTTCATCATACTCTTCAACATACTGTGTGTAGGCTTGCTTATTTAAACAGTACAATGCACACACACACACACACACACACACACTGTCACTTGATGTGCATATC
This sequence comes from Bathynomus jamesi, assembly GCA_023014485.1. Taxonomy (NCBI): domain Eukaryota; kingdom Metazoa; phylum Arthropoda; class Malacostraca; order Isopoda; family Cirolanidae; genus Bathynomus; species Bathynomus jamesi. The sequence continues at coordinate 137,651 of JAJOZX010000291.1, read as the reverse complement.
TTGTTCTTGTTATGTGAGACACATAAAGGTATGAGTCTGCTCTACCAGATGATGTGATGCCAGCTTCAATGAGAGCTTCAACCCATCCGTCCCCATCAAGTATATCTCCAAGCACACTCATTATAACATTCTCCAGATGAAGACCTCCAATCATGATAACATATTTGTCCTCTCTAAATGTGTCTGAAAATGTCCATTGTATACGTTTAGCGATCGCATCTAAGGGGACATCACATGTAGCTACTGGCGTTTGTCCAGGATTTAGATGGTTGATTGCCTCTGATATTACTCCCATTGCATGTCTTACCATAGCAACTGAATGTGCTACATCAGAAAACATAGGGAGTAGTACACACGTTGTTGTGTGCGTATCCACTTTTTCTTTATAACTTGTACTGCTATGAAAAGTTCTCCATGAAATGTACTCAGATGATTCTAAAACTCTTTTGTGGTCTCCCGTTCAACATGTTGAAGCCAGTTATCACTACATTACTGCGAACAACTGTATTCGACATAGCTTAGAGTCACAAGCTGGTTATACTTTGGAATGGAGGTAAGCCGTGGTTGATTTTGGAACAATGGTATGATTTGTGTGTATTTTTGAGGCAGATTTGCTACTTTCGTAATAGTTTACTTGCTACTACTAGTAGTTTGTGTCCTATCAGTTCCATTTTCACCTGGCATTTCATGTTGTTGTAGCGATATGGCTGTCCCGTCGAAAGACCCAATTGCTGTTGTGGATGAGGGGTTGTGATCGATGTTATGAACAGTCCCTGTTGTAAATATTCCTCCACGAAGACTCTGAGGGCACACAACACCTATTTCTTCATAATAGTCACAAGCAGACTTCGTTAGGTCGGAAATTTGTAAGACCCGGTCAAATGATATCCCTATTCCAAAACTATGTACCTTGGCCACTGGTTCGTTTTTTCTTGTTTTGGAGTGCAACATAAGTGACATATAAACAGGGAAAGGTGTTTCTAGAGACCGTTCATGACGTACAACATCACCACAAGGAACATTCTTGACCATATTGTAGCTGACTAGTTGTGCTATTGTTAGCGCCTCTTGTCTGGCATTGTTATCGCACTGCTGCTGACTATAGGCCTGTTCAAAAATCAACTTTTTCTTATTTTCATAGGTTTCTGTACTTTTTCCCATGCTTTTTGACCTGAAAAGGCCGAAAATCACAACAATTTTGACCTAGGTTGTTGGGAAGCATTGCCGCATGGAGCTTTACGTTTTCTGCCTTGAAATCGGCCAAAAGCACCAGTTCCGGGGTCCCTTGAATCATGTTTTGCACTATAACCTTTTATCTAAACAAGATAGAGCAACAAAATAGGCACCAAATTAAAGTGTTTTTAATCCTCTTTCTAACTTATACAATTATGATAGTCTTGGAACAAGAAATGGCACATTGGTACATACAAAGATTTCAGAAATATCACAAAATTCGTTTTCTCACACTCAAGGCAGACAAGGCGCCTTATTCATGACACAAATTTGAGATTAACATTTTGTCACAAGTCTAATCGATCAAGAAGTGAAAGCATTACATGATGATTAATTTCATAATTACATTTACACAGTCAGTTGTTGAGAGTTTGTTTCTTGAAGCTGTCAAAGCGGCGTCTGTTGAACTCCACAGCTTGAAGGAGATAGTCCCTTTGCTTGGCATCTGTTGTTATGACATTTGCAAAGTCGCTCATCATCTTGACACCACGTTCAGCAATGTCATTCACCGCTCTCAGATTCTTAACATAGTCCAACGCTTTTCTGTAGTCCTCATTCTGTGGCAAAGACGTGACAGGTTCCAGAAGCCACTCGGATCCAATGTTCAGTGTGTCCAGCAGGAAATGTGATTCTGGGCCAATTTGATCAACCAGGGTGGTCTTAGCTGTGACTCTCTGGAATAGAGGCTTTCCTGTTCTGAAGCTGTCTGGCTTCTCAGTGGCATGTAACTGGGCAGCAATGTCGTGCTTCAATGTGTCACTCAATCTACTGCTGAACAGGGCAAATGGCACGACTTCCTGCGTCAGGTACCATTTGTGGTTTTCCATCTTATTAAGTACTGCATCAGCAAGCTCTGGGTCAGTTTTCTTGTACTTCAACATGTCCTGGATTAGACTTAGATCATTCACGGGAGCATCTGCAGCAGACATTGACATCATCCATACAGGAGTGTAGAACAGCGCAAGGAAGGTGTTGAGTCTTTCCAGCTTTGATACAGTGTCTTCGTCGTACTCAAGTTGATCTGCAAACATCAGCATTTTCATGGAGTACAGGTTTCTGGCCATCCATCTGGCCTGATGAATGGCGCCTGGTCGACTCCAGTGAATACCTCGAGGAGGCGTTCCTCCAAGAACAATGACTGTCAGTTCAGCCATTTCCCTGTAGTCGGGTCTTGGAAGCCTTTCTGCTGTTAGAATGTCTTGGAGTATTTCTTCACTGTTCTTCTTCTTTTCCTTCAGCCATTTGCTGTTGATAGCCAGCATCTTTGGGTTTTCCTTGGACAAGTCCGTCCAAACATCCTTCAGATGCTCAAACCAGGGATTATCTGGCCCCTTCACCTTCCCAAACAGCTTCTCCCAAACTGCTCCTACTAGGATTTCCAGGATGTGATGTCGACAGGCCAGATAAAACACCTTTTTGTTCAGCATTTTCTCTAGCAGTTTGGCAGCTCCTCTGTGAACTCCACTGTTACTGGATGTAGTGTCAAAAACAAGGGCAGTAACATTATCAGTAATTTCCCATGTATCCAGTAAATCCGTTGAAGCCTCAGCCTGAGCTGTGCCAGAAGAATTGTCGATGACAGGTCCTCCCAATAACTTTCCTTCAGTGTATGAAGGTGGACCAGACACTAGCACAGCTAAAGTCTCTGAGGTACTTCCAGGTTCACTGCCCAAGACATCTTTGAGCAACTTTCCATCCCAGTGTAAGGCAGCGTACTGTGGGTTTTTCACAAAACTTGGACATGTGACTCTGGCTAATATTATACCTGGACAGCATTCTGTTGCGACGTGTTGTTGAGGTTGAGATGACGAAGTTATCCAGATCAGCCCCTCCAGCTTTCAAGGTGGCAGAAACCATGGCAGTAACTTGATTGTCTGATAAACCAAGACGATCAGCTGTATTGCAGATGACATCACATTCCATGACCTTCCTTGGAAACGTCAAAGTCACACTAGTCACAGTGTCTTGATGGTGAGAACATCCAGGACGAGGCTGATGGTAATCCATGTCCTCTGTGTTAGCGTCGTTGTCAGTTGAGTCACCCCAGGTAATGTCATCCACATGAACAACTGCCTCTTGTTCTGCTACAGCTGTAAAATAGTACAACATGTTAAGACAGTAATTGTTAAGTACATGCTAAATATCGCAATGGAGTAAAACTTAAAACTTTTTGTAACGTTCAAAGTAATTAGTTTTACCTTGTTCTTGTCTATGCTGCAGTCTTTCATTCCTCGCTGCTTGCTGCAGGGATCTTGTCTCAAAAATCTTGTCATGACCAGACATATGACCTTTCCTCTCAGTCTTTTGGTCTTCGTAGAACCTGATATCCTCATCTTTCTTCTCTCTGGATAACAGTCTGTTGTTCTGTATTTCCTGGATTGCATCTGGAGCTCCTATATCGAACAGGCTGTCTAATTCCAGCACAAATGCTCCTCTTTTTCCTCCAGGGTTACTTGCTCTTCCTTTGCTTTTCACCAGAGCACGATGTTTCTCATGTAGTTTCATGAAGAGCTTCATTGCGTTGTACTTGGTCATTGTCTTGATCCTAGCCATCTGCCAGAATGGGATGATAGATTCAACTGTTTCATATGCAAGGTCTTGAACCATGGGCCTCCCTGCATTTTCCGGTAAATTCTGAAGATTAAGGAAATACTGGAACGCCTGTCTGTTGGTGGGAAGCTGGGAACCACTGATAAAAGCTGAAGGGTATCCAACCAGGAAAGTTTCAGTGAGAGATGTGGTAGATGGCCCAGTTGACACCTGCCTGTGGACAGTACGTGGAGGTTCTGAGATATCAACTGTGCGCCCACGGAGCTCCCTCAGCTCCTTGCTTAATTAATGCCATTGTGAAGTTGTAACTTGTAGATGGTTTTCTAGATTCTGATTGAGTTTCTGTTGTTTCCTGAAAAATGATAGATAATTATTATTATTATTATTAATTATTATTTATTTATTATTATTATTATTATTATTATTATTATTATTATTATTTATTAATTTTATGCTCTTTCATTTGATACCTAATTTGTTGCTCTATCTTGTTTAGATCAAAAGTTAAAGTGCAAAACATAATTCAAGGGACCCCGGAATTGGCGCTTTGGCCGATTTCAAGGCAGAAAATTTAAAGCTCCATGCGGCAATGCTTCCCAACATCCTAGGTCAAAATAGTTGTGATTTTCGGCTTTTTCAGGTCAAAAAGCATGGGAAAATGTACAGACACCTATGAAAATAAGAAAAAGTTGATTTTTGAACAGGCCTATGCTGACTATTTGGACCATACAAAAACAATTTCATTAATGCAACAAAATGTGGGGAACACTTTGTTCTTGGGATGTTTCATCAAGTTTGTCACTGAAATCTGATTGCATATTCAGAGTGATTGATCGTATCTTTTTTACAAGTCGTGCTGCATTCATTATATCATTTTCAGCATCCAACTCACAGGCTTTATGTATTACATCGCCCATACCCTCTTTGACAGTTATTAGCACATCACGGCCTTTGCTGTAAGCAGTCAATTCTGGAATTTGTTCAAGTATTATATCTTTGATACGAGTTGAGTGAGCAGTTTGCTTTTCTCGTGTCAGTTGTTCCAAGCGCTTTTCAGAGTTCAACCAAATGTCTCAATTTAAAAACTGGTATCACTTCACTGTCTACAATTTTGTCCTCAACGTATGACACTAAGTCTGCCAGTGAAATAGCAAAGATTTCTTCGTTGGTGTTGGAAAGATTTGCCTGAGCCCTATCCAATGAGCGCTTCTTATTATACAACCTATTCAGGCATGTCATGTGGTATTGAGCCTCTATCGCAATGAGATCACCTTCACTCATTTTGGCCAGAATATTTTGATCCTGAAGTGCAGTTGCAAATGTACTAATCTTGTCAAACCCTGCCTTAGTCGTCACTTTATGAAGTAGTGATGCTCCCGTTTCTTTTTCATCACAAACGAAACCCCGGTTTGTAAAGTTATACATTTCGTATTGTGATCTTGTAAAATGACGATCAGATGAATTTGCTGCTTCATTACTTGTTGATGGACGATTTTTAGCTGCCAACAGTCTGTTCAGTTTATAACTAGTATATTTTGCACGGTAATTCTTATGAAACTTTGCGCAGTTTTTGGTAAGGTTTTCAACTAATGAACCGTCACTTAAGTTATCAAAATCTATTTCACTTGACAGTAGTCCAGCACTTTTAAAGTTTTCTAAGTCTGATGATAAGGTTTTGTAACCCTCTCCACTTCGTGTTTTATTTGCAGGACATGTTAGTGGTTCAGTTGTGCTTCGCTGACAGAGGATACACATTTCCCAACAGAGTGTCCTCTTCTACTTTACTGCAGGAGTACTAGGATCCACAAGACAAAATATCTTCTCCATGGCTAGTCTTCTATTTTACCTGAAACAAAAGAAAAACAAATTTTAAATTGCAACTGCAATTTAAAATTTAATATATAATAAATCCAATAATAATATAATAATAATATACGAGGTGTGATGAAAAAGTTCGGTAAATAGTCCCACAACTAATGAACGCGTCACTAGGTGATGTCAGTCTGTATGGCTGATGACGTCACCTTAGCCACTTGCCAGATGCCCACAAACACCATTCAACTACGCACCAGTGCGCCGTGTCATTGCTTTGTGTGAGGGCGTTTCTGTGGCGTCTGGCGATTTTGCAGAAAATGTCGAAATTTGAGCAACGTGCAAACATCAAATTTTGTTTTAAACTTGGTAAGACGGCTACAGAAACGCAGAATGCTTGCAGCTGTCTACGGAGATGAGGTTGTTACAAACAAGACTGTATGCAAGTGGTTTGGAAGGTTTCGAGAAGGAAATGAGTCTTTGGTAGATGATGAAAGAAGTGGTCGTCCGTCCTTCTTGTTTGTAACAACTTCATCTCCGTGCGAATGTACTTATAAGCGGCTCCCTTTAATAAAAATGCCCTTCCAGTGTCGGGAGAACGGGATCTAACCTAGGTGCGAATTTCTTAATGGTCCCTGGACTGTTTTCCCTCTTGTTTTTGGTTCATTCGTTTTTCTGTATCCACCCGAAGAGGATGCCAGTGGGCATCGAAACTGTTGTGGAAATAAACGCTGTCTATTAGAGTGGATTTTAATTATCATATTTTGACCTTCACGTAGAAAAAAGTGAAGTTTTTTGTATTTGTCTTTGTGGATGATTTAGTGATTCAGGTCCAGGAAAGCTTGTCATCAATGGAATCTTGAATTCGAAGAAATTTTAGGAAATTTTAGAAGAAAATGAATTGCCTTCAGTTTGAGAGTTGCGAATGGGTCGCAAGTGGGTACTGCAACAAGATAATGAACCGAAACAAAAGTAAGATCACCATGAAATAGCTTCAACAAAAGAATTTCAAGCTTCTCGAGTGGCCCAGTGAATGCCTAAATCTTAATTTAATGGAGAATTTGTGGTTTCATTTGAAAAAAGATGTCCGCAACAGAAACCCTTCGAATCTGAATGAATTGCAAAAATTTTCTTTAGAAAAATGAGCTAAAATTTCGACTAGGAGATGTCGAAACCTTGTAGAAAAATACCCAAAGCGAATCATTGACGTCATTCAAGTAAAAGATGGACACACACAGTACCATGTAATTACGTAAGTAAATGTACGAAAACTTTGGCATTTTAACTTTTTATTTTCCTCAAATTGTTTGATGTTTTACATTATATGTTGGAATTAAACTAATTTTTTTTATTTGTTAAATTTTTCCAAACGAACTGTAATTTTTTCCTAACTATCCTATGCATGGTACAAAAGATGATGATGAATATAACCGAAATATTTCTCTGTACGAATACTTATCAGCACCACTATACTACAGGGTGTCTATAAAGTTACGCATCATAGGAACATAAGTAATGTCTATTTATGTCTCCATTAGGCCAAATATGTTGAGGAACACTCAAAGGAACCTGCTTTTTCGTTTACAAACATGTTTTGAGATTGGTGGGAATCATTTCGAACAAGTAAATAAAACAGAAATGTGTTTTCCTATGATGCGCAACTTCATGGACACCCTCTATATGTAGGCGATGATGATAATGATCTACAGATCTACAGAAGTTAAGGCTAACAAAGACCCTAAGATCCACTCTAAGGTTAGCCCGAGAGAAAGAAGAGAGTAGGGGGTTAAAAGAAGAGAATAGGGAGTTAAAAGAAGAGAATAAGGGGTTAAGTAAGTAGCAAAACCTATCATTCGTGGGTTAACATTCATTCAGAAAGAGAGAGAGAGAAAGACTCACCATCATCATCCGCCGGCCATTGCCGACAAGTCGGAAAAATAGTCGAAGAGAATAGGAAAGGGGTGAAAGATAAAAAGAAGTAAAATAAGAACGATTACAAACCATGCGAACACAGTCTTAACTCAAACACTGTCATACCATGCAAACTACAGACATGCAAGTAAAAAGAGGATAAGAAAAGAACAAACAAAAAAAAGTATGAAGAGTATAACAAAAAGTGGGTTAGTTTACGCTACGAGCTACATCTAAGTTCGTGTTAGTCTATATATTTTTTTTTAATATAATTTTGTTGCTGGCATATCACACGTTGGCATGTCACAAGCTGGCATTAATCGTCAACAGACTCAAACCTCGACCATTACCCACAGAGCTCTTGTTGCTAATTGTTTTATTATTTTAAACAACGTTAATATTTTTAAAATGCCTATCTAAATGGTTTTTAAACATATTTGCTGGTATAGTTCACGACGGGCGCGGGAAGATTATTCCATTTATCAATTACTTTAAACATAAAACTTTTTTTGCGATGTTAGTAATGAAACGTCTGCCACGTAATTTAAACCTGTTATTACGAGTATTGCTTTCATCAAAAATGAACAATGTCAGAATTTACGTTATCCATTTTATTAACGATTTTGAAAACTTCAGTAAGCTCCCCCTTAATCTCCTAGTCTCGAGTGAATGCAAGTCTAACTCTTTAAACCTATCTTCGTAAGACTTGTTGCGTAGTGACGGAATAGTTTCATGGCACGACGTTGAACGCTTTCCAACCTATCAATATCCTCACGCAAATACGGGCACCAAAACTGAACGGCATATTCTAAGTGAGGCCTGAGTAGGGACTTGTAAAGGGGCAATATAATATTCTTCGATTTAAATTCGGAATTACGCGCTATGAAGCCTAACATCCTATTAGCTTCTGCGCAAAACGCCAGGCACTGGTTCCTAACTTTTAAATCCTTTGGTACGTGTACGGCTAAATCTACTTCCTCTTCAACGCTCGCTAACTCTCTATCATCCATCGTGTACGTGTAATTATTGTTACGAGAACCTATATGCAAAACTTTACATTTGTCTACGTTAAATTGCATCTGCCACTTATCCCGTCCACTCCATAATCCTATTTACATCGTCTTGGAGCTTATTTCTATCGTGCACGTTAACAAATTTACCGCCTATTTTAGTATCGAATTTTGACACGTTACTGGTCAAGCCTACATCTCTGTCGTTAGTGTAGATTACGAATAGCAATCGGCCTAACAATGAACCCTGATGGATCCCGCTACCTACATCCAACCACCCCGATTCCCTGCCATTAACAAAGACCCTCTGTTTCCTGGCACGAACCCATTCCTCTAACCAGTTAGCTACCTGACCGCGTATACCGTGCGCTTTAACCTTCGCAATTAATTTTCTATGCGGAACTGTATCGAACGCTTTTTTTAAACTCTAAATAAATAACGTCAGCCGCTGTATGCCTATCGTATTCTCGCACTATTTCGTTATAAAACTAAGAAATTCGTTAAACAAGATTTATGGCGTCGAAACCCATGCTGATTACTATTAATCATATCACGACTTTCTAAGTGATCGACGATACGATCCTTAACTACGGACTCGAAAAGTTTACCGACAATTGACGTTAAGCTAATTGGCCTATAATTGCTAGCTATTGTGCGGTCGCCTTTTTTAAAAATGGGCGTAACGTTAGCTAATTTGAAGTCTTCAGAAATAATCCCAGTTTCCAGTGACTTATTAAAGATTTTTGTTACGGGGCCTACGATAACGTCTTTCAAATGTCTAGGATAAAGCGTGTCAGGGCCTGGAGCCTTGCTAACTTTTAGTTTATCGATATAATGCGCAATCTCACCCTCGTAAACAGTTATTTCATTCAAAATAGTCTCTACTAAATGGAACGATATCGTCCACGTCGCGGACATTATTTACATCTTTTATGGTAAAAACTGTCGCAAAAAAGTTGTTAAAAATATCCGCCATGGATTGAGCGTCAGAAGCCAAAGCGCCGTTAGCGTTCACTGAAGGCCTATGTTATCTCTTATTGGCTTACAACTATTGACGTAGTCAAAAAACTTTTTCAGATTATGTTTACTATCCGCAACTACAAGTATCTCAAAATTACGCTTAGCATTCCAAACAGCTCTTTTAACCTGACATCAAAGCTCGATATATCTATTAAAGTTAGCTACTGTGCCATACCGCTTATTAAGTTTACACGCTCTGTTACGCTCGTTTATGAACTCACCTATTTCCCTAGTCCACCACTTCGGCCTACATTACTAGCGCACTTGGGTATACGCGCAATAAACTCCCTTTCGATATTCAAAAAGCTTTCTTTAAACGCCTCAAAATTAGCCCAACGAAAATCAGGGACTTCTATTACGTTACTATCCTCACTGTTTTCTATCAAACCTAATAAATTGGTGATCACTACATCCCAAACTCTCACCTACTTCCAAACCTTCGACTGTATGTTCGTCGTTCGTCATCACCACGTCTAAAATATTGTCACCGCGCGTTGGTTCGGTAACCATCTGTCGTAAAAAATTATCTTCCATGAACTCGATCAGTCTCAAACCCTCATCATTACCAATAAAAGTCTCCTAATTAACGTTAGGGCAGTTAAAGTCTCCAATAACTATACTATCCCGATTATTAATAAAGTTACCGAGAAGTGTGTAAAATCTAGTATCGGTATCGAGTGGGTGAAGGGGAGGTCTAAAACAACAATGAAATTAAAGTTAATACTACGCGCCCTAACTTCAACGCATATCGCATTAATTTCTCCCGGAAAATCTATCTTAACCTCGATAATCCTAATGCAATTACGAATGTACAACAAAACGCCGCCACCAATCCTATGTAACCTATCATTAGTAAAATGTTTAAAACCCGCTACATCAAGTTCCCCCAACAAGTCCCTTGTTACAGTATTTAACCACGTTTCGATTATACAACTATATCGTAGTTATCGGAATAAATTATCGCCTTAAATTCGTTCAATTTATTTCTAATACTACGCGCGTTACAATAAAAGACGTTTAAATTATTTTTTACCACGGATCGGCATTTTTAACTATTTTTCACGTCGGGCCCGCGTTTCCCGGACCCACAACGTTTAAAGAGGGCTTCGACCTATACAGCTTTCGAACGTTCTCATTGATTAACCTACCTAGCCTAGCATTCCCTATTTCATGGAAATGCACCCCCATCTTTTATAAGAAGGCTAGAATCACTGAATTGTGACCACAGCTTTACGAAGGGTACATCTTCCTGAGCACAAATCTCTTTTAGTTTAGTGTTCAAAAATAGTTTTTGACGTAATCCTAAAATTTAAACTGTGCCTAGGGGTAATACCTAGAACCAAAGACCTATCTGACATTGCCTTCGGGGACCTAATTAACCCCCTGTATCTCTCCAAAAGTCAGGCACTCTCGTATCGGGCCTATACGAGTCGTTGACCCCTACCATCGTCACCAACATCGAGTGACGGGAGGTAACATCAATCCTATCTACTTCGTCTCTAATTCTGTCAATCCTGGCCCCTGGTAGACAGAACCTCCTCCTCTTGGTTGGATTTCGTTCAACGAACTCCTTATCCATATGACGCACTAAGGAGTTCCCAATTAAAATCGTTTCCCCTTCGTTCACATCCCTATCCAACTGAGCGAAGGGGTTCGAAACCTCGATAGGGGGTGGGATTCCTATCACCTAACGTACGTGGCCTAGCTCCACCCTTAACTACTCTAAATCCCTCCCCGTCTACTAATCTCGGACCAACCTTAACCCCTTCCTCAACTCTGTCTAACCTTCCCGATAAGCTACCTATAATATAAACTAGGTTCCTAACCTCACCCTTCAACTTAACTTACTAACGTCTTCAACGTGAGTATAGGTTCGGCCTTCGTCAACTGTAAGCCTACCCCTGCCCTCATCAAGCGGTGCAAGTCTTTCCGTCACCTCGCGTACACTACGTTTTAAATCAACTATTTCTTCGTTTAACTCTCAAAAGAAACAAATCGATCTCTCGGTAATCGCCATAGGATCGCCGTTGTAATCTTTAAAATCAGTATACCACCGATTAACCCCACACCTAGCACACGACGCTTTCTGCGACGGCATCGCGCAAGTTAAGGTAGTTAACGTTTATAACCGTCACAAGTTTAAATTAAATTAAGCCGGCATGCTATGAAAACTTCTAAATCACTAAAAACCACTAATATTCAGTTACTTAACTATAACAATGTGAATATAAATGCAAGTACAGGGTGTCCCAGAATTAACTATCTATTTCAATGAAATCGGAGAAATTTAATAAAAACTGACAATTTTGTTTATTACTAAATTATGATACAAAAACAAATAGATTTATAAATCATAAGCCAAAACTTTATTGAGAAGTTTCAACATGTGCACCGTCTGTATCTCTGCAAATTTCAAATCTATCCTCAGCGCTGCGAAACACATTTTGAAGCATTTCAGGTGTTATCTCCCGCACTGCCAACTGGATGCGTTCTTTAAGTTCAGCTAAACTATTGATCTTTTGGCGATAAACCTTTGTTTTTATGAAACCCCATGCAAAGAAATCCAGGGGTGTCAAATCCGGAGAACGCGGAGGCCAAGGTCGAGGTCCTCCACGTCCAATCCACCGATTCGGAAGGCGTCTGTTGAGGTATTCTCGAACAATTAGAGCATAATGACATGGTGCTCCATCTTGTTGAAACACAACATTATCAAGAATGCCATCATCAAGAAGCTGTGGTTCGAGAAACTGCTGAAGCATATCAAGGTAGACGGTACCTGTTACAGTTGCTTCCGAAAAAAAGAATGGGCCATAAATTTTGGATTTGGTCATTCCAAGCCACACGTTAACTTTTGGAGAGTCTCTTTGCCATTCTAAAAATAAAACTATGAAAAACTATGAAAAAATTATGAAAATAAAATTATGAAAAAAATTTAGAAATTTATACATTTTTAACACATATTAAACATGATAAACATAAATAAAAGTGTGTTTTTAAAAAATTTGTCCGATTTCATTGAAATAGATAGTTAATTCTGGGACACCCTGTATATAAAACTCAGAACTTTCCAACCGTAAATTTATCGGCAATATCGAAAAGTAGAAACAATATCAGAGAGCCCAGGGAATGCGTCCGCTCAGTAAGAATGATTGATTGATTAAGTTTAATGATGCACCAACCCAATGGGTTATTAACACCAGAACGGAGACAGTATATGATGTGAGGTTAAGATTTAATCACAAGTGTTTAGGGCATAATAAATGGGGAAAAAAGGACAGGAGAGTAAGAGACCCATCACTTCTTCAGCCACAGGGCCGACTCTGTGGCGCTTGAAAAGAGGGCCTCTAGCTACATAGACAGGGAAAGTGAAAAAAAAATAATAAAAAATAAATAAATAAAGAAAGAAATAAAATTAAATGGATGCTTACAATTGGAACTCCATCAAAAAGGTGAGTACAAGATAAGGAGGAAAGTATGGGCTGAGAATGGAACTTAGTTGAAGGGTAGAGTGAGATCTTGGCACGCAGTCCGAAGACGCAAACGGGCAGCATAATATGCCGGACACTGAAGGAGTACATGGGAGAGGGTAGGTGAGGCATGACAAGGGTGACTAAAAGCAGGAGGGCTACTGATGAAGAAGTGCTGGTGCATAAGGTGACAAGTACCAAGGCGGAGCCTAGCCAGGATCACCTGTTCTCGTCGGGATAAATTAGGTTATGGCCAATGGAGAGGAATTGAAGGGGCTGCTGTAGAATAAGGGGCAGGAAGTGAATCCCAAACCTCCTGCCACCAACTCTGGACATGAGGCTGGAGGAGGGCCTTCGCCTTATGAGAAGACAGTTTGAGCCGTACTCGAGAGCCAAAGATCGCTGCATTCCTGGCAGCAACGTTAGCAGCCTCATTTCCTGGGGCACCCACATGGCTCGGTATCCAGAGGAAGATTATAGAGATATGGTTGGGAAGCAAATGAACCAACCGTAAAATTGGGTCCGTATCGAAGGAGTGACATTTCAAAGGAGTGACATAACAAAGGAGTGACATAAATACCGTAACGAAGGAGTGACATAACAAAGGAGTGACAAATCGGAGATAAAATTCAAAGGAGTATAATTATTAAAATTTTATTTAAAAAAACAAAATTTGTTAGAATTGTTAAAATTAAGATTTTATTTAAAAAACTAGAAACCTAACCTAACCTAACCTAACAGTTGCAAGCCTCACTTCCCTCTGGATTTGTTCTTTCTTCTTCTTTGTTGGTATTTTCGTGTCACTCCTTTGAATTTTATCTCCGATTTGTCACTCCTTTGTTATGTCACTCCTTTGAATTTTATCTCCGATTTGTCACTCCTTTGTTATATCACTCCTTCGTTATGTCACTCCTTTGAATAGGACCGGTAAAATTCGGTGGATGAGGAAATGTGGAGAAGAATTTCTTTCCAGAACTTGCAGAGCGGAGAAGGAATCAGAGCAGATAACAAAGTTGTGAGGATGCAGCATGTTACGAAAAATGTACTGAACTGCTCGAAAAATGGCATAAAGTTCTGCCGTAAAAAATGCCACAGGTAGAGGACAGCTGCCAAGATGTGGCGACAGTGTCAATGACAAAGGCAGGTGCTGCTTGTCCATCTAGAAGTTTAGAACCATCTGTGTAGGTAAATTGGAAGGCTGGTAAGAACTATATGAGGGCAAAGAAATGCCTTTGTATGACAACAGAGGCTACCTGAGACTTTGAATACTTAAGGAGGTCATAATTGAAAGGGAATGGAGTTATCAAATAGAGTGGGGACAGCCCGCTGGAGTGTAGGTCATGAGCAGAAATGTTAAAAGCAGAGAAAATCCTTTGAGCAGCAGCAATGAAGGGAAAAAGATGGGGGCGTTGCAAATAAAATTGGAACAAGTAAAAATCCAGGTAAAGCCGGCGGACAGGGTGATGAGCTGTGCTGAAGGTGCGGAGAAGATAACGATGACCTAACAATAAACGGCGAAATTGTAAAGGCATGATAAGAGCCTCTGCTTCCAGGAGGTCCACCCGTGCGCAGCGCAGTGCGCCCACAGCAAGTCGAATGCCTCGATACTGGAGCCTATCTAATTTAAGATGACAAGAAGCAGCAGGGGAATATAAGAAATTTCCATAGTCAATTCTTGATCGAACCAGAACTTTGTACAGCCGGAGTAGGGTATCCCTGCAGGATCACCACGTCATGTTGGAGAGATATCCCAGGATAGAAAGAGGCTTGGTACACCGATTTTTGATGGAGTCAATGTGGGACTTCCAGGTCAGACCTTGATCGAAGACCATCCCTAAAAATCTATATTCAGTTACTCGAGCAATGGGAAAGGAATCTAAGTGTAGTGGACAATGGTCAAGAATAGGGCGTTTGGTGAAGACCATATACTTCGTTTTTGCAACAGAAACGTTCAATCCCCAGTCATGAGACCAGTCGATTAAAGCGTCTAGCATGTTCTGAGCATATTTTAAGGCCTCATGGAGGTCACCTGAAGGTACTCAAAAGGCACAGTCATCAGCATACATGGAGTATGAGACAGAAGTGGATGCAGCAAAGATGTTGTTGATCATAATCAGAAAGAGTGTGGGGCTAAGTATACTGCCTTGAGGAACCCCTGTCTCAATCTCAAAAGTCTCTGAGAGATGGTTATCAGAATATACTGATACCGTATACGTCTGTGCAGCAAGAAGTTGGCAATAAAGTTAGCTAAATAGCCACGCAGTCCCAGAGTGTGTAATTTAAGCAGAATACTATGATGCCAGATTGAGTCAAATGCCTTGGAGATACAAGAAACGCAGCCACAAGGTATTCACCCCGTAAAGCAGTCTCCCGTACACCACATTCCAGACGGGTAAGTGCATCATAAGGGGAAAAGCCCCTGTGGAAACCACTCTGATGGAGATCTAAAAGAGAGCTATCCTCAGTGTTATTTCTTTAAAAAATTCTAATAAGTTTTGTTTAAAATTGTCCCACGTTGTGGCTTCGCTGATGGATGGGACGTAGGTAACTGTATCATGGGCATTCCCCTCTTTAGGGTCAATGAACCTTTTAGCTTCCCTAATCTTTATATCATCATCTGTGATGTTTCCGCGTAAGAAATGCTGTTCTAGATACTCGATACGCGTCGTTCAACAAAGTTATTATCTACGGTTCCCTTAAAAATTAGGACACTATGGGGAAGGTTTACAATCTACCTAAGCTAATGCATGCTGGGGCAGCGGTTTGAGACATGTTGGCTTGTGCTTGATCAGAAGTTTGTGTTTGGAAATATGTTTGAAGGGCGCGGGGTAGGTGGAAAAATGGGTGTCAGGGGATTTTCAATGTTAGAAAGCGCACCGTCTGAATCGCTCATATGTGAAGGTACTGTTAATGTATTCAAATTTGGTTTGCTTGACAGAGCTTAATCTATGGAATGATCACTTGAGTGGCTTTCCTAACTACTCTATCTAAGAAATACACAAATAAATAAATGCACAACAATTTGTCTAACTAGGAAAAAATTTAAAAAAAAAATTTAAACAAAAAATAATAAAAAATGTAAACAAAATTTCACTCGAATGTACGTGAATGTACGGTAATATTATGATTGGCATATGAAATAAAATTATTCTATACTAACTATAATAGTGAAAATAGCTCGATTTCAATAAAAAGAAATGTATCACTGGTGTATGGAATGTTCACTGTGTCGTTTGTTAATTCTTGCTTGATACTAATTATTAACTCTTAATAATAATGACTTCTCAAAAATTTTAAAAAAGGATCTGTACTTAATAAGATTCCAACGGTGAAATCCTTGGAGACGTGTCCTGAAGACGTGTCTTGCTGGCCACTTGTTCCTGGATAAAGAATGAACGTGGAGAACTTGGAGTCGTGACACACCGGTCAATTGAATGTTGGATGTGACGAACTGTAAGTCGTGACACGCCGGTCAAATGAATGTTGGTTCTAGTTCCAGGGTCTGGAAGACTTGAAGAATCCAGGATGCAGAGGTCGCCAGTTGTTAACCTCACCGTCTATGGCCTTGGTTGGTTTGAAGTTGACGGGGGTTCTGGTTAGGTGGCAGCAACGGATTTGTTACTCTGGTACCGTATAGGAAATTGCAGAAGTTTCTCTTATCCTACTCTCCGATTTTTTCTTGTGGTGGATCGGAGGATTCTGTGAGGCTTACTAAATTCTCTGAAGGTTCCCCGATTCTTCTTATAACGTATCGGGAAATTATTTTTCTCTATTTAAGACCAAGTTCTCTAAAGAGAGCAAGGCTCGTAAGCAGTGGCGGCTCGTGACTAAAAATTCTAGGGGTGCTGTCTCTAAGAATGGATTGAAATAATTACTGAAATAAAAGGATGAGCCTTGAGCAATGAATAAAAGTTTCAAAAGTTATTGAAAAAGTTATTCAGTGAGCTCATCCTTATATTGTTCTTGATTATTTCAATTGTAAATAAAAAATTTAGGGGTGCTGCAGTTCCGCAGTGCCTACCGACGAGCCGCCACTGCTCGTAAGAGAAGATGAAGACTTTTTCTTACGGTAATTTACTGCTAAAATGTTACAGGTAATGCTCAACCTCTAAGTTAGATCATTCTAGTCAGAATGAACATTGGAGAAATTTTATGGATTTTTCTATCGAATTTTTTTCCTTACATCATTATTATTTAATGCTGATCTGTTTTTGTTTTTGTTTTTTTATTCTCAATAGACTGATTTATTTTACAAAACATTTAAAGACGAAACAAATACTTTTGCTGTATCAATGCCTAGATTACTAAACAAGAGGAAGCCACATTTTTCATTTTAAACCGCATATTGACAGATCTGATGTTATCATGATCTGCCGACATAACTAAAAATGGAAATTGAAATATGCCTTCCCATGGGCCAAAATGAAAGGCTTAAGATTAAAAATTAAATGCTAAGCAAGACATGACTTCATCTTTTACCACGAAGAGAGAATGTATACAGGAAATAAACAAGATTACATTATTAAGCTAAGTCTACGAAAATGACCAAGTTGTTTAAAGAGAAATAATTCACCAATTATAAAATAGAAAGCAAATAAAAAATGTATCCAAACTTTTGTCAGCGTTATACGATTTTGATCTATATACAAAATGATTACGTAGTTTACAAAGAAATAATTCACCAATTATAAAATAGGAAGCAAATCAAAGTTTTATCCAAACTCGTGTCAGCGTGATACGATTTTGGGCTGTAGGAGTTATTCATTGTTCATTTTTACACACACACACACACACACACACATATATATATAATAATATATATATATATATATATATATATATATATATACCCATTTCAAACGTTCCGTGTGATGATTCCTTATTTCACGAAGGTCAAGCTTGTCGCCTCTCCTCTCGAGTTGGCCTGGTGAAGTAGTGAGTTGGATTCTTGTACTCTCCACCTCACATAGCCAGGTACATCCGGCTCATCGGGGATTGTTCTGAGCCAGCCGTCTAATCTTCTTTTGAAGCTGTCCACTGCAACACCATTCGTGTTCCTTAGGTCTTTGGGCAGCTGATTAAACAGTTTGGGTCCTCTCACAACAAAACTATTTTCTTTCAGGGTTAAGGCTGTTCTCTGTCTAGCCTTTAATTTTGGAACACGACACAGTCTTCCTTTTCTACTTTCCACCGTTGTTTCGGGAGTTACAGTGTTCAGAGTAAGATTCGGGACTAGTTTCTCCATTATTTTCCAAGTGTAAATGATGGTGTATCTCTCTCTCTTTTCCTTTCCAGTGAATATAGGTTTAGTTCACTTAACCTTTCCCAGTAATTTAGTTCTTTGCACCCCTTGATCTTGGCTGTGAAGCTTCTCTGAATCCCTTCTAGCTGTCTAATGTCTTCTATTTTATATGAGGATGTTAGGACCGAGTAGTATTCTAATTTTGGTATGATCAGGGTTTTCAGTAGAGGAATCATTATATTCCTATCCCTTCGTTTAAAGGTTCTCAGTATCTGTCCAGTTATTCTCTTTGCTCTATTTACTGCTATCTTATTTTGTGTTTCAAATTTCGCATCATCAGTCATTACAACCCCTAAATCTTTTGCTTTAGAATTTTTCTGATTTTTCTGTCCATTTGGAGTATACTGTAATATTCCATGGATTTTAGGTCTTCTCTTTTTCTGTTCCGTAAGAGCCGAAATTCCTCAGTGTTAAACTTCATATTATTGTCTTCCATCCACTTGTTGTAGATCCTATATCTTCTGGGTTTCTTATTTTTCTACTGATCTTTGTGCCATCGGCAAAGGATGTTACTGTGCTCTCTCTGGTAACGTCCTCATATATGTCAGTTAGCATGATTATGAAGAGTAGTGGAGCTAATACTGTTCCTTGTGGTACTGAGCTGAGGACCTCTGATTCTGATGAAGATAGTCCTTTGACTGAAACGATTTGCCGCCGCTCACTAAAGAAATTATATATTCATTTCCCTACTTTTCCTGTTATTCCCATATATTTCAGTTTATGTATTATGATTCCATGGTCGCACTTGTCGAACGATTTGGTAAAGTCTGTGTATTGGGTTGATTGCCTGTTACCCTCATCCGTTGGAAATGTCCAGCAGATTTCAGTGGAGAGTGAACGACAAAAGCCCTATATATTTTCGTTAGAGAGTTGTGAATATGTAGGTCTTTAAAGGACCTCTTTATATTTAATTGTTTATGGTAATTTTAGCGTCGGGATTTTAGACGCCCTAGAATGAAAATGAAATTGCCTCACCTTAATTTTGATGGATCTTAGTTTGCTTCCATGCAGGGCGTTACGATCTTTTCGGTGTAGGGCCGCCACGATGGAGTTACGCAATGAGTTAGTCTTGTTATAAATATGGGCTGTCACAATATAGACACTGCTGGGGATAGGCCTATCCTTATTTTATGTATTAATTTTATTATAAGGTATTCACTCAGAACTTTAGGGAGGACTTTAGACATCCTCCCTGTTTAAAGCGTTTGCTGTAACATAAACAGCCCTGAGGCTATTCCTTTAATATATCTTCATATTTCTGTTTAAATTGCTGATTTGGCAAAGGTTGTTGACTCTTTCTCCCTTGTATTTTGCATGGGTTAGCAAATGGAAAATTTCGTTTCACGTGAAATAAATGAAGGTTTCACGTGGTTATGCAGACCGACGCCTACATACGGTTTCTATGTATGTATGGCAATCATTTCATTCCCATTAGGCTATGTCAACAATCCCGAGCCAATTTTGTATAGATAATTAATTCAATTAATTAATAATTTATATTTAATTCTGAAATAAAGGTATCACATACGATACCATGTTGTGGTTTTTCCATATACTGGGGGGGGGGGGGGCCGGAGAAAAATTTGTGTTATAGATCAAATTTTTTGATAAACTGTGTGTTTTAAACCATGTGAAATGGATTGAAAAGAATGAAATAGGAATTTAGGAAGAGAAAGGTTACTCAAGACCTATTTAAATATAAAAGTTCAAGAGGTTAGCTTCTCAAGTTTAGTTAAAGTTATTTCAATCAGTTCGACTCCCCTTAGGTATAGGAAATTTATGTTATTAAGTAAAGTTATTTCAATCAGTTCGCTCATTATTTATCTGTGTAAATTTTGTCACCAATTTTTAAATGCTGGTTTACTAATGTTGTTTTGGAGTTTTGTCATGTTTTGTTTTGTTAATGATTTATATTTTAATTAAAGTGACTTCTACGTTGGTGAGTTAATTGAAATGTACTGTACTTCCATGTTATGTTGTTTGGTTGAAAGAGTTTGTACTGTATTCAAACCTCCTACCACTTCAGACTAGTCAATACCCGTAGTTTTAGTGGAGTAAATGTTGCTTCTCCACAGGTAGATCTGGAGGGCTTGGGGCTTTGAATCCACTACTGTTTTTATTTTGTTTGGTCTCTGGCCATGGGAAGCCATAAAACCCTTGTAATAGTTTGGGCTGTGGCCAAGGGAAGGCCACAAGACCCTTGTAATAGTTTGGGCTGTGGCCAAGGGGAGGCCACAGGACCCTTGTAATAGTTTGGTCTGTGGCCATGGGAGGCCACAGGACCCTTGTAATAGTTTGGGTTGTGGCCATGGTAGGCCAAAAACCCTTGTAATAGTTTGGGTTGTGGCCAAGGGAGGCCACAAAACCCTTGTAATTGTTTAGGCTGTGGCCAAGGGGAGGCCAAAACCCCTGTAATAGTTTGGGTTGTGGCCAAGGGGAGGCCACAAAACCCTTGTAATAGTTTGGTCTGTGGCCATGGAAGGCCACAAGAACCTTGTAATAGTTTGGTCTGTGGCCATGGAAGGCCACAAGAACCTTGTTATAGTTTGGGTTGTGGCCATGGTAGGCCAAAAACCCTTGTAATAGTTTGGGTTGTGGCCAAGGGAGGCCACAAAACCCTTGTAATTGTTTGGGCTGTGGCCAAGGGGAGGCCACAAAACCCTTGTAATTGTTTGGGTTGTGGCCAAGGTAGGCCACAAAACCCTTGTAATTGTTTGGGTTGTGGCCATAGTAGGCCACAAAACCCTTGTAATTGTTTGGGTTGTGGCCAAGGTAGGCCACAAAACCCTTGTAATAGTAATAGTTTGAGCTGTGGCCAAGGAAAGGCCACAAAACCCATCTTAGATTACCTATAATTAATTTGCGTTTTATTTGTTATTCCATTTTTGTTTTTCCTCACTTTTTACTATAAAAAGTGTAGCATTTTATAAAGTCCTCACTCTTTCCAAAATGAAAGGGTGTTGTAATTTAATTTATTTTCCATAGGACATATTACAATGTTTTGTATATATTTATATACTGTACGTATAATTTTAATTTTGTGATGTTACAGTTATGCACTTAATTTTTGTAATGTTACAGTTATGCACTTAATTTTTGTGATGTTACAGTTATGCACTTAATTTTTGTGATGTTACAGTTATGCACTTAATTTTTGTGATGTTACAGTTATGCACTTAATTTTTGTGATGTTACAGTTATGCACTTAATTTTTGTGATGTTACAGTTATGCACTTAATTTTTGTGATGTTACAGTTATGCACTTAATTTTTGTGATGTTACAGTTATGCACTTAATTTTTGTGATGTTACAGTTATGCACTTAATTTTTGTGATGTTACAGTTATGCACTTAATTTTTGTGATGTTACAGTTATGCACTTAATTTTTGTGATCTTAATGAGTCTTATAAGTTAAATTGCTGAAATAAATTTTATAACCTACACCACAGGTTGAATTATAAATTTAGTGTTTTTAGTTAGAATAGGCCTTGAGTGTAAAGAGTAGGGTCTACTTTGTGAGGTAGGCTTCGTAATTTATTATTATTTATATGTAATGAAAAAGCCAAACATGGAATAAATTCTGTTCAGATGTCAAAATGTTTGATAAGGCGTAATTTTATTATTTTTTTGTTTGTTTTAATTCTGTTTTGTTATTTTATTCAAGGTTAAGGTTTTCACAGCAAATAACCCTTCCCCACATACGGGCCACCATGTGAAAAACTATATAGGGCATTGGGTTGATTGCCTGTTACCCTCATCCGTTGGAAATGTCCAGCAGATTTCAGTGGAGAGTGAACGACAAAAGCCCTATATATTTTCGTTAGAGAGTTATGAATATGTAGGTCTTTAAAGGACCTCTTTATATTTAATTGTTTATGGTAATTTTAGCGTCGGGATTTTAGACGCCCTAGAATGAAAATGAAATTGCCTCACCTTAATTTTGATGGATCTTAGTTTACGATCTTTTTCGGTGTAGGGCCGCCACGATGGAGTTACGCAATGAGTTAGTCTTGTTATAAATATGGGCTGTCACAATATAGACACTGCTGGGGATAGGCCTATCCTTATTTTATGTATTAATTTTATTATAAGGTATTCACTCAGAACTTTAGGGAGGACTTTAGACATCCTCCCTGTTTAAAGCGTTTGCTGTAACATAAACAGCCCTGAGGCTATTCCTTTAATATATCTTCATATTTCTGTTTAAATTGCTGATTTGGCAAAGGTTGTTGACTCTTTCTCCCTTGTATTTTGCATGGGTTAGCAAATGGAAAATTTCGTTTCACGTGAAATAAATGAAGGTTTCACGTGGTTATGCAGACCGACGCCTACATACGGTTTCTATGTATGTATGGCAATCATTTCATTCCCATTAGGCTATGTCAACAATCCCGAGCCAATTTTGTATAGATAATTAATTCAATTAATTAATAATTTATATTTAATTCTGAAATAAAGGTATCACATACGATACCATGTTGTGGTTTTTCCATAACATCATAGTTTTCATTACTTTCAAGTGCATCAATAATGTTGTTGTAGTGTTCAATTAGTTGTGATAGGCATGTTGGTTATCATTGAATTTTTTCTGAGTTTCCAAAAAGTCAGATTTTCTGTCTAACTATTCTTTCAAATATTTTGGTGAGATGAGATGTAAGCGGTACTGACCTGTAGTTTTTGGCTTCGGATCGATCTCTTCCTTTATATATTGAGACTATATTCGCGCTCTTCAGGATGCCCAGTATTTCTCCCGTGTCTAGTGATCCATATCTAATATCCAATATAGGGGCTCGGCGTTTGCATTCTTGCAGTTTTTGATCAGTGTGGCATTCGATTTATCCTGTCCTGCTGCTGAATGTGCTTTTAGTTTCCCTATAACTTGTGTAATATCATCTGTCGTAAAGTCGAAGTCTGTTATACTTTCCCCTTGTAGTTCTTCTTCAAAGCACTCGTTTCTTCGCATATCAGTTTGTCAGTTTTTGGGATACTGAAAGATGATTCGGACAGCTCTTAATATTTCAGATACTTCTGTTAGATCATCAGATAAAAGCACTGTTCTCGTTTTTCAGAGGTCTGATAGTCGCATGGTTTTTCGACTTCCTTTTCACAAAATTATGGGAGTACTTTGAGTTAACCTTTATCGCTTCTATAGCGTCGTCGTCTTCTTTTTCTGTATGCTTCTCAATTAGTTCCTGTATGACGTCATCGATACTCTGCAGTTTATCATTCAATATTTGCCAGATGTTGTTTTCTTTACAGTTACTTAATTTTACACTAACTCTTTTTCTTTCGGAACATTGACCTTTTTGTCTCTCGAACCTGCTTCTCTTTCCTCTTTGCTGTATTTTTGGGACATGACTTTCCACAATTTCCAGCGTCTTCTCCTCTAAAGTCATTAGCATCTCTTCCGTTATCTTGGCCTCGAAAATGGTTTTCCAATCTATTACTTCCATGCTGGATGCAACATCTTCCCAGTTTTTGCTTTGGGGTAAAAATTAAAAATTTCGAATTTGCTTCTTTCTGTTGTTCGTGTTCTTTCCTTTCCTGTTGCTTTTATATTGGTTATTTCAATAATGTGGTCCAATATTATATTTGGGGATATTTGTACATGATCAATTATCAAGTATATGTGTATATATATATATATATTATATATATATATATATATATACAGTATATACAGTATATACAGTATATACAGTATGCATGGTATGACAGTGAGTTAAGACTGTGTTTGCATGGTTTGTAAGCGTTCTTATTTTACTTCTTTTCATCTTTCACCCCTCTCCTATATTCTCCGACTATTTTTCTGACTTGTCGGCAGTGGCCGGCGGATGATGATGGTGAGACTTTTTCCCTCTTTTTCTGAATGAATGTTAACCCACGAATGATAGGTGTTGCTCCTTACTTAACCCCTTATTCTCCTCTCTTCTCTTAACCCCCTACTCTCTCCTTTCTCTCGGGCTAGCCTTAGAGTGGATCTTAGGGTCTTTGTTAGCCTTAGCTTCTGTAGATCTGTAGAATGTCATTATGAAACCACAATTATAAATTTTTATAACTTCAATATATTATTTTGCGTCATTCCCAGATTTAAGTATTCCTACCAAGGTCGTACTGTATACTTGTACGCATCGTGTCTTCTGACTCCCCAGGCACCACAGTTCGTCTGACAGCCAGCTGCAGTAGTTGTCCCCCAGCTACAGAATCCAGAGGTAAGAAGCTAGTGAGCATGCTGTGAGAAATGTGATTAAAAAATATTCTGTTAAACTTGGTACAATGTACATTTGACTGACGTGAATAAACTGAGTAAATATTTGTTTGTTTTTCCTTAAACAATTAAAATTCACTGAAATTTATTTGAGTTTTTGTTCTTATTTTTCAGTTAATAATTCACCTATAGAAGAGCAGGGATGGAATCAGCATCCCACACACCAGTGTCTCCACAACTGAAACAACATCCTTCACATCAAGCTAGCAACATCCCCTCTTGCAGCAACTCTACACCAACAGCTTTCCATGCAGCAGAATTTACACTTTGAAGTTCCCCATGCTATTCAGCAAGGAAAAAAAATTGTGTGCAGAAGGCATTCTAAGCAACATTGCATGTTTGGAACTCCTGGGAAGTTGCCTCATAATCTTTTGCTAACTAATTTAAAAGTGGCTCGGTACTTTCACTATCTCAAAGAAAGGAAAAGTACAGCTAACAAACCAATCATCAGACAAATAACTTAGGAGCTACTAAAACTTTGGCAGCAAGCAGCAATCCCCACAGTTCAGGAAAAAGCTGTTTCAAAAGGTAGCAAGATTCATAGAAAGAGGAGCGACGTTGAGTAGATCAAAAACATCAGTGAAACTAAAAAAATGAATATATGAATAGTCTCAGTAATGTGTGTGATATATGTGCCTGTAAATGTAATTTAAAATCTCATACAGACAGAGGATGCAGTGTATGATAATAAAACCCCTCTAGTAGACAGAGTTTATTTCCACAACAGTTTCGATGCCCACTGGCATCCTCTTCGGAAGAGGATGCCAGTGGGCATCGAAACTGTTGTGGAAATAAACTCTGTCTATTAGAGTGGGTTTTTATTATCATATTTTGACCTTCACGTAGAAAAGTGAAGTTTTTTGTATTTAATAAAATGCAGTGATGATTGTGAAGAAATTCACATACAGGCATATTCACATACAATATTCTTATTCTTGTCAGCGATAGCAGACAAAAGGATACCTTCAGGATGACAAAAGTAACAGTTGTTTTGTAACACAGGACGAATAATGTCTTGGTCGATTGTATGTAGTTTTTGATAGAGCTCACTCATGAAGAAAAAGTTTTTGGCCTCATTTTGGCAAGACCAGTTTGCTTTGATATAGAACCATGCAGGAGCATAGAAGTTCAGTATAAAATGAGCAATCTTTTGAAGTGTCTCTGATGGTTTTTGTGCGACATGTAATAACGTAAGAGACGATTTGCTTTTGTCAGTCACCATGCATTATTGAGAGAACCAGTTGAGCAGTTTCTAACAATTTGATAGCTGGACCTCTATCATGACCGTTTTGAATTGACAAACACGCCTTATGGAGGTATTGCTGGTTATTGCTGAGATCTGCTAGCACTACTTCTGGTAAATCCATCACTTTTCCAGCGAGAGGTGGAAATTTTGCAATTGGTCTGTTCTTTGGATCAAAGTTCAGATTCTTGCCGATTTTGCCTTGTGAACTTCTAAGTCCTGTCGTTTGCCCGTCAAAAACTTCCAGGTATTTTCTCAAGGGAAGCTCATTAGTCTGAAGTAAGCAAATAAACCATTGTAATGGTCTTCCCAATGTCAGCTCCAGTTTTCTAATTACTCCACTTGATTTACCTGTATTTACATTAGTTGCATCACAAACTACTGCTTTTAAAGTCGATGCATAGTTGCTGTCAGTAATTACTGATATAATTTCTTTAGCAATATCACGTGCCCTTTTACTTTCAGGAGCAACATGGTCAATATATTCGTTTCCTGGAAATGAAACTAACAAATAGTGGTCTTCATTCAAAGTCCGCTGGCATTCTCCCACTTTTGAAAGAGTTTTATCAATTTTTCCATCAAATCCAAGGCAAACTATTCCTTTATTCTGTTCTTCATGCTTCTTTCTTTCTATGCTTCTTCACAAGGTTCTTTGACGACGTAGTTTACTGGGATCAATCGTAGTATTTTCAGATAATAGATTAAGATCTTTTTAGACAGCATTAGCAATTAAACAAGCATCACGGTTGCTTATTTTGCATCGATCAACTGCCTTGCATAATTCTGGATATTGGTGTCGATTGTGAGAAGTGCTAGCTTCTGTATCTAACTCGTACACGCTCAATTCGAAATCTTCATTTTGATGACCTTTTTCACTTTCAGACCTGATCTCACCAATATCACAAGGATTCAACTGCATTTCCTGGACAAAACTCTTCTGTTTATCTTTAAAGAATTGTCTTTTATGCTTTCTGTTTTCCATTTGTTGTAATTTTGAAGCTTTCACTTTGTCCAACTTACCTATAGTCATTTTTCGTTCAGTATGTTCATCAATCCAGAACTCTCATTCATCATTTGGGATTTTCTCCTCCTTAGCGCACTTACACTCACTTCTTTTACGAGAACCTGAGGCATAGCACTTGCGGCAACATATGTCAAATAAATTTCTGAATGAACCATTTTACTTTGATAAGTGCTGGAAGATCCTTTACTCATGGGATATTTTTTAAATTCTTGTCCCTTCTCAATTAATCTCTTTACCTTAATTACTCTGCTTTTGTAGTCGATTGTTGGAATGGAAACACGGATATCATTCACTTCTTCCGCGATAATTTCAGCGTATTTCTGAGCGCTAAATGTTGCACTAATGAGCTTATGTTTAAGATAAGCTTTGAATACATCCTCACAAGTTGGTAGTTGGTTGCCAGGAAGTTCTGCTGGCGTTCCGAAAAGAGAATGCTTCACTTTTTCTCTTGTTATACCAGAAGAGGCCATTGCAAGCTATGCTATTAATTTGAAACAAAATAAAATAAAATGCTGAATCAGGAAACACATGATAGGTCAAACAAATGATAGGTCACAAATACACATGTAGGCACACAAATACACACGATAGGTCAAACATATATGGGTCCTACAATTTAAAATAAGCAAAAACAATGTTTATTAATGATTTTTTATAGACATTGGCATTAATTGAGTTTATTGTTGAGATCCTCATACCTGTGAGGCGAAAAAATAATTTAAGGAAACATGCTAAAAATGATCTTTTGTGGCCTTTGTTCGCAATTTAATTTTTTCAGAGTTGCCAGCACCGAAATTAATATTTCTAAAAGATATGACTTATTCCTTAATGAGAGACCACTCGGGCATCTTTTTCAGCATGTTTCATTAAATTAAATTTTTTCAACCCACCCTAATGTGCATCCCACACAAATTTTACAAAGGAGATACAAGAGGAAGCTCTCAGAACAAGTAAGTGAAGAAAAGAAAACTATCAATCGTTCCACTGAAGTTCAACCTTTGAGCTTAGTAGAAAATTCTTCAGACGAAGACACTGACAATGGGATAATGGAAACTGAAGTTTGTGGTTTTGAAAGTACTGGAAACCAGATGAGAATGTTTTTGCGGCATGTTGCAATGCAGGCAGATAGATTTGGTTTATCACATCGTGCTACTGCTGCTATTGCAACTGCAACTTTGACAGGCGTTGGTACAATGACCAAAGAAGATGACCATCTCGTAACAGACAGAAGTAAAGTACGGAGAGAAAGAGAAAGACTTCGAAAAACATTGAAAAGTGATAAAGTGAATCCTATTACTTCCAAATACTTCGATGGTCGAAAGGATCAGACTTTAAGTAAAGTGAAAGTCAATGATAGGTGGTTTATTGAAAAGAAGAGTGAAGAACACTATGTAATGATTGCTGAACCAAGTGGAGAGTATATTACCCATCAGACACCAGCATCGAGTAAGGCTGCAGACATAGCAAATTCAGTATTGTCGGTTCTTAAAGTGATACATCTACAAAATGATATAGCTGTAATAGGCTGTGATAGCACAAATACCAACACTGGTTATAAAGGAGGTGTAATTCATTTTATGGGGAAAGCACTTGGTAGACTACTTCACTAGTTCATTTGTATGCTTCATACAAATGACTTACCTCCAAGACATATCTTTGAAACATTGGATGGTACAACATCTGGGGCAGGTACCTTCGTTGGTTCTATTGGGAAAGCCATTCACTTTTGTGAAAACAGTCCAGTAGTACAATTCAAATCTATAACTAGTGGTAAAGAACTATTATATCTGCCACAACACATTGTTGATGATCTTAGTGGAGATCAGCAGTACTTATACCGCATTATTTCAGCAATCAGAAATGGTACAGTCGATGAGCACCTTGCTCGTATAAAGCCAGGTTCTCTAAGTCATGCTAAATGATTAATTAACTCTTGGTAATAGGGTTTGTAGGCTTTATGTTTCAACAGTGAAACCAACAAAGAAACTTTACACAACAACACACTTCATTGTGACAAATTATGGTTCTATTTGTTTTGACATCAAGTGTAGACCTAATTACATAGATGGCCCAAGGTATGGGGATTTTGCTATTAATAGGGTTAAGCATTTGTCTAGAGAATCAGTGGAAATTGTTAAGAAGTATATATCCCGAAATGCATACTTTGCTTACCCGGAAAATATTCTTCTGGTAATGTTGTGTGACTCAGCTATGGAAAACGTGAAAAAGCTGTTTAGTACAGCGGACAGTGGGAAAATCATGCATTTCTGAAAAAAAGCATGTAACTTTCTGTGGCGTATCTATACACATGTGAGAGTAATTCTCGAGGTAGGGCCCAAGGATTATGGCCGCCATTTTCAAAATGGCGGCCATTAGTGAGAAAAGTTAAAATTCACCAGAAATGATCAAAACATTAAAGAAATTAATTTATACATGTCTGAAAAAAGGCATGAAACATTTAATTCTATAACTTGTTGTATCGCAGACGGACATACAACATTTCATTTAGCAGAAGCTCTTGTAAAGCCATCGATTAGCTGGACATAGAGTGTGCGTGTATGTGTGTGTGTGTGTGTGTGTGCGTGCGATGTTAGAGACGGTACGAGTATGTTCGAAGTAGGTTGATATTTTGTGATCCAATCCAATGATTTCAGTGATGTTTGTGTGTCGCTGTTTGTCATCGCGGTTACCATTCATAAGCATACTACAAAATTCCATAAAATATGTATACCACATTGGTTTAATTGTTGTGGTAGGTCCAACATTTTTAGTGTGGATTTATTATATTATTACATTATATATTATTATTATATATTATACAATACATTGCATTATATATTATTATTATATTATTATTGGATTTATTATACGGGTGATCAAAAAGTAACGCAACCCATGGGAAAACGATTTATTTCAGAGCAAGTGCTGGAAGTGGGCACCGTTCTGTGCTTCACACAAGTGGATACGGCGATTCATGTTCTTAAAGACCCTTTGCAACGTTTCCTGTGAAATTGCATCAACACACTTCTGAATCATCGCCTGCAACAGAAGGAAAAAATCAATTATGTGCGTTTCTCCATGGGTTGCGTTACTTTTTGATCACCCTGTATATTAAATTTTAAATTGCAGTTGCAATTTAAAATTTGTTTTTCTTTTGTTTCAGGTAAAATAGAAGACTAGCCATGGAGAAGATATTTTGTCTTGTGGATCCTAGTACTCCTGCAGTAAAGAAGAAGAGGACACTCTGTTGGGAACTGTGTATTCTCTGTCAGCGAAGCCCAACTGAACCACTAACATGTCCTGCAAATAAAACACGAAGTGGAGAGATACAAAACCTTATCATCAGACTTAGAAAACTTTAAAAGTGCTGGACTACTGTCAAGTGAAATAGATTTTGATAACTTAAGTGACGGTTCATTAGTTGCAAACCTTACAAAAAACTGCGCAAAGTTTCATAAGAATTGCCGTGCAAAATATACTAGTTATAAACTGAACAGACTGTTGGCAGGTAAAAATCGTCCCTCAACAAGTAATGAAGCAGCAAATTCATCTGATCGCCATTTTACAAGATCACAATACGAAACGTATAACTTTACAAACCGGGGTTTCTTTTGTGATGAAAAAGAAACGGGAGCATCACTACTTCATAAATTGACGACTAAGGCAGTGTCTGACAAGATTAGTACATTTGCAACTGCACTTCAGGACCAAAATATTCTGGCCAAAATGAGTGAAGGTGATCTCATTGCGATAGAGGCTCAATACCACATGACATGCCTGAATAGGTTCTATAATAAGAAGCGCTCATTGGATAGGGCACAAGCAAATCTTTCCAACACCAACAAAGAAATCTTTGCTATTGCACTAGCAGAGTTAGTGTCATACGTTGAGGACAAAATTGTAGACAGTGAAGTGATACCAGTTTTTAAATTGAGACATTTGGTTGAACTCTTTGAAAAGCGCTTGGAACAACTGACAGGAGAAAAGCAAACTGCTCACTCAACTCGTATCAAAGATATAATACTTGAACAAATTCCAGAATTGACTGCTTACAGCAAAGGCCGTGATGTGCTAATAACTGTCAAAGAGGGTATGGGCGATGTAATACATAAGGCCTGAGTTGGATGCTGAAAATGATAAATGAATGCAGCACGACTTGTAAAAAAGATACGATCAATCACTCTGAATATGCAATCAGATTTCAGTGGCAAACTTGATGAAATATCCCAAGAACAAAGTGTTCCCCACATTTTGTTAGCATTAATGAAAATGTTTTTGTATGGTCCAAATAGTCAGCAGCAGTGCAATAACAATGCCAGACAAGAGGCGCTAACAATAGCACAACTAGTCAGCTACAATATGGTCAAGAATGTTCCTTGTGGTGATGTTGTACGTCATGAACGGTCTCGAGAAACACCTTTCCCTGTTTATGTGTCACTTATGTTGCACTCCAAAACAAGAAAAAACGAACTAGTGGACAAGGTACATAGTTTTGGAATAGGGATATCATTTGACCGGGTCTTACAAATTTCGTCCGACCTAACGAAGTCTGCTTGTGACTATTATGAAGAAATAGGTGTTGATTGCCCTCAGAGTCTTCGTGGAGGAATATTTACAACAGGGACTGTTCATAACATCGATTACAACCCCTCATCCACAACAGCAATTGGGTTTTTCCACGGGACAGCCATATCGCTTCAACAACATGAAATGCCAGGTGAAAATGGAACTGATAGGACACAAACTACGAGTAGTAGTAAATCAACTACTAAGAAAGTAGCAAATCTGCCTCAGAAATACACACAAATCATACCATTGTTCCAAAATCAACCATGGCTCACCTCCATTCCAAAGTATGACCAGCCTGTGACTCTAAGCCATGTCGAATACAGTTGTTCACAGTAGTGTAGTGATAACTGGCTTCAACATGTTGAACGGGAGACCACAAAAGAGTCTTCACAATCATCTGAGTACATTTCATGGAGAACTTTTCATGACAGTACAAGTCATAAAGAAAAAGTGTTTACACACACAACAAAGTGTGTATTACTCCCTATGTTTCCTGATGTAGCACATTCACCTGCTATGATAAGACATGCAATGGGAGTAATATCAGAGGCAATCAACCATCTAAATCCAGGACAAACGCCAGTAGCTACATGTGATGCTCCCTTAGATGCGATCGCTAAACGTATACAATGGACATTCCCAGACACATTTGGAGAGGACAAATATGTTATCATGATTGGAGGTCTTCATCTGGAGAATGTTATAATGAGTGTGCTTGGAGATATACTTGATGGGAGCGGATGGTTTGAAGCTCTCATTGAAGCTGGCATCACATCATCTGGTAGAACAGACTTATACCTTCATGTGTCTCACATAACTAGAACAAGATATGCACATCAAGTGACAGTGCGGGCATTGTACTGTTTAAATAAGCAAGCCTACACACAGTATGTTGAAGAGTATGATGGAAGCAATGGAGGCAACAAACCTCTTGCTTTTGAGGAGTGGTGTAAAAATCAATGTGAAATGGTTCCACAGTTTGCATTTTGGAGAACAGTCATGGAGCTAGAAGATTCTCTTCTCGATTTCTTGACAGCTATCCGTAGTTCCAATTTTGATTTGTATGCAAAATCTCTGACACGAATTGCACCTTGGTTCTTTTCCTTTAATCACACCAACTACGCCGGATGGCTTCCTGTGCATCTACGAGACATGGCAAATTTGCCAAGATTACATCCCAAGATACAATCTGAATTTAGCGCTGGGAAATTCACATCTAACATTAGCGGAATATTTTCAGCGATGGCATTGGACCAAGCACATGTGCTATTGGTTTAACGGAGAACCCAGATGCATTGAGAAGATGGATGGTGGCAGGACCTGAAGTAGCGCGGCTGATACATGGTTTTGAAACAAGATTTCAGAAAAAAGTGAATCTTCATCACAGCACCATGAATGCAAATCCAGCGTACAAGTTTCTTTCTTTAAACACGTCAAGGCTTTGATACATACAATTAACAATTTGGGCAACCCTTTTGAAGAAACCAGTCAAGACCTCATAAACATACATAAGGTAGTACATTCACAAACAGCGCTTAAGGGACTTAGCAGAACTCCGAGCACATGGAATGCATCAGTTTAAGGACTACGTGCAGTAACGACTTGAAGAGCAAACTGTTCCAATTGAGTCAGCGGTGAAGCGAAATCAGTTGAAATTATTTAAGAACTAAAAGGCAGTGCAAAACAAAGAGAACTTTGTATAATATATATTTTAATATTATATATATTAAAACTGTATTGTCAATACACTTAAAAATTCCATTTGTATTACTAAATAAACTACATGCTAACATAATTACACAAATGCATGAAAGATGGATAAATGTTGCAACGATTTGATTATTCCTATTGATATTTTTGTTTTACGCGTTTTGTCCGCCATTTTGAAAATGGCGGCCATTATCTTTGTGAGCTACCAACAGAATTACTCTCACATATTTATAGATAAATTATAAAATGTTTCATGCCTTTTTTCAGACATGCACAAATTAATTTCTTTAATGTTTTGATCATTTCTGGTGATTTTTTTACTTTTCTCACTAATGGCCGCCATAATCTTTAGGCCCAACCTCAAAAATTATTCTCACATGTGTATAGATAAGCCACAGAAAGCTTCATGCTTTTTTCCAGAAATGCATGATTTCTATGGAAAAATCACTTTATCCACTGTACTAAAATTAAAATTAGAAAATAGAAATTTTTGCACAGTTTGACCTCGAAAATAACCTTCAAAGCCAAAAGCGGAGAGTGGCACCTGCATTTCATTCCTCACCCACAGGTACATTGATTTAGCATGAGTGCCAGCTATTAACAAAACACGCCGTTCAAAGTCGATTTTTGAATTTTGGCCGGTCCACTATTAGGTGGAATTAGTTTTCACTAGTTTTAGCGAATGACCTTCTAGTTTTGATGAGTAAATATTGGTTTTGACGGATTTCGGATTTTGAATGCAACATTTATAAAGAACTAAATTGAGAGAGATCATTTCATTCTCCAGTAATAACAAATAAAACTTCCCGAAAGAGGGTACTGAACTCTCTTTTCGAATTAAAGCAAGTCATGAAAGTAGGACAATCCACTCCTAATTCAACAAAAAACAACTCGCTGCTTGTGTGTAAGGAGTTAATTTAATCGAAGTGGTTGGTGCCATCTATTGGAGGAAATGTTAATTAAATTCCATTAAAGTTTACTTTCATTAATCAAGTGTAATTTACCTGCATATTATTTTTATGTTAATCTAAATTCTAGAACAACATACAAACAGCAACCTCATATACTGTAAGTAAATAAATATATAAGTAAATTTGCCTTACATTCGTGAGATTCGAGACGATGCTGCTGAAGATTAGAATTTTGCGAGCTACCACGTTACTCACTCGGCCACGAGACGTTAATGTATAATGAGAGTTTTTGTACATATACTATATATATATATATATATATATTAAAAACAGAACGACCATATAAAAATTAAGTAAAAGAATTAAAATCCCAATGGTTGAAAGAACAAAACACAAACCTTTGAAGCTTTTCGGAGAGTCCTCTGTCTTCTTTCGGGCGGTGGGCAGAAACTAAAAGTGAGAGTTGAACTTAAACGGAATATTTAATAAATAACATCATGCCTCAGGCAACTCAAAGATGTGTAAATAATTCCTGAACACAGAAGATTTTGACAGCCAAAAGCTAGTCGTAAAATCAAGTTGAAAGATTCCATGTTTTATGTTAAAATTATCAGTATTTTTTATAGTAAAAGAATCAGCGATCTTGCATTTGTCATTATTACTAATATTTAAAAGTAAGTGTGTATTATTAATATCATTATTATGATTCTTGTCTAATCGGTGCCTATGTAAGGCCGAATTTTCATCGGCCGTATTCAAACTATATTTACACTATGTTGGTAAAGGCGACTTTTGAAATCAATAGTTTTGCCGATATAACCGTTCATTTTCTTTTATGCAAGAAGGAAGGACCAAGGGCAAATGCCGCAAAAGCGCCCCTCCCATGGAAGAAGAGAGCCAAAATCAAGGTCCGGGATTTTCGAGATGCCTAGACACTGCGTTTAAAAGATGGGAGGTCATAGACAGGAGGAAAGATGGATTAAGGAAGATTGTTCCAGAGTTGACCGGTTGAGTAGATGAAGGACTGAAAACACCGATTAACCCTTGCATTAGATAGTTGGACAGAAAAGGAATGAGAAAGTGTAGAAAGTCTGGTACTGTTTGCTCTCCTTAAAGGAGGAGGCATGCAGTGTGAGAGTTCAGAAGAGCAATGTCCATTATGATAGCGATAGTAAAGAGTGAGGCAACATTGCGGCGAAGAGAGAGAGAGACTGAAGACAATCAGTAAGAGGCGGGTAATTGATGAGACGAAAAGCCTTTGATTCCACCTGGTCAAGTACGGCTGTGTGGGTTGAACCACCCAACACATGAGAAGCATACTTCATAGAAGGGCAAACAAGACCCCTGGACAGAGACAGCAACTGAGTCGGGGTGAAGAAACCGCGGAGGCGGTACAGCACACCTAACCTCTTAGAAGCTGTTTTAGAAAGAGAGTATATGTGATCTTTCCAGGAAAGATCACGAGAAATGGAAATGCCAAGAATGTTAAGAGAAGAAGAAGGATTCAGTTGTGTTGTTGAAGGTAAGGGGATAGTCGTGTAGAAGATTGTGACGAGTAGACAGATGGAGGAACTGAGTTTTTGAGGCATTGAAAGCCACAAGGTTTTCTCTGCCCCAATCAGATATGGCAGAAAGATCAGAGGTCAGGTGTCCCATAGCCGTACTACGCGAATCAAGAAGCGACTGCTGTGAGGCACGCTTTGTGAAGCGGGTGGAGAAATGAAGAGTGGAATCATCGGCATAGGAGTGAATAGGACAGGAAGTGCGAATTAAAAGGTTATTAATAAACAAAAGGAAAAGAGTGGATGACAGGACAGAACCCTGAAGAACAGCACTGTTAATAGCTTTAGGAGAAGAACAGTGGCCATCTACAGGCACAGATAGAAGGATAGATACCAAATTAAAGATTTGTGCCAGACTCTATGAAAAGCTTTTGATATGTCTAACGCAATAGCAAAAGTTTCATTGAAATCCTGAAAGGAGGATGACCAAGAGTCAGAGAGATATGCAAGAAGATCGCCAGTAGAGCGTCCCTTGCCGAATCCATACTGACCATCTGAAAGAAGATTGTGAGAAGAAAGTTGTTTAAGAACCTTCCTATTAAGGATAGATTCAAAAACTTTGGAAAGGCAAGAAATCAAAGTAATTGGACGCTAGTTGGAGGGTTGAGAGCAGTCACTCTTCTTTGGGACAGGCTAAATGAAAGCGAACTTCCAGCATGAAGGAAAAGTCATAGCTACGTCATAGCCAATGTCATAACACCGCTTCCCGTTGATCAGCGAAGTTAAGCGACATTGGGTCTGGGTAGTAGTTGGATGCGGGTCCGGACAAAAGTCCCCTAGGAGAAAAGCCCCCTGGGCAAATTGCTGGATAGGGCAAGTCAGGTGTCACATGAAATAACCAATATTAACCTGTTATGTTAATTGAATGCCCAGTTAGGTCAACTGAATGCCCAGTTAGGACAACTGAATGCCCGGTTAGGTCAACTGAATACCAGGTTAGGTCAACTGTACGCCCTTCATGATTGGTTAGGTTAAGTTGTGATATTTTCGTTAGTTTAAACGAAAATGACGGGAGCCAAAATACATAAACTATAAACATAAACTAAACTATAAACTATAAACATAAAATAAACAAACTATAAATATAAACTGTAAATAATAAAGAATAAAAATAATAATTAAAAAATTTATTTTTATTTTTTCTAGGGGGCTTTTGTCCTAGGGGGCTTTTGTCCTACACTCAGTTGGATAGGAGACCGTCCGCTGTGTCCAGACTATGTAGCGACCCGTGGTTCGGATCTCAAAAGCTGTAGGTCCCCTCCGTCATATGACCTTAGATGTTACGAAGGAGGTTAAACAAAACCAATAATTATTATCCTTGGTTAAAAATTGTTAAGTTAATCGAACTACTAACAGTACACTATGGTTAATCCAATTCTTCTTTAGTTGCACTAACTAGTTAAAGTTTCGTCAGAATACTAAGCATGGTTAATGCAACTATAGTACAGTTGCATTAATTATTTGTTGTAGTGTGAAAATATATATGTTAAGCGTGTATTTTTCTGTATGTATTTATGTTACTGTATTTATGTAGGAACCGTGCTTCAAAATACACACATAGGTGAAACAGCAGATTCTGAGAGGAGGAAATACTGGAAAATATAATCTAGAAATATAGAGTTAATAATAATAATAATAGTTATCAAATCTAAATTGACGAAATAAGAAGCAAAGCAAAATATTTAAAAATCTTTTATCATTCGTAATATAAATGATTATAATGATTCCTGGAGCAATAATCAAATTGCCAAAATCATCAACAACATTCAGTTAAAAATAGTCTCTAATTAGATTTGGTTTATCTTTAAATTACTATGACAGAGGTTAGAAATGGGTCTTTTCCATTTTCATTTGATTGCTTTTTAACTTTGGAAATAAATCATAGAAAAAAAAAGATTTTTTTTAATTGGTTTGTAGTTTATGGAAGAAAGAGATTGTCTTTCAATATCTTCGTTTATTTTAAAGCCTTTTGCTCTTTTCACTTTCTTACAATATTTTACTTGCTTGATTTTAGTTTTGGTAAGGAACGTGTTTAAGCTTCAAAAAGTTTATCTCCTTTTAATTTCAAGAGTGGAATATATATATATATATGACCTTTTCCAGTTTGTGTACCGTTTTTCATATAATTTATTTTTGATTGGTCATACAACCGCCGTCGATTATAACAACTTTTTAAGAGAGGTAAGTTCTTGATAACCTAACCTAACCTAACCTAACCTTCTGTTTTACTCTATGCTGTGCCTAACAGAAGCAAAGAAACACTAGAAAGTTGCATAAAAGCCAACATTGTAGAAAACGGTACATAAACTGGAAAACGTCATATATATATATATATATATATATATATATATATATATATATAATATATATATATAAATATATATATATATATGATGGTGTTGTGGTTAGTATCGCTAACTACGAATCCATCGACCCTGGTTAGATTCCCGATGACAGCAGGCGGCGCGCAACAAACCCAACTGTTCATCCTTCCATAAAATAAAATTGGTTGGTAGACAAATGGGATCACCTGAAGATCAGGGCCCCCAGCCTTCTTTAGTTAGCCTTATAAGGCTAACTAACGAAAATATCACGACTTAACCTAACCAATCGTCAAGGGCGTACAGTTCACCTAACGATTGGTTAGGTTAAGTCGTGATACAGTATTTTCATTAGTTAGCTTTATAAGGTTAACTAACGAAGGCTGGGGGCCCTGATCTTCAGGTGATCCGATAAATGGGTACCCTGGGTAGCTTAGTGGTTAAGACGCTGGGCTGCTGATCGAGAGGTCGTGAGATCGAGCCCGGGCGAGGACTTTGTAATTTCTGACCACCTATGGTGAGTCGTGGATTCCACGTTAAAATGTAGGTCTAAAGTGGAGCAACAAGCTTAACCTTCGTTATAATGAACTATTCGGACGGAAGCAAAACAGGGTCAACCAATGTGTATATATATATATATATATATATATATATATATATATATATATATATATTCTTTTGACGCGCCCTTACGCAGTGAAGAAATTTAAGATGTCTTCTATTCGCACAAACTTCGTGACGGGTCCATGAGGGCGAACAAGGATTCATAAAGGTCAGAAATTCGTCCCAAATGACTACGAAAAGTAGAATGAGCAGATCGGTCAACCGGGTTCAAACGACTTCCACAAATTGAAGTGAGCTCCTTCAGAGACTAAAGCAACTCAAAGTCATCTGAACAATTCGACAAGTCGACACTTTTGTGGAAGAAATCTAGTCCGGTTATTTGGAGGAGTCGTGTCGAGTCTTGTGGACAACTTTTGTTGGCGAGTTGTGACCTTCTTTACAGTTTTATTGCTGAACCAATTCTCCAGCCAAATTCGAGAACAGCGTTGAAAATTTCTGAATTACGTGTTGCCCAACAATGTAGTCCATAAAACACAAAAAATAATTGTTTACCAAATCAAAGCTCCAACAAAGTATACGACACACACACACACACACCACACACACACACATATATATAGAGTGTGTACATTATATATATACACACACACCCACACCTCGGTGGTGTAGTGGTTAGCGTCGCTGACTACGAATCCATCGGCCCCGGGATCGAGACCCAGTGACGACAGCCGGCGCGCAGCAAAACCCAGCTGTTCATCCTTCCACATAATAAAGAAAGTGGTTGGTAGATAAATGGGTACCCTGGGTGACCTAGTGATTAAGACGCTGGGCTGCTGTTGGGGCGTGGTTCGAATTCCACGTTAAACCGTAGTTGTAACGTGGAGTGAAAAGCTTGACCTTCGTCAGAATGAACAATTCGGGCGGAAACTAACCAAAGGTTATCAAAGGTATGTATATATATATATATATATATATATATATTTTATATATATATATCCCTTTGCTTTCTCCGGAGCTACAGGGCGCGTCCCTCTGTGGCCAATGGGGGAATGCATCTTCCTTCAATGTAAGGGCTTTCTCTGCCCTCGTGGACCACTGGGCCCGTTGGGGACCTGGCTGATCTCCTACTCTCCTACTTATATTTCTTTCTTTCTCCTTTCCCCAACTCTTTCTGGCTTTTTCTTTTCCTGCATTTGGCTTTGTTTTGGACCTTGATTTGACTCTTTCCTTGGACCTTGGGTGAGGGAGGTGGTTGTCTTTCACCCTTGTCGCTCTTAAACCAAACCCAAGCCCTGTCCCTGCCATCTTTCACAGCGCGTTGGATGAGAGTGGCCGACT
The DNA here is from genome assembly GCA_023014485.1 of Bathynomus jamesi. Lineage (NCBI taxonomy): Eukaryota > Metazoa > Arthropoda > Malacostraca > Isopoda > Cirolanidae > Bathynomus > Bathynomus jamesi. The sequence goes on along the minus strand of JAJOZX010000291.1, from coordinate 97,836 downwards.
GGGACTGGGAATGGGTGTATCTCCCCTGCGTGACATCTATTGGTGGTGGGACCCAGTGTGCCCACGATTCGCCTTTCCCTTGTTGGAGTCGGTGGTGGCTGGATGCGCGCTGGGGGTGAAGCTTCTTTTTGTTTGCTATGGCTTCTTCTACTCGGCTTACGACTTCTGCTTCTCATACTCGGACTACTCCTTCTCTCAACACTCGGGTGGTGGGCAACCAGGTCCTCGAGTCCTCTACCACTGGAAGACCGCATCCTGATGGGGTTGATCCCCCTCTGGTAACGGAACACTTGCACGCTCCTTTACCGTTGCCGACCCCAGCCTGTACCTTGAATATGCCCTTGGATGTACACCCTCTGGAGCAGGGGTCTCGCCCCAGCCCACCTCAGCCGCCTTCGGGCAAGTCAAATTCCACCCAAGACTTGCCTTCAAAACCCGGCTTCTTGCTTTTCCCGTAAGCCCCCCTCACCCACCGTCGGCCCGCCTCCCCACGGAGAGAGGCCCGCGGCGGACGGGGAAGTCGGCATTCACGACCATCCTATCGACCGTTCGACATCCCAGTCCACTTCGATTATACAGCCTCCCTATCCCTTCCAAGTATCCACAAATTCCTAGTGATCCGGCCTACCTCTGGATCCCTTCCGACCAACTCTGAACGGACGTTTCAGGCGATCCGAGCCCGCAGCAACTCCAGCCGCTATGATGCACGACCGCAGAGGGATGGCTCCCTCCTCATAAAATCACGCTCAGTCGCAGAGACGAAAGCCTTATTCTCCCTCACTGAGGTCCTTGGATGCTCGGTGTCCGTTTCCCCCCACCCTCGCCTGAACCAGAGTCAGGGCACTATTTACACCACCGTCCTACTGTCGATCACAGTGAACGAGCTCCTTGATAACCTCGCACCCCAGGGCAGGGTGTCACGAAGATCCATTGCTTCACATCCCGACAGGGAGGTACCCCTCCCCCACCCCGCGTCTACTTCTTACCTTCAATACCTTAGTCCCTCCCGACCGTATTGTATGGGGTATGGGAGACCGCACGTTATGCGAGTTTACTGTCCGCCCATACATTCCAGACCCGACCCGTTGCTTTAAATACCGTGTGACCACAAAAATTGTCCCTGTTTTTAATCGCTTATTACTCAGTCATTATTGCAGCTTCACAAATGAAATAAAAAGCATTCGAAAGAGAACATTTTAAAGTTTTATTTAATTTTTTCGATATCCTGGATACGAAATCAGTACTTATAAAAAAATGACAGTTTTATCCACCACAATCATGGGTTATTTGTCGTGTGACCACAAAAATTGTCCCTGTTTTTAATCGCTTATTACTCAGTCATTATTGCAGCTTCACAAATGAAATAAAAAGCTTTCGAAAAAGAATATTTAAAAGTTTTATTTAATTTTTTCGATATCCTGGATACGAAATCAGTACTTATAAAAAATGACAGTTTTATCCACCACAATCATGGGTTATTTGTCGGACATGCAATGTGTTTTCATCGCAGAAGAGATGATCAAACATGGCTCGGTAGTTGCCACCCAACGGTCTTTCAGACGACAATACGGTCAGCAAAGGACCATAGATCCTAGAACGATTCGCAGGATTTTCGCAAAATGGAAACATCACGGCTCAATCAAAAACATGCATAAAGGCAACTCTGGGCGCAGCAAAGGTGTGCGAACCGCTGAAAACATTGATTCCGTCGCAAATCAGCTTGAAACGGACAACAAGAAATTTGTGAGACGACTATCAGCTGTGACAGGAATCAAACGGGAGAGCATTCGGAAAATAATCACGTTGGATTTGAGAATGAAGTCATTCAAAATTATGTGTTTGCAACAGCTTAGCGAACAAGACTACCAGCGTCGTTTGATGTTTTGTGAACGCATTGAAACAATAATTGAACAAAACCAGATAAGATTAAGTGACATAATATCCAGTGATGAATGCCACATCTATCTCAATGGGTTCATCAACAGGCAGAATTACCGGTGTTGGTCACAAAACAAGCCAAATATACACTTGGAGAAACCTCTGCATTCACCAAAAGTTACTGTCTGGTGTGGTTTGAGTAGCAGCAAGGTTTATGGTCCTTACTTTTTTGAGGACCCAGAGACAAGGAGACCGCTTTCAGTAACTTCAGAAAGATATGTAGAAATGCTGAACACTGTTTTTGAACAAGAAAACTGCAGCAACAAGTGGTTTCAGCAAGACGGAGCAACAGCCCACACAACTAGGCAATCACTGGAATGTTTAACAAGATTTTTTGAACAAAGATTCATTTCTCATCGCTCGCAGTTTCCCTGGCCCGCAAGATCTCCCGATCTATCACCTATGGACTTTTTTCTCTGGGAATTTGTCAAGGACAAAGTATTCAGGCAAGAGCCATCCTCTATCGAAGAATTAAAGCAAGCGGTGGTAGAGAGTGTACAGTCCATTGAATGCAGCGTTTTGGAAAATGTAATAAATAACTTCCTTTCCCGTTGTGTGAAATGTAAGAATGTCCAGGGACGTCACTTTGAACACATGTAGAATAAATTAAAACTTTAAAATGTTCTCTTTCGAATGCTTTTCATTTCATTTGTGAAGCTGCAATAATGACTGAGTAATAAGCGATTAAAAACAGGGACAATTTTTGTGGTCACACGGTACAAGTTTGGACACGTTAGCTCAGTTTGCTGGCAGCCGCACCAATTGTGTGTTCGTTGCGGACAAATCGCTCACCCAGACAAGTGCCCCAACACACCCAAATGCCCAAATGCTCCAATTGTGAAGGCGCACACCCCTCTTCATCCCTCGAATGCCTGTTCTTCAGGTTCGAGAAGGAGGTCCGAGGCCTGCAGGTAGCGGACTTCCTTAGCCTCCGAAAGGCGCGAGACAAAGTGCGGAGTCGGGAGGTGAGGCCGGGCGTATCTTACGCCCTGCCCTCGACGCCGAAGTGAGTCGCCAGCCCCTCCGGCCTTTCAAAATGTCTCTCCCCCTTCCCCTAGATCTAAGAAGATGGCTCAGACCCTCACACCGCCCACTTCGCCTACGAGGACCGTACCACCCCACCGCAGAAGTCCCACCAATCTACCCCCACAGACTCTGACAATAGTTGCCGAATTACATGACCCACCCCCCACGACGAGATCCAATCTGGACAACATCCACTCCCCTGAGGATCTAGCGGATGCGGCTCTGGCACAGCTACACGGTGTGGCAGACGGGAGCTCGGCCGCGCCCGTGAGTCTTATGGACCTGCCCTTGCCTCGTGGTGCCATTTTTTCCACCCCTCCACGAGAACACTCTGGTTCATCTTCCACCCCCACAGTACCTGCCCCCTCAAAATCTCGGCCTCCTCCCTGTTAGCCACCCTGAGTACGTCCTCCCTCCCACTGCTCGGTCCTTCTGGTACCCCCTATCGCCACCCAGGGTCCGCCGTGAGACCTCAGACAGGCGGGGAGGTGCCACTCTGGGAAATAAAGCGCCCCCTCCTAGCCCGAACACAAAAGCCCACCAATAAAATTCTTACCCTCTGAGCCCACGACGTTCTCCTAGCTGCCGTGATCCACGCCTCCGGTCTCGCTCGGCCGACTCGACCCCGCAACCTTCTCGGAGATCGACTGGCCGACCGATTCCTTCTCTGGTGAACGGCAGATAGCCAGCCATACTCCTGACCCATCCTTCGCCTTCGCGAACCCAAGATCTCCCTTCACACTCCAACTTCCTAGACCCTACACCTTTACCCATCCCCCATCATCAAATAATGGATCACCCGAAAACTACAACAGTACACTGGAACTGCAGAGGAATATTCGCGAATTACGAAGGCCTTAATTCCTTGATTGCCACTTCCCGTCCGGTGTGTGTCTGTCTCCAGGAGCTCATCCTGTGGACCAGGCCAATGCCCTGCCCGACTGGATATTCCTACATCGCCACCCCGTCTCCTACCTGCACTCGAAGGGGGGCTGCCATTTTCGTATACCACGCAGTCCCCTTCCACAATCTCCCTATCCGATCCCCGTTACAATGATTGCTACCCGGCTTTCCCTAGAAAGCCAGTACACCGTCTGCTCAATATACCTCCCTCCTCACACTCAAGTCTCCCACGATGACCTGGTGGAGGTGGTACAACAACTCCCCAGGCCCTTTCTATTACTGGGCGATTTCAATAGTCGCCACCCCTTGTGGGGAGACACATACTCCACCTATATGGCCCCTACCCTGATTAATATCATGACCGAGCTCTCCTTCGAGTGCCTCAATGATGGCTCTCCTTCGAGTGCCTCAATGATGGCTCTCCTACATTCTACCATGCCACCACCTGCACTCCAACCTGTATAGACCTGTCCTTCGTGTCAACCGATGCTCTCCTAGATTTCACATGGCAAGTCCTCCAAGAGGACTATGGAAGTGACCATTTCCCTGTTCAACTCACGCTCAGTTGGCTCGACCAGACCGTTCGGGTACCGAAAGAATGGATTACTGCTAAAGCTAATTAGTCCCGCTTCCACGACGATACATACGGGGCTCCAATAAACCTTAGCACCCCCCCCGTCCATGGCCTAAACCATTAGAGGTACAGTAGAACTAAACATACCTTACAAATGAGAATTTAATCCTGCATTTAATGAGAAACAATTAAAACTTGGTGTTCCTGCCATTGGCTTCCAAGACAGCCTGAATTCGCTTTGGGTAGCTTGCCAAAAGTGACGTGAATAGATCTTGATCGTTACGCAAATTTTATAAAACAGTTTCAATGTGTTGCGTCACTGTATCCTTCGAAAATCGATTTGCTGCAGGTTCTTGAAACAAGAGACATTCAACCTTGTCCTTTATAACTGATCCAATGTGTTCACAGACGTTCAGGTCAGGAGAATTTCCTGGCCATTCTTCATTTCCAAAGAAATCGATCTCATGGTTCCGCAACAACTGTTGAGTGGCTAATGCCTTAAAGCAGGGGGCCTTATCGTGCAGAAGTGTGACCTGATCGACATCCATAACATTGTTTGGGTTTCTTAGAAAAGGAATGACATGCTGGGATAGAATAATATCATGAAAATACTGTCCATCCCAACTCTGACCATTGGCTCAGCACCCACATGAGCTTCTTTGCAGTGAACAAAACAAACACACCAACACAGTCTGGACTTTTTAATAATTCGCGATAATGTTCATTGTCATCGATTTCATCTGGTGTTGTAGCAAACACTCGATCATTTTGGTAGTTAGGCCGACGTGTTACGTAAACAAAAAATTCAATCGGAGACAGCTAAATGCATGAAATCATCCACATCCCAATCTTCAAGATAATGGGCAAACCACATTCTGTCATCGATGTTAAGTTGATTTTTCTTGGTTTTGGAAGTTCATGCCAAGGCTTTAAATCTTGCCTATGACGGTACAGTCGAATGATCTCACCACTAACGATCTTTCCTCTCAACACTTCGATCTCTCTACAAAGTTTAGCACAGCTGCTTTGTTTCCCGAGAGAGTGGCAAATTTGGGCTCCCAGATTTGGTTGTATCCATTTCACATTCATCCAAAGTTTTATTCCAATTTCTTTTGACGAAGTCCTCACTTCTTCGCAACTTTTTGGCAACCCATGAACGTGTTATAAAGGTGGCTCCAGCATCACGAGCTTCCCGAAGTGTTATTGCTCGTATGCGATCTATCACACGTTGCCTCTCCGAATCACCAATTAATTGAGAAGCCATTATATTATCACTTTATCAGCTAGAGTAATTTTAATACCTGCAATAAATAAAGAATTTTATATATTTTTATAAACACTAAAAACTATTTCGATATAAGTAAACATGTAAGCTGCAAATAGCGGGGGCTAAGGTTTTTTGGAACCCGTTATACAACCCTTACGACAGCCCACTTCCCATCCTCCGACGAGTGCATTGCATACTTCGAGTCAATCGTTGTAGCGGCTGCGTGCACTAGCATTCCACGATCCTACACCTACCCGGCACCCGACGGGTACATTGGTGGACCCCAGAGTGCACGGAGGCCGTACGCGCCAAGAAGGCGGCTACTCGACGCTTCTACCGTACGTGCCTCCCCATCCATCGCACGGAGATGCAGCGGGCCAGGGCTATCGCCCGCCGTACAATGAAGATAGCGCGCCGAGCTTCTTGGCGTGCCTTTGTATCCGGCGTCACCACCACCACACTTTCAGCCACCATCTGGAAGAATGTACGGGGGGTCGAGAGGCGACATGTCCCCTCCCGACCCCCCGTCCTCCGGACTAACGACGGACTCCTATACGAGCCCAAATCGGTGGCAAACCACCTAACTTCTACATCCGGCGACGTTTCTTCCTCTGCAGTTAGTTCCCTCGTATCCGCCCCTAACAATAACTCCTCTTCACCGATCATAGACAGCACCTATAACCGGTTGTTCACCATGCGTGAACTACAGGCGGCACTGGCCTCTCGACGATCCCCTTGTCCCGGCCCAGACGGTATCCCCTACAGCATGATCCAGTACATCCACCCTACCTTACAAATTTTCCTACTAGATCTATACAACCGCATATGGATAGAGGGTGCCTTCCCCTCCCGGTGGAGGGGAGCCTACGTAATCCCTATCCCCAAACCCGGAAAAGATTCCCTCGATCCTACAAACTACAGACCAATCGCCCTAACGTGTTGTGCCTGCAAAATTTTCGAAAAAATGGTCGCTACGCGACTATCGTTCTTCCTGGAAAATAGTAATTCCTTCCCGGCTACCCAGTCCGACTTCAGACAATTTCGCTCCACCACTGATCCCCTACTGCTCCTCAGCCGAAACATACAGAATGCCTTCGACAGTGGACAGTTCATCCTATCATTTTTTTTGACATCCAGAAGGCCTACGACACCACCCGTCGGACAATAATCCTTAGTCAGCTCCAACATCTAGGTCTCGTCGGAGCCATGCCGACCTTCATCAGGAGCTTCTTGTCCTCCCGAACCTTTAAAGTTAGGGTGGGCTCAGTCCTCTCAGACACCTTCGTGCAGGAGGTTGGGGTCCCACAGGGAAGCATCCTCAGTGTTCTATGCTTCTCAATCGTCATGAATACAGTCTTAAAATGCCTTCCACCCACCATCCGTTCTTCCATCTACGCCATGACCTTGCGATCTACTTCGCAGGCGGGAGCCATCCGTAGTTCAACGGCAAATTCAGCTCGCCATCTACCGGGTGGAAAGGTGGGCGACGTCGGTGGGGTTCCGCCTCTCCACCCCCAAGTCCAAGTGTATGCTCTTCAGCAGAAGAAGACCCGCAACCCTTCCTGTTCCCTCTGTCACGTTATACGGCAATCCTCTTGAGGTGGTACCCTCTACGCGATTTCTGGGCGTGACTCTAGACCGACGGTTCAACTGGGTTCCCCATCTCAAACACCTGAAGCAATCCCTCCAACGTCCATTCGCTCTCCTAGATCATCTCTCCCACACCACATGGGGCGCAGACCGACGCTCTCTCCTTCGCCTTTACACTTCCATGGTCCAGTCGAAGCTGGACTATGGCAGTGTAGCATACGGTTCAGCCTCCAACGCCTGCCTCCGTATCTTAGACCCGGTCTTCAATAGGGGCCTCCGCCTCGCCACCGGTGCTTTCCGCTCTTTCCCAGCCTCCAGCCTTCAAGTAGAATGCAATTACCTCCCTCTCGCCTTCCGACGGGGTCCGCTCCTCATGAGGACATACCTCCGTGCACAGAGAATACCCTTTCGCTTCTATGCGCGGTGATTTCAGAACTCCCACCCGAGGGACAGAGCTGGCACTTCACTAAAGCGGTCCGCTCTTTCCTTGACCTTTCCAACATGCCCGCCCTGTCAGTTATCCCCATTTCATACAGCATCTACCCCCCTGGCTCCTCACCCCTATCAAGTTTTGCAGGGACCTGTGTGCCCTACCGAAGACTACCACGAGCGCTACGGTATACAGGTCACTCTTCCGAGAACACGCAACCCAATACCCGGACACAGCCCCCTCCATTTATACAGATGGCTCCCGCTCAGAGGCTGGTATGGCCGCCTCAGCGGTGATACTGATCCAGCCGTTTTCTCGAGGCGTCAGCCTGCCCCGCGAAACCTCCGTTTTTTCGGCAGAACTCTTCGCGATTATGGAGGCCCTCCACATTGTGCGCACCCACTCTGCCAGTTCCTTCATCATTTATTCAGATTCCCAAAGCGCACTTCTCTCCCAAGAGAGATTTAACCCCCCTCACCGGCTCGTCTCTACCATCCAGCAAGCCTTCCACTTTTTAGCAGCCTTCCGACACAAGACAATCGCCTTCTGCTGGGTCCCGGCACATTTCGGCATCCAGGGTAACGAGGAGGCGGACCGCACGGCAAAAGCGGCCTGCTTACTGCCGGCCTCCTCCCGGTCCCTCCATTTCTCCGACTTCTTCCCGACTCTCCCCTTCCACTTCCGCTCCAACTGGCAACGGGAGTGGAACCAGGCCACACAAAACAAACTCCATAAGATCAAACCGCAATTAGGAAACTGGGCCTCTTCATTCCACCGGTCCCGCCATAAAGAAGTGACTCTAGCTCGTCTCTGCCTAGGACACACACGCATTACTCATGGTCACCTTATGGCGAAATCGCAAGCACCGCTCTGTCCTACCTGCCATACCCCTATCACTGTCGTACATCTCCTGGTCGAATGCCCAAACCTGTCCGCTCTTCGTCGCAGGTGTCTCCCTCTCTTGACCAAAATTCCCATACCCGAGCGTCTACAATTCATACTCGCCGAAGGCCCCCATTTTTCAGCGGAAGCGATTTTCCTTTTCCTCACTCATTCCCATCTGCTTCATCGTGTCTAGGACCATACTCCTCCTACCCACCATCCAGCAACTGAACCTTACTCACCCCCCCTAGTCTACCATCCCCAACTCAGTAACACCACCCACCCACTGCCTCGCCGAGATATGTAGCACTTCACTAGGTAAGAATCGGTGGTAAATTAAAGAAAGAAAAAAAAAAATATATATATATATAATATATATAATTCAATGCTGGGCAACCGCACACCAAATGGGAGGTTCGCACCCGCACTTCCGCACCCGCACTTCCGCACACCTCTAAGTTTTCGCACTTCCGCACACCTCTAAGTTTTCGCACTTCCGCACAGCCGCACCCGCACCCGCACCCTATTTACATACAGTATATAAAGTTTTATCGCAAGGAAATATATAAGTTTCCATTAATATATTAATACTTTTATAAACTTTTATTTAATATTTAATTGTGAAAATAAAGTTTTAATACAATAAAGTCATTTTTTTGTTGTGAGAGGTCAGAAAATAGTTGACAAAATTCTAAAGTTCAAGTGTGCGAACGGGTGTGCGGATTTACCGAGGTGACCGCACACCGCACCTCCGCACACCATTTCGCACTTCCGCACAGTGCGAATGTGCGGAGGTGCGGAGGGTGTGCAGAACTTGCCCAGCACTGAATTATATATATATATATATATATATATATATATATATATGATACACACAGACCGTGCATGGAACAAGGAACTCTTCTGGAATAATTAAATCCACTATAGTCCGAATAAGTAATGGTAAATGACAAATACCATAGTTTTTCTTTTTCATGATGCAAGCCCGACGTGGGCAACGGGTCTCTCGCAACGGACATGTTATGTGCCTTGAAAAGTGGACGCTCAATTCTGCCAGTTGAGGTTTAAGTTTTGGTTTTGGCTAAAAATATAATAGTTACCCCTTTTTCTTTGATTTATTCAATCCGACGTGAATGCAACGAGTCTTTTACTTATATTGAAGTTCTAAATGTAGTGGGGCTAGGCTGCTTTAAACCCTAGATCCATGTCCCAAAGCTGGATCCTGTCTGCTTTGCAGATAGCTGGTGAGGGAAGCTATATTTATGGGACCTCTTTGCGAGAGACCCGTTGCCCACGTCGGGCTTGCATCATGAAAAAGAAAAACTATGGTATTTGTCATTTACCATTACTTATTCGGACTATAGTGGATTTAATTATCCCAGAAGAGTTCCTTGTTCCATGCACGGTCTGTGTGTATCATAAAAAACTCAGGGAACCATTCTGAGTTCATTCCCATATATATACCGGGTGGCCCAATAAAAATGGCACCAATTTTGAGAAGTGATATCTCAATAACCATTGCAGCTAGGGACTTAAAAAAACAACCAAATGAAAGATACTTCTTTTCTCTTTAAATACTTATTCTATGGCTTGATGGTTATAAGCCCATATAATGCCCAAAATTGGCTTCCAAAAAACAATATACAAAAAAAAAGTTGCGCATTTATATTATTCCTTGATCCTAATTTTAAATGAAATTTTTCTATTCCAGACCCCTCAAGATGGGATTGAGAGAATCTGATAAGAACATTATACAAGCACTACGTGAAGAAAAAGGATATTCATTAAACAGAATCCTTCACGAATTTCCAAATAGAAATTGGAAAAAAAGAACTGTGGCACATTTTTTACAAAAACTTAAAGAAACCGGCAGCAGTCAACGGCGTCCGGGAAGTGGTCGACCAAGAAGTATTAGAACGCCAGAAAACATTGAAAAAGTAAATGAAATGGTTTTAAGTCAAGAGGAACAACCGGGAACAAGTAAAAGTGAACGTGAAGTTGCGAAAGAAACCGGGATTTCACGTTCATCAGTACAGCGAATAATTCGCTGTACTGATGAACGTGAAATCCCGGTTTCTTTCGCAACTTCACGTTCACTTTTACTTGTTCCCGGTTGTTCCTCTTGACTTAAAACCATTTCATTTACTTTTCAATGTTTTCTGGCGTTCTAATAGTTTCTGGTCGACCACTTCCCAGACGCCGTTGACTGCTGCCGGTTTCTTTAAGTTTTTGTAAAAAATGCGCCACAGTTCTTTTTTCCAATTTCTATTTGGAAATTCGTAAAGGATTCTGTTTAATGAATATCCTTTTTCTTCACGTAGTGCTTGTATAATGTTCTTATCAGATTCTCTCAATCCCATCTTGAGGGGTCTGGAATAGAAAAATTTCATTTAAAATTAGGATCAAGGAATAAATATAAATGCGCAACTTTTTTTTTTATATATTTTTTTTGGAAGCCAATTTCGGGCATTATATGGGCTTATAACCATCAAGCCATAGATAGAATAAGTATTTAAAGAGAAAATAATTATCTTTCATTTGGTTGTTTTTTTAAGTCCCTAGCTGCAATGGTTATTGAGATATCACTTCTCAAAATTGGTGCCATTTTTTTTGGGCCACCCGATATATATATATATATATATATATATATATATATATATATAGTGTGTATACATATATATATATATATATATATATATATGTATAGAAACGACGTAAGTATAGAGGAGTGTTCTGCACACGAGGAAGAGAAATAACAAACAAATGAAAAATAAGGCACCCGCCCGGGAATCGAACCCAGGATCTTCCGATTGCCGGTCAGACGTGCTAACCACTAACCGGCAATCGGAAGATCCTGGATTCGATTCCCGGGCGGGTGCCTTATTTTTCATTTGTTTGTTATTTCTCTTCCTCGTGTGCAGAACACTCCTCTATACTTACGTCGTTTCTATACGTTAATATACTGCGCGGTCATTGCAGTTATATATATATATATATATGAAAATTATTTCACGAAAGTAACACGTGAAAAATATTTATGATGAATAAAACCACGAAGGAAAGGAAACACAAAATGGTGCTCAAGCGCTTTCGTCTAATGACATCCTCAGGAACACTGAAGTACATAAAAAGGTTAAGCCTATATATAGGTTACAGAAAGAAAAAAAGAAAAAATAAATAACATACATACACACACACATATATATATATATATATATATATATATACATACATATCTATATATACAAATACATACATACATACATACATACATATATATACAATAAACAGAGAAGTAAAAATAAAAAATTAAAAAAATTAAAAATTAAAACCTTAAAGGATTACCAGTGAGGTTGCGGTACGTCGACGATATTTTGTGTATCTGGCCCATGAATCGTGACCTGGATAGCTTCCTCCTTCAGTTAAATGATCAAGTCCCCTCCATTAAGTTTACTTTAGAAGTTGAGCAAGACAATTCAATCCCATTTTTGGATGTGCGTGTACATAGGAAAGCCCAGGTTTTAAGTTTAGTATCTATCGGAAAACGACAAACAATTTGTCCTACGTACACTTTTACTCGGGACATGATACCCCCACTAAGAAGGCCATATTTTCATCAATGTTTCTCCGCGCCCTTAGGATCGCCAGTCCGGAATACATCGATGCCGAATTGGAAAAATCAACGGTATTGGAAGTGATTTGTGTTATCCATCTGCGTTTATGGAATCTTGTCTCAACAAGGCAAAACGAACTTTCTATCGTGTCAATATTAACACTCGTACTTTGTCAAAAAATATTTTAGTACTTCCATTTTTCCCGGGCTTTTTAGGCATTGCTAATGTACTTAAACTTTTGGATTAATGTAGTATTTTCATATAACAATATTGTGAAAAATATCATAGTAAAAAATAGCCCTACCAATAATTCATGCATTATCTATAAAATTGGTTGTAAACAATGTGATTCCTTTTACATAGGTCAGACGGGAAAGGATTTGCACACACGTATAAAACAGCATCAATATTCCGTTAGAACAGGACAGTTGTCCAGTGCCCTTTTTGTCCATTTGTCAGAGTTAGCCCACTGTATTGATTGGAATAATGCTTCAGTTTTATTCCATTCAAGCAACATTGTCAATAGAAATATTCTTGAGTCTGCCATTATCCAACTTTCAAATAACTTCAACATAAGCAAAGGTCTTTTTCAACTTGATCCTGTTATTTTGAATTCCTTTAAAACAGATTTAGATAAGAAGGGTAAAACATTAAATCTTTGGTAAACTTGTCTTCTACTTTATTAACTTTTAATTTGCATTTTATTTTTTTATATATATCGAAACCTGACCATAGGCAGCAGTGTGTTAAAACCCGGGCAGAGTTCCAGTATAAATTTGTATTTTTATAATCCATTTGATCTTGTGCTAAAAATCGATTAACTTTTAATTTGCATTTTATTTTTTTTATATATATCGAAACCTGACCATAGGCAGCAGTGTGTTAAAACCCGGGCAGAGTTCCAGTATAAATTTGTATTTTTATAATCCATTTGATCTTGTGCTAAAAATCGATATATTTTTCCTTACAAATCTGTACGCCTCACTGGTAATCCTTTAAGGTTTTAATTTTTAATTTTTTTAATTTTTTATTTTTACTTCTCTGTTTATTGTATATATATGTATGTATGTATGTATGTATGTTTGTATATATAGATATGTATGTATGTATATATATATATATATGTGTGTGTGTGTATGTATGTTATTTATTTTTTCTTTTTTTCTTTCTGTAACCTATATATAGGCTTAACCTTTTTATGTACTTCAGTGTTCCTGAGGATGTCATTAGACGAAAGCGCTTGAGCACCATTTTGTGTTCCTTTCCTTTCCTCGTGGTTTTATTCATCATATATAATATATATATATATATATATATATATATTTATTGTTTATTGTTTACTTTCGCACGCTTAATTTTGTACTGTACACATTCCTCATTTATAGTCCTAAATACTGTTTCAAACGATTCCCACATTAGTTTTGCGTTGGAGTTCCCCATTACGTTTTCCCAATTGACGTGTGACAATTCATTTCGAAATTTACAAAAGTCTGCGTACTGGAAGTTAGGAATTTTAGTCGAGTTAGCTGGTTTCGAGTGACTTACTGCGAGGACAAACTCTACCATATTGTGATCGCTATTGCTTAACAGGTTCTATTACTTGAAGATCAGTGATTAGCCTATCGTCCATAGTTATTACTAAATCTAAAATACTGTCCAACCTCGTAGGTTCCCCAACGATTACCTTCCGCGTCTCCCTGCATTGTATCGTAATCCACGTTGGCGCAGTTGAAGTCACCCATAACTAAGGCCTGCCCACTATCTATTATTCTCTTAAGTTCACGATAAAACGCAACGTCCATATCAGCTGTTTGATTAGGGGGCCTATATATAACCGCAACAATAAGTTTGAAATCGTTGAATTTAAGTTCTGCTATAGTCTAATCCAGGGGTGGGGAACCTTTTTTCATTGGAAGGCCGCATTTCATTTAACCAAGACCCTATTAGGCCGCATGCTGAGAATTTAACATATACAGTACAACAAAATGTCATATTTTAGTCTACAATCTACATATTTACTAATTTTAAATCAAACTTGATAATACGTGAGGGCTTTTATAATAAATAAAAAAATTCAGAAGGCCGCAACTAGTACCCCAAAAGGCCGCAGGTTCCCCACCCCTGGCTCTAATCTATCGGTTCTGGAATTGTGTGCTTTACTTCTATAACGTTCGCAATATTATCTTTGATATACAACATAACACCGCCTCCTCGCCTACCTATTCTGTTTTTAACAAAAAGTCTATAACCTCTAATTTGATACTTCCCTACAGAGTCACGTGTTTCAGTGCTAAGCCACGATTCATTTATCGCAATTAAATCATAGTCTTTACAAGCAATTAAAGAAAAAAATTTGTTTATTTTATTTCGTAGGCTACGAGCATTTAAGGATAGAACCTTTAAATTGCTTGTAACTGCGATACCTTCGCGCGCGCAAGGGAATTTTAAGGAAATTACGCCGGGACCGTTCGAATTACGGCAGCCTGAAAAAAGAAACAGTATTATGAAATAGTCTTCCTAAACGCGCAGCTCCAACCTCATTAAGGTGCAGTCCATCTCCGAGGAAGAAGTCCCTCCTGCCGTAGAAACTGCTCCAAAAATTCACAAAATGCCCTCCTTCCTGTTGTAATGTGACTTTAGGTTATTGTTAATATAGATGGCCTTGCTGTAGAACTCGTTACGTTGGATAATTCGAGGAAGTATATCTGTTAAAACCTAGCCAGCAGCTCTTCCGATCTAGAATTTAGAACGTTATTAGTACCGACGTGAATAACATACTTTGTGTCCTCAGAGGTTCTGTCTGTAAAAAAATCAACACTATTAGTTATATCCTCCACCCTTGCACCAAGGTAGAAGTAATGGCGCCGACGACGGGGGTTCCTCCCGCAGAATTCCTCGAGCTTCCCTCGAACAATGGAATCACCAACGAGTCGTATTTCCGGTTCATCTACGCCTTCGAAATCTAAAGCAGAAAATTTATTGTTCGTTAATACCGGTAGACAAGTCTTAGGTTGTCTCAATGGGGCTCCATTACGCACTTGGACGAAGGTTTGGGAACAAGGAGAAGAGAGAGGGCTATTAGTATTATTTATATCAGCGGTGTCCAAAAGGATTTTGATTCTGGCCAACATTGTGGCGAAATTTTACCTATATTCGCCAAATGGTATAAAACAGCGGTGCCCAACATGATTTTTATATTATTTTCATACTGATAAATTGGAACAAATAGATAAACAGGATAAATAGGAATTCAACATGAGTTTAGAAAAAAACAGTGAAATGGCAAATATTTAAAATTTATTAATGAAATCAATGTGAATGAAGGTAACTTCTTCAAATCCAATTCAAACTCTTCTGCAACATCTTTGAAAGCTTAAAAAATGTCAATAGAGTGCGGTGCGATTTCGTCCATTCGATTTTGTTTACCCAAAGGAAAGTTCCAACCAAACTCTCTGCGCATTTTGAAAATACTTTTTTTACACTGTTCACCTTGTTTTCGTTGAATGTTTTTTAGCACAGTATGCACGCCGGTTTTTCGTTAATTTTCATGACATTAAATTCCAACTCCCATTCGTCGTGAACTATTTTTGTTAATTATGGTGAAATTGAAAATAAATTCAATATTTATACAAGAACCAATTCGATACATGTGGCGAGTGGCGAACGTGTTGGACACCGCTGATTTATATCATCAGTAGAAACTAATATATATATATATATATATATATATATATATATATATATATATATATATATATATACTGTATATATATATATATATATATATATATATATATATATATATATATATATATATATATATATAAATATATATATATATATATATATATATATATAACTGCAAACACGCAGTATAATTAACGTAAAGAACGACGCTTGTATAGGAGATATTCCGCGCAAGGTGGTTACCTCATTTTTTCATTTGTGTTTCGTTCTCTCTCTCTCATCTTGCGCGGAATATCTCCTATACAAGCGTCGTTCTTTACGTTAATACTGCGTGTTTGCAGTTAAATGTATATAATGTTACGGCATGCGGGAGGTGCCCCCTTGGGGCATTGGTTTCTGCGCGTATGTAGAAGAATTACGGCATTTGAATGAGTGAGGCCCATGGTGTAATGGTTATTATATCTGACCGGCAATCGGAAGATCCCGGGTTCGATTCCCGGGTGGGTACCTCATTTTTTTCATTTGTTTCGTTCTCTCTCTCTCATCTTCCGCGGAATATCTCCTATACAAGCGTCGTTCTATAATATATATATATATAAATATATATATATATATATAGGGTGAACCAAATGTAGGTGGACAGTAAATGATAACGTTTATTTTGAGAATACATATTTAATTTTTTTGTATACTATAATACAAAATAAAATTTAAATAAATTTAGTTATAATATTAATATAATATAACACAAACACCATAGTTATAATGAACACCATAGTTATAATAAATATAACACAAACCGTATTCAACCTAGTGTCCACCTACTTTTGGTTCACCGTGTATAATAATATATATATATATAATATATATATATATATATATATATTATATATATATATATATATATATGTTCATATATATATATATATATATATATGATGAATAAAACCACGAAGGAAAGGAAACACAAAATGGTGCTCAAGCGCTTTCGTCTAATGACATCCTCAGGAACACTGAAGTACATAAAAAGGTTAAGCCTATATATAGGTTACAGAAAAAAGAAAAAATAAATAACATACATACACACACACAACATATATATATATATATATACATACATATCTATATATACAAATACATACATACATACATACATATATATACAATAAACAGAGAAGTAAAAATAATAAAAAATTAAAAATTAAAACCTTAAAGGATTACCAGTGAGGCGTACAGATTTGTAAGGAAAATATCGATTTTAGCACAAGATCAAATGGATTATAAAAATACAAATTTATACTGGAACTCTGCCCGGTTTTAAACACAATGCTGCCTATGGTCAGGTTTCGATATATATAAAAAATAAAATGCAAATTAAAAGTTAATCGATTTTTAGCACAAGATCAAATGGATTATAAAAATACAAATTTATACTGGAACTCTGTCCGGGTTTTAACACATTTGCTGCTATGGTCAGGTTTCGATATATATAAAAAATAAAATGCAAATTAAAAGTTAATAAAGTAGAAGATAAGTTTACCAAAGATTTAATGTTTTACACTTCTTATCTAAATCTGTTTTAAAGGAATTCAACATAACAGGATCGAGTTGAAAAAGACCCTTGCTTATGTTGAAGTTATTTGAAAGTTGGATAATGGCAGACTCAAGAATATTTCTATTAACAATGTTGCTTGAATGGAATAAAACTGAAGCATTATTCCAATCAATACAGTGGGCTAACTCTGACAAATGGACAAAAAGGGCACTGGACAACTGTCCTGTTCTAACGGAATATTGGTGCTGTTTTATACGTGTGTGCAAATCCTTTCCCGTCTGACCTATGTAAAAGGAATCACATTGTTTACAACCAATTTTATAGATAATGCCTGAATTATTGGTAGGGCTATTTTTACTATATTTTTCACAATATTGTTATATGAAAATACTACATTAATATCCAAAAGTTTAAGTACATTAGCAATGCCTAAAAAGCCCGGGAAAAATGGAAGTACTAAAATATTTTTTGACAAAGTACGAGTGTTAATATTGACACGATAGAAAGTTCGTTTTGCCTTGTTGAGACAAGATTCCATAAACGCAGATGGATAACACAAATCACTTCCAATACCGTTGATTTTTTCCAATTCGGCATCGATGTATTCCGGACTGGCGATCCTAAGGGCGCGGAGAAACATTGATGAAAATATGGCCTTCTTAGTGGGGTATCATGTCCCGAGTAAAAGTGTACGGAGGACAAATTGTTTGTCGTTTTCCGATAGATACTAAACTTAAAACCTGGGCTTTCCCTATGTACACGCACATCCAAAAATGGGATTGAATTGTCGTGCTCAACTTCTAAAGTAAACTTAATGGAGGGGACTTGATCATTTAACTGAAGGAGGAAGCTATCCAGGTCACGATTCATGGGCCAGATACACAAAATATCGTCGACGTACCGCAACCAAGGGATGCCAACCCCCAGGATTCTCGGAATATAGGTAATTTCGAAAAACTCCATATAAATATTGGAGAGGAGGGGCGATAAGGGGTTGCCCATAGCCATCCCAAAAACTTGTTGATAATACTCGTTATTGAAAGTGAATTTACAGTCTTTGATGCATAGTAAAAAATAGCCCTACCAATAATTCAGGCATTATCTATAAAATTGGTTGTAAACAATGTGATTCCTTTTACATAGGTCAGACGGGAAAGGATTTGCACACACGTATAAAACAGCATCAATATTCCGTTAGAACAGGACAGTTGTCCAGTGCCCTTTTTGTCCATTTGTCAGAGTTAGCCCACTGTATTGATTGGAATAATGCTTCAGTTTTATTCCATTCAAGCAACATTGTTAATAGAAATATTCTTGAGTCTGCCATTATCCAACTTTCAAATAACTTCAACATAAGCAAAGGTCTTTTTCAACTCGATCCTGTTATGTTGAATTCCTTTAAAACAGATTTAGATAAGAAGTAAAACATTAAATCTTTGGTAAACTTATCTTCTACTTTATTAACTTTTAATTTGCATTTTATTTTTTTATATATATCGAAACCTGACCATAGGCAGCAATGTGTTAAAACCCGGACAGAGTTCCAGTATAAATTTGTATTTTTATAATCCATTTGATCTTGTGCTAAAAATCGATTAACTTTAATTTGCATTTTATTTTTTTATATATATCGAAACCTGACCATAGGCAGCATTGTGTTAAAACCCGGCAGAGTTCCAGTATAAATTTGTATTTTTATAATCCATTTGATCTTGTGCTAAAAATCGATATTTTTCCTTACAAATCTGTACGCCTCACTGGTAATCCTTTAAGGTTTTAATTTTAATTTTTTATTATTTTTACTTCTCTGTTTATTGTATATATATATATGTATGTATGTATGTATGTATGTATTTGTATATATAGATATGTATATATATATATATATATATATATATATATATATATGTGTGTGTGTGTGATGTATGTTATTTATTTTTCTTTTTTTTTCTGTAACCTATATATAGGCTTAACCTTTTTATGTACTTCAGTGTTCCTGAGGATGTCATTAGACGAAAGCGCTTGAGCACCATTTTGTGTTTCCTTTCCTTCGTGGTTTTATTCATCATAAATATTTTTCACGTGTTACCTTCGTGAAATAATTTTCATATATATATATATATATACATACTCGTATATATACAGGGCCTATCAGAGGGGGGCTAGGAGGGCCATTTGGCCTGGGCCTCAAGCTTAAGTGGGGCCTCAAATTTAGAAACTTTCAGGTTTGAATATAATGTTTTGCAGTGAAAGTAATAATTGGGTTTAGCTATGGTCCTCAAAAGCTGAAAGTGGCCCGGGCCTCTCTGAACCTCTGAGCAGGCCTGATTTTGAACAATACAATTTTACCTTTATCAAATGTTATTTGTACAATCAATATGTGTCCTGTGTAGAATTCCATGGTCTATCTCGAGGTGAAGTTCGATTTTTGATAACTGTAACCATTATTTTGTCATTCGTTGTTATACAGACACGGGTAGAAATTGTTCCTATACTGTTACCTAATTGAGTGCAAGATTATGCGGAATGTGCCCTCCTCCATTATCAATGCACGCTTGCAACCTTGACTTCTCCATTATCGACGGCAGTACCGCATCAAGGCTTTTTTCTTGGTAATAAGCAGCAGTGATTATGGCATTTTGATCAACAAAAACAATCTCTGACTTTTCTAACTTTGAAATAAAGATGGGAACCATGACTTTTTGAGAAAAATGTGGACGTTCCGTGCAAAGTCGATCTAGACTGAGAGATTTTTTGTCCTGTCTTCCATAAACTCGGTCATTTTGTGTGTTTATTGTTGAAGCAACCGTAAAGGTCTTCTCGTCGCTGAACCATATTTTCGACACTTCTCTGTCTGGGAATCGATCTAACAGAGCACGACATTTTTCAACTCTTACTTGCTTATTTGATGCAGAGAGCTTATGAACTTCGACCCTTTTGAAACATTTAAGCCCAGGTCATCTTTTACTATACGACGAACACTAGAGCGAGAAATACCAGTAGTTTTTTAAATTTCTCTAATGGATTGTGGGTGTTGGGCCGTTCTTCTTGACTGCATATCATGGATGAAACCATGTCAATATTTTCCTCAGTACGTAAAGTTTTTGGCCTTCCACTGCCTTCTTTTCGTTTGGTCGATCCTGTGATATCGATTTTCTTTGAGATATTGAAGTCCAGGTATCGTCCATCGTTTATTTGGAGACTCTTTCTTCATTCGTTTTGCACCCCAGTGTTTCTCCTTACGCAAGTTCAATATCACTGCTTCATCTTCCAAAGAGTGTTTCATTATGTTGTAATTTGTTCACCAACTATAGCAGAATGATAGTCTGAAACGAAAAAGGAAATAAATTAATTATTTTGTGTAAAAATTAGGAAAATTAATTATTTATGAAGAAACTGACTGTCATCTGAAAGTATCAGTTGCTGACTTTGACCGCCTTTCAATTAAGCACCATACTCTGATACGTCCCTCCAGTTGTGAACCTGTACTTCTACTCCTAGGGCGTTGAATCCAGACTCAAAGCCAGCGTTTGAAAGAGTAAAAGTACGGGTACAACATACGCCCTCAGCCGTAAGATCAATTTATTGGGTGAACCCCAGTATTTTTTTAAAAGTTGGGTAATAGTTTTTTTGGCCCACCTTGTATAATCGTGCATTTTTCAAAATGACTGCTTATAAAAACAGAATATACATTTAGGTCCTTTTAGCTTATGTAAGCCCCTTCACCTAGCTATGTCTTCACCTATGGCGCCATCTTTTACAGTAAATGTCAATTAAATACCATTTCACTTTATTTTCTTAGACTTAATGTAATTACGGGCATATCAACTTTGTTAGTCAGGAACAACATACGAACAGCAACTTAATTTTCAATATTAAGTACATTCAAAATAAAAATACGTTACTTCGGTGAGATTCGAACCAATGCCACAAAAGATTTGAATTTTGCGAGGCGCCACATTAGTCACTCGGCGATGAGACATTAAGATATACTGAGAGAGTTTTGTATATATTTGTATATATTTTGCCCCACCTTTTTTTTTCTTTTCAAGTTTCCTTGTAAGTTCCAGAAATTTTGTACCCAAGTAGTTACATATCTTTTAAAAAAAATTTTTTCCACATAGTCTCCATCCTTTTCTACGGCTTTCCTCCACCTCGAAACAAAGGGCCTTTATTCCTTGCTGGTAAAAGTCAGCTGGGTTCCGCTCGAGCCACCTCTTAACCTCCTCAATAACCTCATCGTCACTCTGAAACTTTCTTCCACGAATAGCATCATTCATTGGCCAAAACAAATGGCAGTCTGAAGGTGCCAGATCCGGGCTGTATGGAGGGTGGGGTAACACAGTCAAGTGCATTTTTATGATGGCCTCTCTTGTTTGCAAACTGTTGTGTGGTCTTCCGTTATCGTGCAAAAGAAGGACGTCTTCCAGTTTTCTCTCCGGTCAAACTCGCTTTATACGTCTCTGGAGTCTCTGTCTGGTAGCAATATATGCCTCTGAGTTGATTGTTTGTCTTTTCTTCATAATGTCCACCAGAATCACCTCTTTCATGTCCCAAAAGATGGTGGCCATAACCTTTCCTGCAGAGGGAGCCATTTTG
The DNA here is from genome assembly GCA_023014485.1 of Bathynomus jamesi. Lineage (NCBI taxonomy): Eukaryota > Metazoa > Arthropoda > Malacostraca > Isopoda > Cirolanidae > Bathynomus > Bathynomus jamesi. The sequence continues at coordinate 75,771 of JAJOZX010000291.1, read as the reverse complement.
AACTTTTTCTTGCGTAGAGAGTCTGCGTGATGCCACTTCATGGATTGGCGTTTTTTTCAGGTTCAAAGTGATGTACCTAAGTCTCATCCACAGTCACAATTCGTGAAAGGAAGTCATCCCCTTCTGTCTCGTATCGAACCAACGACTCAGAAGCAATTTCTTTTCTTTGGGCTTTGTGATCTTCAGTCAGTTCGCGAGGAACAAACCGTGAACACACTTTTGAGTATCCTAGTTGCTGAATTATCGTATTCACACTTCCTTCACTAATTCCTAGCTCCTTGTATGTGTCGCGCCGATTTGGTCGAATGATGCTGTTAGCACGTTGCACAGTGTGAGATGTCACAGCCGATGCCGAGTGATCGCTGCGTGGCTCATCATCGAGGCTGGCTCTCCCTCTCTCCGATGATCTCACACGTTTAGACCAGCGTCCAACTGTGCTTCGATCAACAACAGCGTCTTCGTAAACGTTTTGTGGACGTTTGTGAATATTTTCAACTGTTTCCTTCTCTGCGGTTAAGAACTCAATAACAGCTTTCTGTTTACGACACACATCACTGTCAGACGCCATTTTCGAAACTGTGTTAACCATCTGTTTTATAGAAGGGCGTTTAAAAGCGGTTTTATACAAGGAGGGGAGGTTCAAACTGGAAAAATCCGGTTAAGTGAAGAGCAGAAAATTCAAACTTACGGCCCAAAAGACATTTCAGCCCCATGGCCTATTATTTAGCTAAGAAAAAAGGGTGTGGCAAAATATATTGAGTGCCCCTATATAGTTTTTTTCTTAACTTTGAATTTTTACCCACAAATGTTTTTTGTTATTTTTTTCCTCTTCTTTTTAAGGTTTATTATTATGCACAAAAAAGATTTGCCTTTTTGCAGGACAGATTTTCCAGATAAGTAAATAATTTTTGTTAGAAACGCTGTTTTGTTTTAAACATAAATTTTGCACAAAATTAGCATTCATCCTAGCTTCTTAAGCTAGCGAGATCGTAATATTTACTTTAAACTCACAACCCACTTACATTTTGAGTGCAGCTTCACAAATTTGGTTTCATTGGCTTTAGATATAAAACTCAAAATTGTTATGGCTGTGATATAGTTGTAAATTTATAGATTGACTTGCTTTTCTTCGATTTCACAAAAGAGAATAAAATTTTGTAGAATTGTTGTCTGACTAGATACATAAAATTATTTATTATATTCGCCACAAACAACAAAAATTGTAAAATGCCCCGTTGGGAACTTTCTCAGCTGAACAAAATTTGGCCACATAAACTTACTTTGTTCTAAACCTTTTTGTAGTAAACGAATTCGTTCGATGTTTACATCAAATTATTTACAATGACGTCCTCTACATTTTGATGTAATGTGCGTGTGGTGTAGTTCTTCTGAAAAAAGTTATAGCCTTCAGAAGAGTCGTCCGTGAAATGCGAGTCGGGGGTCAAACGTGCGTGGATGATATATATATATATATATATATATATATATATATATATATATATTATTCATTGGTGCATTTACAGTTTACGTTAAAGTTTGGAAAGTTAAACGCTCATACGCCCATTTTAGGGTACTTTTTTATTTTTTTCAAATTCTTTGATGTTTTATATACTATGTTGGAGTTAAGCAAATATTTTTATTCGTTAAATATTTCCAAGCGAAAGTAAACTTTTCCTAACTATCGTATGCATGGTACAAAAGATAAGGAAGAATATAACTGAAATATTTCTCTGTACGAATACTTATGAAGACTACACACACACACACACACACACACCACACACATATATATATATAATATATATATACATACGTACGTGTGTGTGTGTGTGTGTGTGTGTGTGTGTGTGTGTGTGTGTGTGCATACATGTTTATTGAGAAAATGGAAGCCTTATTCTCACAAGTGACTTGAATTCCATGGTGCTATGTTTGAATCAATTATGAGAGCTTGAGATTTTTAAATTTCTTATTAGATTTACATGTTTGAAAAAGTCGTGTACAATTAAAGGAGACAATCTTTAACAGCATCTCCTTTGCCTCTTTATGAAGACGATATGTTTCATAAACCTAATTTTACTATTTATATATAACTTTATAATATCGCTTCCTGATCCATATTATAATATCCATATTGAGTGCCAAAGGTGGAGTCGGGGATGTACCTAATGTAATACAGCGCGCTGACCAAATGTTACTATGAATGTAGAGTATAGTGACCACCATAACATAACAGTGATAGTAATAATAAGGAAAAATACATGCCATTGAGTGGTGCTGAGTGCTTCGGTGTACCCGTTACCAAGTGACGCGATTGCATCCACAAAACAACCTGGCTAGTTTCAACCAGGTCACACATACACACACACACACACACACACCAAGAGTGTTTAAAAAATAATTAACTCGTCATCTCGGCATCTTACTAAGAAGCATACATAGACATAATTCGAAAATGAGTGAGGAGTAAACAGAAACACATACATACAATATTTATTAATATGCCAAGATACTATTTTTTTATTAGTAACAAAATTTAAAAAAAGAAATGGCGTCAAATTCAAGAGCCTCGGAGTCCCCTGTGGAGGGGACCATAAATGACTCCACTTCTGGCTCCCCCGCTGCCGAAACCGGAAACGCAGATCCGGGCAACGGGGCTGGCTACCGCCCATTCGAGATGCTCTGGACCTCTGTCTGATTCACTTTTCTTAAACTTCTGCAACATTCGTGGCCTTTTCTCAAATTTTAAATCTGTTGAACACCACCTCTCCTCCTCTAAACCTCATCTTCTTTTCCTCACTGAAACGCAGGTGTCTGAGACGACTGACAGCAACCCCTTTTCTGTACCTCTTACTTTCTCTATACTCAATTTCACTGCGTATATGTACGCAGTGACCTAACTTGCTTTCGTATTCCCAAACTCGAATCTTCTGAATTCTATACCCTCTGGCTACGGCTTACATGCCATTCTCAAACTAAATACATCTGCGCTGTTTACCTTTCTCCTAATTCTACCGACGATCCAAAATTCTTTGACTACCTAACTACCCTTTCTCCCTTTGCTGAAATCTCCATTTTAGGAGATTTCAATGTTCACCACCACCTTTGGCTTTCCTTCCATTTCACTAACATCCCTGGTGAACTAGATTACAACTTTTCTACCCTAAATGACCTACAGCAAATTATACAGCACCCTACTCGTATCCCCGATCGCCTTCGAGATACGCCCAACATTCTGGATTTATTTCTTACCTCTCATCCTTCTTCTTACTCTGTCAAACTTTTTTTCCGTTGGGGTCCTCCGATTACAATTTTACATCTGTTTCCCTTGCTATCCCTCCAATTCGGCCTTTGGATCCTCCCAAGAGGAGGCGCTTTGGCACTTTGGTGCCGATGATTGGGAGGCTCTTAGGCAGTACTTCTGTGATTTCTCATGGAATGATTACTGCTTCCGTAGCCGGGACCCTTCTGGGTGTGGTAAGCGCAAAACAGAGGTGATTCTCTCGGACATAGAGGCATACATTTCATATTCTATTCCTATTATTAATGCAAAAAATCCTTAGTTTAACTTTATTTGTTCTAGTGCTATCCGCAAAGGAGAGGAGACTTTCAGAAGGTAACGTCGCTATCCAACTCCTGACTCACACTCAGCTTATACTTCTACCCAAAATCGTGCAAAATCTGTTCTTTGACTCGCCAAAAATTCCTTCATCCGACAAAAATGTGAAAATCTATCCAATTCTAATTTTTCTCGCTCTTTCTGGCATCTAGCTACGAACCTCTTGAACAACTTTACTTCCTCTTCTTTTCTTCCTCTTTTCCATTCTGACGGCACAGTTGCCGTCTTTTCTCACAAAGCTGAACTCTTTGCTCAAACTTTCGCTTAAAATTCAACCTTGAACGATTCCGGTGCTGTTCCTCCATCTCCTCCGCCCTCTGACTCTATTATGCCTGAAATTAGAATCTCTTCTGAAGATGTTTTTTCTGCCCTGTCTGGGATCAACTCTACGAAGGCTTATGGTCCTGATGGTGTTCCGTCTGTTGTTCTTAAGAACTGTGCTTCTGTGCTGACATCCTGCCTAGGCAAACTCTTTCGTCTTTGTCTCTCATCTGGTACTTTTCAGTATGGATTCCGGAAGGGACGCTCTACTGACGATCTTGCATATCTCTCTGACTTTTGGTTATCCTCCTTTCAGGATTTCGGTGAAACTTTTGTTATTGCGCTAGACATATCAAAAACTTTTCATATTTAATTTCGAAATATTTAATTTCGAAACTGCCCTCCTTCGGTTTCTATGCTTTTGTCTGTGCCTTCACCTCTAATTTCTGGCCGATCTATAGCTGCAGTTGTAGATGGCCACTGTTCTTCTCCTAAAGCTATTAACAATGGTGTTCCTCAGGGTTCTGTCCTGTCACCCACTCTTTTCCTTTCCTTTTAATTCGCACTTCCTGTCCTATTCACTCCTATGCCGATGATTCCACTCTTCACTTCTCCACCCGCTTCACAAGGCGTCCCTCACAGCAGTGCGCGTAGGACGGCTATGGGACACCTGACCTCTGATCTTTCTGTTATATCTGATTGGGGCAGAGAAAACCTTGTGGCTTTTAATGCCTCAAAAACTCAGTTCCTCCATCTGTCTACTCGTCACAATCTTCTACACGACTATCCCCTTACCTTCAACAACACACGACTGAATCCTTCTTCTTCTCTTAACATTCCTGGCATTGCCTTTTCTCTTGATCTTTCCTAGAAAGTTCACATATGCTTTCTTTCTAAAACAGCTTCTAAGAGGTTAGGTGTGCTGTACCTAACTGTACCCCCACTCAGTTGCTGTCTCTGTCCAGGGGTCTTGTTGGCCCCTGTATGGAGTATGCTTCTTATGTGTGGGATTGCTCAACCCACATAGCTCGACTTAATCGGGTGGAATCAAGGGCTTTTCGTCCCATCAATTACCCGCCTCTTACTGATTGTCTTCAATCTCTCTCTCTTCGCCGCAATGTTGCCTCACTCTCTCTTTACTATCGCTATTATAACGAACATTTCTCTTCTGAACTCTCTAACTGCATGCCTCCTCCTTTAAGGAGAGCACGCAGTACCAGACTTTCTACACTTTCTTATTCCTTTTCTGTCCAACTATTTTCAGTTCTTCATCTACTCAACCGGTCAACTCTGGAACAATCTTCCTCAATCCATCTTTCCCCCTGTCTATGACCTCCCATCTTTCAAAGGCAGAGTGTCTAGGCATCTCGAAAACCCCGGACCTTCATTTTGGTTCTCTCCTTCTTCTAAGAGAAGAGCGCTTTTTTCGGGCATTTGCCCTTGGCCCCTCCTTCCTGCACAAAAAATCTCTCAAATAATGGTCGAAATAGTTACATTCTCATTCGTACAGTATAATACATCCAATTCTTTTTTGAAAAAATGTGTGAAGTAATCTATAATCGATATACCGAACTTTAAGATTTTTGGGGATTATTTTTGCTCCTACTTTATAATTGAGCGTAACATTTTCATAATTCCTAATTTCTGAACATATACAGGGTGTTTCAGGTCGATCGTAGAATATTTAGGCACATTTATGCACGTAAACCACTTGTAATGATATGAACATTATAATTCGTCGCTTCTTATAGGGTCGACCTGAAACATTGAATTACTACCTACTTGCTACAAATTCCGCCAGTTTCCATATTTCTGGGGTCGACCTTAAACACCCTGTAGATTCAAAACCCTGCTCGGTTACACGGCCGGTTATTACAATATTATCATGAAAAGTTAATGTATGCACAACACGTTCTACGTGAGCGTTTATTCTCTTTTCACCACACCAGTTTTTCAGTTGAAAACTGTTCAGAACTCATAGCGATGTGTGAGGAAATCTAAATCATGGCGGCAATTACAACATTTATAAAGAAACAGTTCCTTTTGATGAACGTTGAAGGCCAGGGATGGTTTGTAACGCTATAGATCAGAGTCCCAAAGCGAGTGGTACTTCTGGGGTAAGTGTCTTCTAAATATTCTCTAAGCTCCAATCCATTCTTACCTTGTTCATCCCTACACTTCATAAAATCGTCAATTGAAAATGTATGTACAATGTACATGTTCGAGAACGGTATCAAACTAACATGTCATCGACTCGCGCATTCAAGTTGAGGAAAGCGGCTATTTCAAACATTCTATCGAGGATGAATCGGCAACGAGTAGGCACTTGTCCGTTATTAACATTGTTTTTACGGCAGGTTTTTAGATTAGAGTTCCACACCAACCGTGTTTCAACGCACAGGTGACACGTATTGCGACTCACAATTAACGTACAAATAATTCAATATAAAAGGGTGTCACTAATCGTTATTCTTGTTGCACCCGCGGTAGCTGGTACTTTATAATTCTCATCCAGCCACTTCTCAACCAATACAAAGAGTTTCAACATCTCGTCAACATTCAAATAAATAACATTGCGTTTGGTTTGGGGGAATCTGTACGTTTATAATTTGACTCGAGCACATAATTAATCGCACCATTGCTAAATTCTCACTGGTTTGGAAAAAGCCACGCCGTATTGAGTGTTAAGGATACTGCTTAGCGGTAGTTCCATTTTTCTTTGTTACTGCAAGTGCAGGTGTTTCTTGGTGATGCTGCGAGGTGGCTTCTGGAAAGTACATCACGACGCTCCAAGCTCAGATACAGGTGCGGGGCGGACTGCTTGCTTCAGTTCGTGACACTGACATGGTGGTGAGTCATGTGTCTTAGGATCGAAACGTTCCCTGTTGGTGACTCGACGAATTGGCTGCGCTTGGTGAAACGTGTAAGGATATGTACCAATATGAAAATGCAACTTCGAGTGGGGAAAACTATATACACAAAATTGCTGAGCACGTTAAATGATTCGATAGTAAATCAATTAACATTGAGGGGCTCTGTTTGAGAAGTAGGTGTACCCATACCATTCCATCTGGAAGACAAATGTTACGCGTCACTAAGTTTTATTATAAAGAAACAAAACTTTGGCTATGGTCTTACTGAGCACCTCATCGTGGTAAACGTTGATGTAGTGATAAAAATATTTTAAATTGTCCATGATCACTAGGTTGGCGTATTTTGTTGCGGGAGTAAGATCGGTGATGTGTAACATGACGTAATAAGTTTTGTCGCACCATTCGTCAACGAGTTTCGTAATCCAGATTCTTTGTTTTTCTTCACTGAGCGTCGGGTTCTTTATTTTACTGTATTTATATTCTTTGACACAACTTAAATTCGATACATACTCCAAGACATCTTTAGCATTAAGAATCCCTGTGATACTCTCGTTAAAATAACCATAAAACTCTTGAGTATACTGATCTGTCAACCTTGCGTGAATTAAGAGCGATCTAAAAACTTCAAAAGACACGTGAAAGGAAAGACATCGGGTATTCATTACTTCTTCAGATTTTACAGAGTATCACTTTACAAAAGTATAACACGCAATATCAAAAGCAGCCATCGATGTTAAAAAGTTGAATTTGGAAGAAGTGTACAAGCACACGCAGGCAATTATGGTTAAACTTCGAATTAAAAATTTCAGCACCTGAATACGTGTTCACGACAGCGATGTTTGCGGATGACTAACGAGAGATTAAACACAACGACTGATGACACCGGTTTGTGTCGGAGTCTACACAGCATCACCGGAAAGGATAATCAAATCAAGCACAGCTATTCGTACTCTCATCTATACATGTCCAAACAGGAATGTTCCACACACACACACACACACACGCATTCAAAGGTTAAAATAAAATGATACGCACAATCTAAAAACGCAAAATAATTTATTTAAAATACACGAGTTAAGTAATGTATAAAATAAATACTTACAAGTAAATAAACATTTAATACTAATAATAAGTAAATAAACGAGTCAAAACTTTAAAATAATCTATAAAATAAATAAACAGTAAAAACTTTAAAAGAGATATCAATAAATTAAATCAAAATATGGACACCGACTAATCATTCCTCACGGAAACCAAGGAGAACGGTATCGTAGATCCAGGTAATTGGTAGTTTCCCGTAAGATTGCAACATACCTTACTCCCTCTAAGGTCCTTCAGTCCTCTTGTTTCTGTTCTCGGATGTTGTGAGTCTCCACAACCAGGTGAGGAGGTGCGTCATCGTTATCATTTCCTAGTTCTTCTAAACTTACCGGACTATTAAGAGAGGTGAAGTTGACGATCTGATGATACGCGAGGTTTAAAGTGATGCCCTTCGCCTTCACGATGTACTTGAAATCGTCCACGATCCTCAAACGTATCCCGTAAGTATTTGGACCACTCGAAACAAATGAGTTAATATGCTCTGTCACCATACTCGTCCTTGATCTTATCATTGATTTCACCGAGGAGCTCACCAAAAGGAGGAATTTATTCACCTTCGTTCGCCGTAAACTCCACACTGTTGGTATCGGCGTACAGAACTCGTCGACCCAGAGAGTGTATTAGGCCACAAAGCTTGATGCGCCCGTAAATTGCAAAACTAACCACAGGAATGTTTGTGACGCTGATGTGTTTGTAACAACTTGTACTATTATAACGTATTTTGTACGCGTTACCTACGTGCACAATTTCAAAAACCTCTTTGGCGTAATCCCATACTGTGTCAAAACTATGAGCTAAATGCACGTTCCTCTTTTCAGTGTTCTGTGCAAACTTACCCCAAAGCCTGTTCAAACACACCTTTGCACTAAAACGCTTGCCAGGGTTTCGTGCAAAATGCTTCCGCTCAAGTTGTATACCCTCACGATCTTGATAACGTTGAATGTAATTCGCTTTTTCGTTCTTGGTCTCAACACCTCGTTGATATTCTGACGCTTCAACTTTATACAAAGGAATAAAAAGGATAGGAAACAGTAACAGAAGGTTGGTCTCTACGAGGCTGTCTGTTTAGGAAGGAAGGTTAAAAAATGTAATTAAATTTAAAGAAAAGTGAAAGTTTTAAAGCAAAGCAAAGAAGAGAGGGTGGAAGGAAGGAAAGAAATTTTAATGATAAAGTGAAAATTTTAAAGTAAAGAGGAGGGAATCCGAGTGAAAATTCTACAATACTTCTACGCGCTAACTAATGCTCCAATTGGGTTTTAGGGCAAGATAAGTATCTAGTCTCTTTTTAAAGGATTCGACCAAATTACTTTGAACTACAGTACGCCGGCTGGCAATCCATTCCAGAAATTAACTATACGACTGAAAAAATTTTTTTAGCTTCATTAGAATTAAAATGTTTACCCACTAATTTAATACCATTAGAGCGTGTACTATCTGCATTTCTGTAGGTGAAATATTTTCGGCGTCGACACTAAAAATCTTTAATCGTTTTAAACACCTGGATTAAATCGCGAATACACGTTTTCACAAGTGAGAATAAATTTAACGTTTCTAAACGGGCAGCGTATGATTTGTTTCTAAGTCTAGGAATCATCTTAGTAGTCCGTCGCTGCACTCTTTCCATTTGTCTATGGGCTGTCGTAGATATGGGGGCCAGAACTGAAAGGAGTATTGCAGGTGAGGGCGTACTGAGGAATTGTTAGCACTGTTTTCTCTGATTTAAATTCAAATGATCTACCAATAAAACCTAAGGTTCTATTTGCTTTTCTAACCGATTCGATACATTGCTTTCTCGGTTTAAGTGTCAAAAACAATAATACCTAAATCTTTCTTTTCTGTAACACTCGTTTGTGGACCGTCGCATATAAAATACATTTCTTTATAAAATTGTTTCTACCGATAAAACAACGTTTTACATTTAACTATAATAAAGTTCATATGGAAAAACTACATGTTTACAATATGGTATCGTATGTGGTACCTTGATTTCATAATTAAATATAAATTATTAATTAATTAAATTAAATATCTATAAAATTGCCTTGGGATTGGCGACATAGCCTATTAGGAATGAAAATAATTGCCATACATACATATAACCCATATGTAGCATTGGGCCTGCATAACAAAAGAAAACCAAATTCATTATTTCGTGTTCAACATTTTCCATTGCTGACTCATGAAAATTACATCAAGAGAAGAGTCAACGAACTTTGCAAAATCAACAAATAATAAAAGACGATTATATTATAGCGGCTCGCTCGGAGCTTGCTTATGTTACAGCGATGCTTTAAGCAAGGAAGATGTACTTTATCGTCCTATAAGTTCTGAGTGAAATCCTCATAATATAAAACCTAATAACTATAAAAATTATAGGACTATTCCTTCAGGTATTTAAATACAGTGACTGCCTATATTAGTTACATCAAATGAACTCATTGTGTAACTCCATCGTACCACGGCCCTACATCAAAAAGATCGTCGCGCCCAACGAAATAATAAGGTAAGGCAATTCCTTTCTTTACCATTAGGCAGCGCAAATACCGAAGGCAAATAAACATAAAGAGGTCCTTTGAAGTCCCACATATACATAACTCTCTAACGAAAAAACGTAGGGCTTTTGTCGTTAACTCTCCACTGTAATCTGCTGGAAATTTCCGACGGATGAGGGTATCAGGCAATCAACCCATAGCCCTATATAGTTTTTTCACAGTTCATTTGCCAGATTTTTTCCCACTCAGGTAATTTATTAATATCTTCTTGAATCTGACACGTTCTGTCGCTGATTTTGTTCATCTCACTAGTTTGTATCATTCACAAATTTTGAAATTATACTGGTAATTTCTATGTCGATGTCAGTAATATAAATAACAAAAAGTACTGGTCCCAGAAATAATCCTCGAAGCACGTCGCTAGTTACACTTATCCAGTTATACGCTTTGACATCAATGACCACTCTGTTTACGTCCGCTCAGCCAATTTTTAATCTATTTCAGAACAATACCATCAATTCCGTGAGAATGAAGTTTAGCTAATAACCTTCTCTGTGGCACTTTATCAAACGCTTTTTGAAAATCGAAATATATAATATCTACTGTTTTACTCTCGTCATATATATTTACAATATCATTAAAGAAATCGAGCAAATTAGGAAGGCAAGAACGATTACGTCGAAAGCCGTGTTGAGAATATTTGATTAATTTCTTCATTTCAAATTGATTAACTATTTTGTCCCGAACGATCGTCTTCATAAGCTTTCCAACTCCTGAAGTCAGACTAATGGAACGATAATTTCCCGAAAGCGATTTGTCCCATTTTTCTAAATAATGACATAATGTTTGCAAGTTTCCAGTCGAACGGAACTCCTCCAGACTGTAACGATTTATTAAATATATATGTAAGAGGAGAGACTATTGCGCAGTTCATTATAATTCATTATAAATTATCTGGACCTGGTGTTTTATTAGAATTAATTTTACCTAATTATTGAGAGTACGTCACTTTCACTCATAGTAAAATCGTGAAGCTTTAAATAATCATCATTGCGTATGATTACGAGAACGAGAATGTTGTTCATATTTTCGTCAGTTAAGACAGAAGAGAAGAGTTTATTTAAAACTTCCGTCTTTTGTAAGTTATTGTAAAATTTCCGTTGTTTTCGCCTTTGAGTGGACCAGTAGTTTGCGAAGCCACTTTTTTTATTCCTAACATAATTATAGAATTCTCTCGGGTTCGATTTAATTTGGTTCTCTATATATAGCATAGTGTGCTTACTTTTTTTGACAAATTTTTTGCTTCTCCTCAGTAGCTTGTAAGCATTTTCATTGGACAAATTATTTGTTTCTTTAACTTTGAAATATGTATTCCTTTTTGACGTTAAACTACTTTTAATTTCAGCATTCTACCATTTAGGTTTAACAGACTTTTCCAGTCTCTTTTTAGTAATGGGATACTACCTGATTCTAAGCGTTTAAAATAATTAAAAAAAGAAGTCCATGTGCCATTAATATCATCGCGCGATAGAGCCTCATCCCAATTATAGGCCGAAAGTTGTAGTTTCCTGTCACATCTTTTGCTCTTTTAAAATTCAAAACGTATTCCAGGCTCTCCGAATTCTGAACAATAATTTTAATTTCAAATATTATTTGCATATGATCACTGGTGGAGAAGTTGTCTTCTGCAGAGATATCATTTAAATCCAGGTCTGTACTTAAAACTAACTCTAGAATATTGAGCTTACTGGCAATTTAGAATATAATCCAGAATATAATATCTAGAGTATAAAACTAAATCTAGAATATCTGGCAAACTGGTTCGTGCGTATTGACGAACGTTACATTTCAAACTGAAAGCAGCACACATTCGCAAAATTTCCTTGTACCATTTAAACAATTGTTTACAGTAGAACTAATTTTCAGTAATCTGAAAAATGCGTTCTGAAATAAGGCATATCGTTTTTGTATGAATAATAAGAAACCTTGAAAAGAAATTTACAATAACGTACAATCCTAAGACGAAATAAGTTTATTTTTGAGTACCGGTAGCAGAGGAGTGGCGAGCCGGCTGCCCTATTTCGCCATTGAAACCTTATGATGCAGTCAACTTCGGTGTTAAATTCGCCATAGTGGACAGGGTGGCGGATGCGCAGAGGAGATGGTACGGTCATGTGGAGAGGATGCGCAGAGGAGATGGTACGGTCATGTGGAGAGGATGCGGGAGGACCGACTTCCGAGAAGGCTGATGTATGGAAGAATAGTGGGATCGAGGCCCCTGGGACGCCCAAAGACGACGTGGCTCAAGACGGTAGAAAGAGAAAATCCCAATTTAACCTGGCAGAAAACAAATCTGGCAGAGACGGGGCGCAGTGGCGAGTTTACCGACGAGGAGACGCATCGCACGGGACCCAACCTGGAGACCTCCAGATGGGAATTAAGTCTAAGTCTAAATCTGTTAATAATTAATTATCTTATTTGAATATAAATTTTATGGAAATTAATCAGATATTTTTTATGTTCTTATTTAACTGTAAAATTTGCATTATACAGGGTGTACATAAAGTCAGGATCTATTTTTGTGAAGCACTTGGAAATTATATGGAATTCAATCATAAAATGATAAAGTGGTAACATTTATTAAATAATTAAGAGTAGGATTCGACGTGACGCCCATCAGTATCCCTGCACAGCTCAAATCGTTCCGCAGCATTTCTAAACACATTCTGGAGCATTTGCGGTTATGTTATCTGCAGCAGTTCGTATACGTGTACGTAAGTTTTCAAGACTCGTAATCTTCATCTGATAGACGTGCGATTTGATAAACCCCCATGCAAAGAAATCTAAAGGGGTTAAATCTGGTGATCTCGCTGGCCAAGGTCTGTTGCTTCCGCGTCCGATCCAGCGATTTGAAAACGTCCATTTAGAAATCCTGAACAATTTTGGCATAGTGAGAAGGAGCACCATCATGTTGATAGACGACGGGGATAGGATTGTTAGTACCGTCGTCTATCAACATGATAGTGCTCCTTGTCACTATGCCAAAATTGTTCAGGATTATCTAAATGGACGTTTTCCAAATCGCTGGATCGGACGCGGAAGCAACAGACCTTGGCCAGCGAGATCACCAGATTTAACCCCTTTAGATTTCTTTCATGGGGGTTTATCAAATCGCACGTCTATCAGATGAAGATTACGAGTCTTGAAAACTTACGTACACGTATACGAACTGCTGCAGATAACATAACCCCGCAAATGCTCCAGAATGTGTTTAGAAATGCTGCGGAACGATTTGAGCTGTGCAGGGATACTGATGGGCGTCACGTCGAATCCTACTCTTAATTATTTAATAAATGTTACCACTTTATCATTTTATGATTGAATTCCATATAATTTCCAAGTGCTTCACAAAAATAGATCCTGACTTTATGTACACCCTGTATTTTCAGAACAGTAGCTTTTAAACAGCGCGTTTTTTCGCATTTTTCTGCGAACCATCTGATAACTTGGAGGAACTATGTGATCGCACTGAAGAATGTTGGGAACAATTACCACAACATCAAATTCAGGCTGCTAATCTCCAGTGGAAACGACGTGTGATGACAGTGATTAATGAAAATGGTGGTCATATTACACATAAGTCTTACTAGTATCTGTTTGTTTCCAATGAAAGTTGATGTTTTAATGCGGAAAACTATTGTTTTGAACCTTCAGTTTAGACATCTATAACTCTATTTGTAATTATATTATTTGAATAAAAATGTGTGCAATTTATTTGGATATGTTCTTATTTAACTGCAAAAATTTTCGATGTCTACCAATCATATTAATGGAACAGCGGCTCTTCAAACAGGACGCGTTATTTCTGCGCCACCCGATATATATGTGTATATATACACCATAGGTAGCCTAGTGGTTAAGACGCTGGGCTGCTGATCAGGAGGTCGTGAGATCGAGTCCGGGCGAGGACTTTGTAATTTCTGACTGCTCGTGGTGGGCGTCGTTTGGATCCCACGTTAAACTGTAAGTCTAAGGTGGAGTGACAAGCTTGACCTTCGTCAGAATGAACAATTCGGGCGGAAGCAAAACCAAGGTTAACCAAGGTTATATATATATATGTGGTGTTCCAAAAAATGTCCCTGCTTTTATTTGCCTGTTATTTTATGATGGATGTATATTTTATTATTGGCATTTCTTCTTCGGAAACAGATTGGGGTTTTTATTCCTCATATACTTATGTGCATATACCTATAATGAACAATAAGGCTTAACCCTCAAACAGTGATGCGCGTTTTCAGCTGGAACAGAAAATCAAGATCGTTCAGCGGTTTCATGTGACAAATTCTGTGAGGCAAGTACAGAGGAACCTTTGCAGAGAATATGGATGCAAAGATCCACCCAATAGAAAGAGAATATCACGAATTGTTAGAAAATTTCGAACAAAAGGAAATGTAAGTAATCAACATAAAGGTAGTAGTGGTAGGCGAGGATCCCCAAGAACTGTGGAACACGTAAATATGGTTCATGAAATTATTGCGCGTGTTTGTTGGAGTCAGTTCGACATTTGTCAGCACAAGTAGGTATTTCAGGAACATCTGTGCAAGTGTGCATGCAACCGAATTAAACCTTTTTCTCGACAAAATTCATTCACAAGCTTCACTGACTAATGTTCAAAAACAAAATCGAATGGAATTCGCAACATGATGTTAGCAAAGCTACTGTAGAAGAAGATCCCGAGTTTTTGAAACATATCCACTTCACTAACAAGTGTTACATATATCTGTCTCGGGAGACAGCAAAACTTTCGTTACTGGGAAGTCATGCTGACTCTCCAATAGACTTCTACGTAGTGTTGCTAAACTCAACATTTGGGTCGCTATTGGGTGGTATGGTGTAGTACGTTCCTTCTTCTTTGAGAATGAAACCGGGAAAGTAGTAAGGTAACGCAAAATTCGTATCATCAGATGCTAAAAGATTCTTACTTACCACAACAAATTAGTTTGTCCAGTAAAAGAAATAACTACAAAACTCCACGTTCACAGTCTGGAGTTATCATTTATTGCGATATTCTACAACTGTAGTTGATGCCCCAGCTGCTAGAGGACAAAGCTGATGTGTGTTTCAGCAGGATGGTGCGACCCCATTTCCACAGTGAGGTTATTCATGAATGAGCAATTGCCTGATCGTTGGATCGGATGTTGGGGGCCCATTCATTGGCCGGCTCGTTCGCCCGATCTAACTCCCCTTGACTTCTTCCTCTGCGGCTATGTCAAAAATGAAGTTTTTGTTCCACCAGTAGCAACAACTTTGGAACATTTGAAAGAAAAGATTTCAGGATTTCAGCGGCATGGAGCACCTCCACACACTGCTTGTGAAACTCACAACTTTGCGAGGAAGCATTTTCCAGAGCGACTAAGCTCCTTGCATGAGCCAGAAGAATGGTCCCTGACTTTTTTTGTGGGGTTACATAAAAGACAGGATCTATTCTACCAAGCCTAAGACACTTGAAGACCTAAAAACCAAAGTCTATGAGGTGATCAACAACGTCCCAGCTGAGCTACTTCCAAAAATTATGTCAAATATTTGAGTAATGTGTTAGAAAAAAATGGCGATTACACTGAACATGTTGTTTAATTAAAGTTCATAAGGTCCTGTGTTTACGTACATATAGTGTTTGTCTTTGTGTCTCGATTCCCTTTGTTTTATAAGCTTAGAACATTTAGAAATATGGACATTTTGGGGGGACCCCTGATATATATCGGGTGATTATAAATGATCTTCCCGATTTTAAACATTTATTATGAAAAAACTAACAAAGCTACAGCGAAAAGCAAGATATACAAATAAAAAATATTTCAGGAAATTTTTATTTGTAATATTGAACACGTCAGAGATAGACTTAAAGTTAACATGTTTTGTGCTCTTACCGCTGAGAAAGGGTACGGTCCATTCTTCTTTGCTGAACAAACAATTAAAGGTATCATTTATCGCAATATGCTACATCTGTATTAGGGTGTCACTTTTGGACCTTTTTTGAAAAGTTATGGTGCTTACCTCTTATATTGTGACAAATTGACCAAAAACCATGAATAAACCAAACAAAAGACAATCGGGTAATATTTAGGGTCCCCGCAATCCATTTGAAAAATAAGCCCCTATTCACACCAAAAATGGTGATTTTTGGAGATATTTTTGGTCATAGTTTCCTTACTAATCATCGTATTTCAAAAATTTTGCTACCAAAATGTAGAGAATAACGGTATCCTCTTATTGTGAACGTTTTAAAACTATTTTAGTTGTATACGTGCTGATATTTGAGTGGACCTTATGAAATTTTTCCCTCTGTTTTCATTTCTATAACATTTATTTACAGTATTTCCAGGTTTTATCTACAAAAAGTATACAAATATAATCAAATGTATGATAAATTTGCTTTTCTTTCAGAATTCTATTATAGATTTGCTTAATTTCATAGTTTATTAAAATTAGTCAATAGTCATGGCTAACAGTAAGCTACTATTAAGAACAGACCTAAGAAAATATGATTCTTTATTGGGAAAGTTAGTGGAAGACATACTGTATGCGCAAGAGAAGGAAGCATGCTTCCAACGAATAGTGAAGATTTGATAAAAGAGCATGAGAAGTTGGGTAAAAATATAAAGAAGAAATGTTATGAAACCCAAAAAACATTCTTTTCTGTCTCGTTTAGATAACTCATTTGATATATCAACTGAAAATGTATGTAATGAGATCCAAAATGATACATTGAGAACTATACAACAGAAGAATGAGGATCTTCGCTTTTTGGAAGATCAGCGAAGTGCTAGAATATATTCTCTAGGTCCGATCGATAAAGCTTATGTAGCCAAACTGATCAAAAAGACTGCTAGAATAGAAGGTGAAGAAAAGAAAATTGAAAGAAAAGAGCGAAGGCAGAAGAAGAGACACACAAACTTGAATCATCTGAAGGCGAGTTAGTGGACTCAAGTAATGGTGAAGATGATTTTACTCCGAGTCCAGGCCCATCAAAACGTCCTAAGTTACTACAGTCAACATTACTATCTAATACAGCTGATCGTTTAGGACTATCATTCGGACAACGCTCGACATTTGCATCTGTGGTAGCAGCTGAATGTAGGCTAGATTTAAAAGAGATGTCATTATCGAAAAGTACTTCTGCGCGAGCTGCGAAGAAGTCGAGGAAAGCTACTGCTGACACTATTAAAGAGTCGTTCAACCCACCTCAATATTGTGTAGCCCACTGAGACAGCAAAATGATATGAATGTTTCAGGATCGATTGGCAATACTTATATCGGGAGAGAATGTTGAGAAACTTCTCTCGATACCCGATATCGGTGTCTCAATTGGATCGACACAAGCTTGTACTGTTTTTAGTACAATCCAAGAATGGAAATTACAGGATAAGGTTTACGGAATGGTATTCGATACTACTTCACCCAATACTGGCTGGATAAAAGGGGCTTGTAAAGTACTGGAAGACCTCTTTGGAAAAAATTATTATGGCTCGCTTGTCGCCACCATATGGCAGAACGAGTTTTGTCAGCAATGTATCTAAAGGTATGAAAATAAAAACCCACTCTAATAGACAGAGTTTATTTCCACGACAGTTTTGACGCCCACTGGCATCCTCCTCGGGTGGATACAGAAACACAAATGAACCAAAACAAGAGGAAGAAAACAGTCCAGGGACCGACCGTTAAGAAATTCGCACCTAGGTTAGATCCCATTCTCCCGACACCGGAAGGGCATTTTCATTAAGTACATTCGCGCAAATTTAAAACTATCTTCCTGTTCTAAACATACAGATTCTATTATTTTTTTACATAATTATTACATTTATTATTAAATTTATTACATTTAATATTGCATAATTATTTATTACAGAAATTATAAATTATTATTACATTGGTTATATACATTGTTGTTTATTATACAGAACTTATAAACCGAAAAACGAATGAAAAAAGCCGATTAGGAAACAATCCAGAGACCATTGAGAAATTCGCACCTAGATTAGATACCGTTCTCCCGACACCGGAAGGGCATTTTATTACAGGGTCCGCTTATAAGTACATTCCCACAAATTAAAACTATCTTCTTGTTCTATACATACAGATTCTAATATTTTGACATAATTATTGCATTTATTATTGCATTTACATTTTTTTAACATTTATTATTATTACCTTTACCCTAATTATTAAATTTATAATATTACCTTTATTATTACATCTGTTGCATTTATATTTATTTCCACATTTATTACTTCCATTATTACATTTACTAAAAGCGAGTAAGGAAACAATCCAATCCAGAGACATTTAAGAAATTCACACTTAGGTTCGAACACGTTCCCACGACTCCGTAAGGGATTTTTTGACCAAGAATCTCATTAAAGGGTCTAACTTATAAGTACCTTCGCACAAATTAAAATTATCTACTTTTTCTATACACACAGATTCTATTATTTTTCTTTTGACATAATTATTACATTTATAAGGTATCTTACTTGATTCCCAATCTATAGCATGATTATTTTGGCTGGCGTGATAAAAAATGGCATTATTAGTATTACAACTTCTGAAGGCATATTTGTGTTCTTTAATACGGGTTTCAATATTTCTTCCAGTTTCTCCCACGTATACTAAATCACAACTTTTACAGGGAATGCTGTAGACACAGGCTTGTTCGTCTTTTGCAACGTTATTCCTAACCAATTTACTTTTCACGGTAGACGAATATTTGAACGCCAAAGCAAACTTAAAATCTTTCGCCAACGGTTTTACTCTTCCTAAGCCGGCAATGTAAGGCAAACTCACATATTGTTTTTGGTTAACTGAAGGTTCCCGAGGGGCACAAAAAGATTTTCTGGCTTTAAAATACGCCTTTCTGATAAACCACTCGGGATATTTTAAATCCCTAAAAATGTTCCAAATCTTTGAATTTTCCGGGTCCAGCAAATGTGGGCTACAAATCCTGAGTGCTCTTAGAAACATGGAAGAAATAATTGAGCTTTTAACCCCTTCATCATGATATGAAAAATAATGAATGTACGAATTACAATGAGTAGGTTTTCTATAGACCGTGAAATTGGGCTTTCCGCTTTCGTTAATGACCAAAACATCTAGAAAAGGTTATTGTTTGTCGTTCTCCCATTCATATTTAAATTTATTAGAGGGAACAAGATTATTTAATGACTGAAAGAAAGTGTCAAAGTTGTTCCAGTGGTCAGGCCAAAATGAGAAAATATCATCTACATAACGAAACCAAATTAGATTCCTGGGACATATTGCTTGCAACAATTCCGACTCATAATATTCCATGTATAATGTACTCAGTATTGGGGACAGTGATGTAGGTCTCGAGATCGGTCTCGGTCTCGAGACCGATCTCGAGACCCAATTTGCAGATCTCGATCTCGATCTCGGTCTCCGCTATTTAGATCTCGGTCTCGATCTCGGTCTCGACAGACGCGGTCTCGGTTTTTCTCCCCGAGACCTTTCGAGACCTCTCGAGACCGTAATGAAAAATACATGTTATTGGCATACTCATGATGAAATAGAGAATGGCAAAATATCAAAGCTATCGGTCCAAGCAGAAGCACGTTGAAACTAGGAAGATTTTGAACCGCAGGGAACAGTTGCGGCGGTACTTCTTAGAGATCGATGAATCTCATATTTTAGACAACTGCTCTCCAATAAAGTTTTGGCACCAGAAAAGGGATAAATTCCCATCACTGGCCAATATTGCCATGGCTGTTTTAACAGTGCCTGCCTCTAGTGCTCCAATTGAGCGTGTATTTAGCCATGGAGGCATAATAATGAGGCCCCACAGAAGTCGAACTTCAGCATATCTTTTGAGCATGCTGATGTTCCTTAAGTGTAATGAGCACCTATCATGCTTTAAATAAATGCACAAGTCAAACTGGGTAGTGGGTACGTTCATTAAACCTTCTGTAACAGATATAAAAGAAGTAAATAAATAAAAAGTACGTGTATATATATATATATATTCATTTGTTAATTTATAGGCTACACTTTTTGCATTCAACACACTACATCTGAGAAAGTAGTTATTAGTTTATTAATATACTTAACATAGTCTAATTTCCATAGTAGTGTAAAACAAATTGAAAGAGCATGAGCTTGGTCTCGATCTCGATCTCGGTCTCGAATTTTAAGGGTCTCGATCTCAGAAGGTAGATCTCGATCTCGAACCTTTGATCTCGGTCTCGATCTTGGTCTCACAGGATCAGGTCTCGGTCTCGGTCTCAGTCTCGGACTTGGTGGTCTCGACTACATCACTGATTGGGGATCTAACCTAGGTGCGAATTTCTCAATGGTCTCTGGATTGTTTCCTAATCGGCTTTTTTCATTCGTTTTTCAGTTTATAAGTTCTGTATAATAAACAACAAAGTAATAACCAATGTAATAATAAATTTATAATTTCTGTAATAAATAATTATGCAATATTAAATGTAATAAATTTAATAATAAATGTAATAATTATGTACAAAAATAAGGACCTTTTCCAGTTTGTGTACCGTTTTTCATATAATTTATTTTTGATTGGTCATACAACCGCCGTCGATTATAACAACTTTTTAAGAGAGGTAAGTTCTTGATAACCTAACCTAACCTAACCTAACCTAACCTTCTGTTTTACTCTATGCTGTGCCTAACAGAAGCAAAGAAACACTAGAAAGTTGCATAAAAGCCAACATTGTAGAAAACGGTACATAAACTGGAAAACGTCCAAAAATAATAGAATCTGTATGTTTAGAACAGGAAGATAGTTTTAAATTTGCGCGAATGTACTTAATGAAAATGCCCTTCCGGTGTCGGGAGAATGGGATCTAACCTAGGTGCGAATTTCTTAACGGTCGGTCCCTGGACTGTTTTTCCCTCTTGTTTTGGTTCATTCGTGTTTCTGTATCCACCCGAGGAGGATGCCAGTGGGCGTCAAAACTGTCGTGGAAATAAACTCTGTCTATTAGAGTGGGTTTTTATTTTCATATTTTGACCTTCACGTAGAAAAAAGTGAAGTTTTTTGCATGTATCTAAAGGTATTTGGAAAATCTACTTCACCCGAAAACGAATCTTTCAAGACCTTCAGAGATGTTATATGGGAGAAGCTAGATACTAAGCAACCCTTCAAACTGCTATCTATCAATGACAGACATCTCAAGGACATGAAAAAATGCGTCACAGATTTTATGGCAGATTTGCTCAAAGATAACGAGAGCCTTCCCAGGGATGATTACAAAGAGGTAGCTGAAAAAAACTATGCTCGTTTTAGGAGAAATTCCTGCCAGAGGAATACACTGGATCAAGCCAGGAGCTCTCCATCACGCCAGATGGATGGCTGTCATATTGTATACGAATAAGATGTTAGCATTTTCAGACCAAGCCGGATATGATAATGTTACAATAAAAAAGCTGGAAAGAGTATGCTTCTTTACGTCGCTGATCTACTCCAAGTACTGGCTATCAGTCACCAACCCACTTGAGGCTCCTGAAAATGACCTCCTCCTATACAATGAATTAGTTCAGTTCAAAAAGATTGACATGGAAGTAGCGGAAGCTGCCCTCAACACTCTAAAAGGTCATTACTGGTACCTATCTGAAGAACTTGTAACCCTTTCTCTCTTTGGAGATTTACCTCATAGTGAAAAGGACAAGGTGGCCAAAAAACTTTCCTCTTTCAATCAACCAACAGAATTCAAACAGGGTAAGCCGATATTTCCCATCCTAAAAGAACGAATTAAAATTCAGCAATTAGTTGGTCCAAACTCATGGTTTGTATTCAAAGCCCTTGGTTCAACGGGAGACTGAATAAGGACTCCAGCTGTAACGTGGGACAGCAACAATGATTTTCAACGGATGAAGAGAATACGCTCTTCAACTAAGGTTGTTAATGACACTGCAGAAAAGGATATCAATCTTTTGTAGGATTTTCATGGTTCATGTAGGGATGAAGGTGAATTTCAGGCATTGCTTCAAGTTGTAGAGGAAAACAGGCGTGTTTTCCCAAAGTTTTCCAAACAAGGTCTCTTGAATTTGTAATTTCTTTCCATTTATAATTTCATTTCATTTACAATTTTTCATTATAATTTCAAGAATAGCACTTTGTTTCTATTTGATTAAAAGTGTTTTGTGTTTGTATTTCATAATAAAAAATTAAAAAAACGATGGGGCTTTGCATATTTTTTTAGATTAATAAAAATTTAAGTCTACAGTTGTCATTTTTTTTTTTGCAAAATTTACTAATTTTAATCTACTAAAAATATACAAAGTTGTTCCCACTTTGAATCTCTAAACCAAAAAAGTGTTGCCCATCTGCTTTTTTATTTATATTATCAAAACCCATCGTCGCAGAGCTGCATTGGGATGATGCTCTATGGATGGCTGTGACATCCAAAGTATATAAGATAATATTTTATTGCAGTTCAGCATTTTTCTCTTAGAAAATGCATAAAAATTACCAGATATAAAAAATTTAATAAATTTAACTCAAAGGTTAATAAAAACTACTCAGATTGAAGCGCATTATTATTCCCTACATTTTGGTAGCAAAATATTTGAAATACGATGATTAGTAAGGAAACTATGACAAAAAATATCTCCAAAAATCACCATTTTTTTGTGTGAATAGGGGGCTTATTTTTCAAATGGGGGGGGCGGGCCCTAAATATTACCCGATTGTCTTTTTTTAGTTTATTCATGGTTTTTGGTCAATTTGTCACAATATAAGAGGTAAGCACCATAACTTTTCAAAAAAAGTCCAAACGTGACACCCTAATCTGTAGTTGATGCCCCAACTGCTAAAGGACAAAGCTGGTGTGTGGTTTTAGCAGGATGATGCGCCACCTCATTTCTACAGTGAGGTTACAACATCCCTGAATGAGCAATTGCCTGATCGTTTGGCCGGCTCCTTCGCCCGATCTAACTCCCCTTGACTTCTTCCTCTGGGGCTATGACAGAAATTAAATTTTTGTTCCACCAATGGCAACAACTTTGGAACATTTGAAGGAAAGGATATAAGAGGCTGTTAAAAAAGTTCAGTATGATATGCTACAAAATGTATGGAGGGAAACAGAATACCACTTTGATGTCTGCAGAGCCACAAAAGGAGCTCATATTGAAATTCAATAGCTTGTAAATAAAACTTTTTGAGTTCTTCTTTATTTGTATATCTTGCATTTCGCTGTAGCTTTGTTAGTTTTTTCAAAATACTGTAAATGTTTAAAATCGGGAAGATCATTTGTACTCAGCCTGTATATATAAACAGAATAATAATATGTCAGAAGGCCAAGAAACTGGCACAGTGCTCACGTCAGACTAGTGCGGGCCTTTATGCTAACTCCTGGATTATATTACCAGCACAATCGAGAATCAAACCCACGACCTGAGTGTCTTTACTTCGCTTACGAGGAAACTATGTTACTCACTGAGCTAATGGCTTTGGTATATAAACAGAATCAATGCTAGTATTAACGCGAATACTGTACAATACAAAAAATCAGAAAGCGCATAAAAAGCCTTGTCCCTTCCAGCGACATGTCCAGTGACCTTGAACATAATGTTGCGGTTCATAAAAGTTGTTTCTATAGAAAAGCAGGTTTGAATCCCAGGTAAGACCAAAATTTATTAAGCTTTATTTGGAATATAATTTGTGCTAAAACTCAAGTTATTGTTAACAAGTAGCTGTAAGTTATAATTAAGAAATAATTTGCATATAATAACACACTATAAATGGAGATTAATTGAAAAGAGTTTTGAATAACATATTCAGTGGATACCGCCTCGCTTCCAAATATTTTGGAAACCGTTTTTTGAGATGTGAGAAAGCATTTTATAATTTGAACTTAAAAGTGCCTTCAAACTCTTTTGTATGTAGCCTTATTTGAGATGTAAAATGTCTCATTTTCCGTAAGCAAGAAGAGCTCTTAAAACGATATTTGGAAGGCGTATTAAGAAAGAGGAATGAAAGTATCGTTGCATGTTAAATAATGCTTTGCACTAGTGTGTGTGTGTGTGTGTGTGTGTGTGTGTGTGTGTAGGGGATGATGTTTGTCTGTCTGTTCCATGTTTGGTTATACATGCCTAAACGGCTAGTCATCTGCACCAAATTTAGTATACACATTAAGGGAGAAACAGGGAAGGTGCTAGCAATAAACACGCCCCTCCTAGTCCCCACTTCAGGTTGCGTTTCGGGGAGTATTTGCTGCGCAAGGTGCTGCGGGTGTCGTAGTATATATATATATATATATATATATATATATATATAGGGTGTTAGAAAAGTCACTGTGCAGTAGAAGACGTTTATTAAAAGTAATACAGATTCACAAGATCCATTGTATGCCTATAAAGAATGTTGGAAATGAGCTCCTTTAGATGCTATGCTCATTTAAGAAGATACGCTCCTCCATCGATAACATGGTCAACAGATCAACCTGGAAAGAAACAAAAACAAATATTATTACTTTTATTACAAATATTCATAGACGTCTTCTACTGCACAGTGACTTTTCTAACACCCTATATATATATATATATCAGTATATATATATATATATATATATATATATATATATATACACTGTGTGTATATATAATGTTCAGGAAATGAGAAAAAGTGCAAGAAACTTTAAAAGTATTTCTTCTTAATTTAACGGCAGGAATAAAAATGTTTAAAATATTTTCACCTTTTTACAACATATAGAAAAATATACTGCACTACTGTAGTGTGTGTGTGTGTGTGTGTGTGTGTGTGTGTGTAGTGTTCACAGCTCTAAAATTCTAAAACTAGTAGATATTTGGAGACTAAGCATTGCCTCTTATATGTTCAAAGTTTGAATAATATTGCTCCGGAAATCGTCTACAACAAAATATTATCATTCCAACCCAACACCGTTTCGACATAATACAATCAAACATGTACTTCAGAGAAAACCAAATTACATTCTTGACTGGCCAACTAGATCTTTAAACTCCATTAGGATCAACCTCTGAAAAACCTTGGTCAAAAGACGAAACAATTTAACACGCTGAAAACTTTCGAGAAGAAGTAAAAGATAAATTAAAATAATCATGCAAACCCTATCTCTATTTCTCACCTGTTTCCATTCTAGCTTTCTTCCTTCTTTCTCTACACACAAATTACAATTAAGACAAATAATCTTATTTCCGTATAGCCACAAATTACCCGCTTAATATCAAGGCAGGTATATAGCATTAAACAAAATTTTTGTTCAGTGTCAAAGTATTTAAAATTATGCATGGTCTCCATATTTAAGTCGTAACCCCGTAGTAGTTCCGTGCGTCGGTCAAGTTGGTGGCCCCACATCTAGGCCTAGCCTGGTGGAGGAGAAAGTTGCTCACTTGCGATCTCCATTGCACATAGCCAGGCACACCCAGCTCATCTGGTACCACCCTGTGCTAAGCGTCTAGTCTTCTTTTGAAGAATTCCACTTTAACACCGGTGATGTTCCTGAGCTCCTTCCGAAGCTGGTTAAATAGTCTTGGCCCCCTGACAATCAAGCTATTTTCCTTCAGAATTGAGGTGTCCCTTGTCCGGCCTTTAGTTTGGGAACACTACACATTCTACTTTTTCTATTTCCCATTGTTGTTTGGACGGTTACTGGGTTGAGTTTGAAGTTAGGCACCAGTTTTTCTATTATTTTTCACGTGTGGATTATAGTATATTTCTCTTCTTCTTTCCAGTGAATATAGATTTCATTTAAGAAGTCTTTCGCAGTAATTAAGTTCTTTGCAGCCATCAATCTTCGCTGTGAAATTTCTTTAAATTTCTTCTAGTTTATTGATTTCTTCTTTTTTATATGGGGACGTCAAGACTGAGCAGTATCCAAGTTTTGGTACGATCAGTGTTTTCAGCAGGGGAATCATTACTCTCTTGTACTTTCTTTTAAAGGTTCTCAATAACTGTCCCGCAACTCTTTTTGATTTGTTTATCGCTATCTGATTTTGTGTTTCAAACTGCGTATTATTGGTCATTATAACCCGTATATCTATTGCTATGTTGCTTCTCTGAATTTCCTGTTTATTTGGGACTGTTTCAATTCCACATTTCTTCTATATCTTAAAAGCTGAAATTTTTCGGTGTTAAATTTCATGTTATCGTCTTCTGTTTGTGTTTGCATTAGCAAAGGATGTTACCATACTGTTGTTGGTCACTCCATTGTCTATATCTGTTAGCATGATAATGAATAGGAATGGGGACATCCGATTCTGATTACGATATACCTTAGATTTTTACGACTTGCTGACGTTCTCTGAGGAAGTTGTAGATCCATTTTCCCATTTTGCCTGTTATTCCCATATATTTAATTTTATGTTATTATACCATAATCACATTTGTCGATTTAGCAAAATCCGTGTATATGACTGTAGTTTTCATTGCACTCAATTGCGTCTGTGATATTTTTATAGTGTTATATTAGTTGTAAAAGGAATGAGCTTCCTGATCGGAATTTTTGTTGTTTCTCATTGAATCTTTCCAGTGTCTCCAAGTACAGTAGTCATAGATTTGCTCTCTAACTATCCTTTCAAGTAGTTTCGTGAGGTGAGATGGGACGTCAGTGACACCGGTCTATAGTTCTTTGCTTGAGACCTATCCCCTCCTTTATATATGTGGACAATGTTCGCTCTTTTCAGGTTGCTCAGTATTTCCCCGTGTCCAAGGATCTTCTCCATATCCAATATAGGGGTGTAGCTATTTTAGCACAGGCGTTATGTACTATGACATCGAAGAAATTGCAACAAACGCTCTCTCACTTGCATCATACCTAGGAAGGTGTCATCTATGACATAAAAAGTCTTAAGAAATCCTGAGAGGGGAAAGTCTTGAAATCAGGATTTTTTTTATATTTTGGATTGTTGGAAAGCATATGAAGGCACCTACTCAATCTAGATTCACTGCGCTCTTATTGCACTAATATAATTGTACTTTTGACAGTCCCAATTAGCCAATTTGTACCCTTTACAACTCCCTGAACCATGCATGCATGTTTACTAATCCCATATTTCTCTTTTCAGAAATGGAAGTATCCGAACAGTGTGCCATATGTAAGCAACCCATAGGTGGGAGAACATCACCGACAGCAACTCTCGGTGAAAAAGGGAGCTCAAGCATCAACCAGTCAAGTGAAGCAAGGAAAAACAATATTCACACTCTACCTGGGGAAAAAGGGACGCAAAGACTGCCATCGCAAATACTGCAACCCACAGCAAATAGCCAAGGCTATTAAACAACAAAACACGGAACTTAGCACAAGCAAGGAAAGGCGTTTAGTTAGGTCTCCTAAAGATGGCTTTCACTTCAAGCCTGACTACCTCTTTTGTGACCAACAAGCCAAGTTTGGAAAAAAGAAAAAGAAGTATGATGTTCTTCAAGTCAGGCCCATTGAATTCAAGGACACAGTCCTGGCAACATGCCATGAACGAACCGATAGTTGGGCAGATACTGTGCAAGCACAAATTCTGCTCGTCCATGACCTCCATGCTGCAGATGCAGTTTACCACCAGGCATGTAGTGCCAATTTCGGACAAAGAAGCAGATGCCATTAGCTCAACGGAAGAACACACAGCGCTCGAAGAGGGCAAAACTGGGCCGGCCACAAGATGACGAGAGAACAGAAGCATTCCTGGAGGTTGCAACTTTTCTTGAAGAAAACGATGACCAGCAGATCACCATCAATGATCTTTTTGACCTCATGGAACAGAAACTGGTTGACTCTGAATATGAAACATACAGCTACCCCTACATGAAGCTGAAGCTGCGAGAACACTTTGGTGACAGGATCATCTAAACCGAGATCAATGGCAAGCCAAACGTGGTCACCTTCAGGACAACTGCCAAGGCTGTACTTCAGGACTGCTACAGCCAGCAGAGGGAAGATCCTGACGTAGAGAAGATTAGATTCGTACAGGTTGCTGCAAAACTCATCAGAGAAGATATCAAGGCAGTGCAAACATCCAACGACGTGCACCCTTCTTGTGATGAGCTGGAATCTAAAGGAACCTGCACTCTGAAGGTACTACTGGAAGGACTATTTGCTGGAAAAAATGTTGGTGTCAAACTGTGCCAAATATATATTATTATCTTGAATTACTAAACATTTAAAAGCAATATTTGCATATCATACTGGCAGTTGGGTATTTCTATGCATTCTACTTTTCCATAGTACAGTAAATTTTAGGAAATTTAATACACAACATATGGAAAGTGTTCATTTTATATAAAGTCTGTCTGCGTCGAAACAGAGCTATTGGTATTACGACACGTGGTGACGTCAATGCGTTGCATGCGAGGTGGTACGACATTTTGAATGATGAAATCTCGTGGGATGAAGATAGTTTAAACCAGGCTGAAAACCTTTACGCAAAACTAGATGACTTTTTATTTATGTTTTATATTTGCTGTTTTGAAGAATTACTTAGCAATGCTGAAAAACTACTTGTTTTACAGTGCAGGATAGTGGACATGGAATTTGCAAAAAAAGAAAATTATTTATTTTATTAGTTTTCTGGAAGGAAAAATCAATGACAAAAGTTATAATGAAATTCTTAAAAAGACATGTGACATAGTAAGTTGTCTGACCATTCCTCCACCTACTAAGAGACTCAGAGGAAAAGTGACATACTTTAAAAATTTACTTTTGCATTCTGAATACCTCTGTAACAGCCTTGAAGGAACGATTTGAATGCATTCAGAAGTTCTCATTTTTTGTGCTGTTGAATTCATTAGTGTTTGAGTATATAAAGAAAATTTCCCCAAAAACTTAATAGAAGCACTTGTATACAAGTACAGTAATCTATTTGACGAAAAAGCTTTAACGTCAGAATTGAAATACATCTATCAGGACCCCGATTTTTGTCAGTGGCAAACATGCAAAATAAATTTTAAAGCTTTGTCTTGACCTTGGACTTACAACAGCCTTACCTGAAACGATCAAATTAATTCGGTTCCTTTTGACAATCCCCGTAACCAGTGTGTCAACGGAAAGAAATTTTTCAACGCTTAACAGAATAAAGACGTACCTACTGAATACCATGTCAGAGGAAAGGTTGTCTACTTTAGCAAGAATTGCCATAAAGAAAGAAATTGTAATATCGCTAAAGAGGAATAAAATGTTGCACAACAAAGTAATTGAAGAATATGCATTAAAACCAAGAAGATTGGAGTTCATGTATAAATAAATAAGGTAAGGCGATGTTTTATTTCCTAAATTTATGCCAGTTAAAAATATTCTAATTATCATACATAATACATATCACAGTGAAACAAGTATCAAATTATACAGTATACATCATATATATATATATATATATATATGCTTGAAAGGTTTGAGCCTGAGTATCCACAAAAGCCTGGCGTCGCCCCAGATATATATGTACGTATATAAAATGAACATACATATGCATGCAGTAGAACGCGCTCTAATCTTGTCTTTCTTTATTTTAAAATAAAGACATTTCCTTGTAGTTTGCATAATTAATTGCCATTTTTTGGTCTTCCGTAAGTTAGTTATAATTTAAGGACGTCTCAACTATTATAATAATGAAGCCCTTTAGCAAACTTTAACATAAGGAAGGACAAATTTAGGTGAATCTCGTATTATATATATATTAGTGATGTAGGTCACATCCGCACATTTTCTCGCATCCGCATCCGCACCCGCATCCGCACTTTGGACTGCGGATGTCGTGCGGATGTGGACCGTTGAGATAAAATGTCATTAATAAGCGGAAATTATCAAATTCTACTATATTATTAGAACTAGTTCATTGTGCGCAAAAGTGATGCAAGCGACAAGACGAGAGGCTGTTCTTGTATGAAGTTACTCTCTTGCAACCTACTTAGATCCACGTTACAAAGCTAAGTTATTTTCACCTAGTACATTAGAACGAGTTAAATCATCACTTGGCAAAGCAGTTGAAGAGCTTCAATCTCTTGAATCTGTCGCTTCGCCACCCACCAAAAGAATAAAAGTTTCAGTGACAGAACCAACACCTTCAACAAGCAAATCTATCACAGAATCTGTCTCTCAGTTTCTTGAGTCAAGCAGCAATGACGAGACATACGCGATGTCAAAAGATGTAGTAAAAATGATCGAGAGCTATCACCAAGAAAAACGCCTGGCTGCATGTGACAATCCTATTAGTTGGTGGAAAAATACGCAGAATATCTATCCATACTTGAGTAAACTTGCAAGGAAACATTTAGCCTGTCCTCCAACAAACGTACCAAGCGAGAGATTATTTAGCAGTGCTGGATTAATATATGATGAAAAGAGAAACAGACTGGCAGCAGAAAAGGCAGAAAAATTAATGTTCCTTAAGCATAACCTTCCTATAATTAAGTTTGAACATTAAACGATGAACATCTTAGTTTACTTTATTTTAATTACTCATTTATAAATATGCCTAATAAAACTTTAAACTTAATATAAATAGTTATCAAGCTAATTAAAGATCTCTTTCTATGAGGGTGGAGGTTGGGGAAAGAGGTCGGTGGGGTGCATTTGAGTTGGGTTCACGTCCCGCATCCTGGTAACACAATTATGGTTTCTAATTGTGGCTGAAACTCAACAAAATATAACGAATTTATTTGCAGACGAATTCACTAATTGATTTCTATATTAGTTAGATGCTTGATATTATTTTATATGTTCAGAGAAAAGTACAGCAATTATTGTACAATTAATCAATTATACTACATTATAGCTACAGCTCTCTCTATATAATAACTTATTATATACGTTAAACACAACAAATCTCGAATATATCCTAAAAAATAACGAAAATGTAGACATCCGCATCCGCATCCGCGGATGTTGAAATCAAACATCCTCATCCGCATCCGCGGATGTGAAAAAAATGACATCCGCTACATCACTAATATATATATATATTATATATATATATTATATATATATATATATACATACACACACTCGGTGACAAAAGTTTTGTCCCTGCAAATATCATGAAATATATAGATCCCATTTCTTTACTCCGTTTTACAATGCACTCAGTTCCCATGGCAACTGAAAACCACTCGTGAAGGAAATTTTTTTAATTTCTCTTTTTCCTTTTCTTTTGCAATTGGGTGATGAGTCTCACATTTATGTTTGACATGAAGTAACAGGACGAACCTTAAATTTGGAATTCAGAAATATGAGGTGCTTTAGCTGTAACAATTTATAAATTCTATAACTTAAAATATAAAGTTAAGACAAATTTAATTATAATAAAACCACGAGTATTTACTGTACTCTACATATATTATGACTTTGTAGAAATAGAGTAATTTAAGCAACTTTTAAGAATACAGTACCTATTTATAACAAAATATATAAGACAAATGGCTGTCGTTGTACAGGGTGTTCGAAAAGTCCCGTCATCCCCTACAAAATGTACATATTGTAATACCAATTTTATTTTTGTGTGATTAATTGAATTTATATGCGATTCATTGACACTTTTTTTTCGTTTCCAGGTATTAGAGTTATGTGAACAATGGCAAAACTACTGGCAAAATGATGCATGATATCCAGAATGATTTAAACACAAGATTCAATAAGGCTGCACCACCAAACAAGACGCTGGGAGAAAAAGCTGTTTGAAACTGGATCCATCAAGGACAGACCACGGTCGGGAAGACCAACAACGGGAGCAGAACATTGTGAAGGTGTGATTGCATCAGTGGCTCGTTCACCGAAAAAATCACTTCGGAAACGATCACAAGAACTTGCAGTCCCACTGTCCACAATGAGAGATCACATGACAAAAGCTCTCAACGTGAAACCATACTGCCCGTCATTTGTTAATGAATTAAGCGATTCAGACATGCAGAAACGATATGAAGCCTGTGACTGTAATTAGTAACTGTTTTTACTGTAATTAAAGTAATTGTTGCTACCACATATAAATACAATTAATCACACAAAAATAAAATTGGTATTACAATATGTACATTTTGTAGAGGGGTGACGGGATTTTTCGAACACCCTGTAGAGAGCTTGTTCGTTATAAAGAGGTTTTCCTTTGCCGATATTGTAGTGTATATTTTAATTACCTATTTAAACCCTCATTAGTTATTTATATATACTTTATATAGTACTGTGTCTTATACAGTATATTAAATGCATTAATTAAAAGTATTTTAAGTGAGGGAGAGAGAAACATTCTTGAGGGAGAAACATTCTAGCCAATTGCGCATCAGCTTTTAAGCATCAGCCATTCACCATGTGCCGTTCACTTTCTTGACAGGGGAAATGGTGGTAGAGACGAATATGTGCGGCTCAGGCTGAGTTAGCGAAAACACCTCCACATAACAAAATGTGTTTTCGATAAAGAAAGGTTTTCCAAAATGCCCAAGGTGTTCGATAAAGAGAAGTTTCGTTATAGTGGAGTGTCGTTATTGAGAAGTTTTACTGTATTTATATTGTAGACGTTTAAGAAGCAAAAGGTCAACAAGAAAACTATCGAAAAGACCCTTTTTCCTTCCCTTTATTGCATTATTATTTAAAATGTAATGTTTTTCTCACACAATCTTTTCAGTTTAATGTAATATCATCTTAATAATTATTATGTCCGAAATTTTCAGATTTTTTTTTTTATGCAGGATGGAAGTGCCAAGGGCAATGTCTGCAAAAACTCCACTCCCATGGAGGCATGCAGTTAGAGAATTCAAAAGAGAAATGTCCGTTATAATAGCGATAGTAAAGAGAAAGTGAGGCAACCTTGCGGCGAAGAGAGAGAGATTGAAGACAATTAGCAAGAGGCGGAAATGATGAGACGAAAAGCCTTTGATTCCACCCGATCAGGTAGAAATGTGTGGGTTGAGCTACCCTACACATAAGAACCGTACTCCACACAGGTGCGGTCAAGACCCCTGTACAGAGATAGCAACTGAGTTGGGGTGAAGAAACTGCGGAGCCTGTAAATCACCTAATCTCTTAGAAGCTGTTTTGGAAAGAGTATATATGATCTTTCCAGGAAAGATCACAAGAAAAGGAAACGACAAGAATGTTAAGAGAAGTGGAAGGATTGAGTTGTGTATTGTTAAAGGTAAGGGGATAGTCGTGTGGAAGATTGCAACGAGTAGGCAGATGAAAGAATTGAGTTTCTGAAGCATTGAATTTTCTCTGCGCCAGTCACAGACAGTAGAAAGATCAGAGGTCATGTGTAACATAGCCATCTCACGCGAAGCATTGAGTGTCTGTTGAGAGAGAAACTTTGTGAAGCGGGTGGAGAAGTGAAGAGTGGAATCATCGGCATAGGAGTGGATAGGAACAGTTCTACGAAATCGTCCTGCAAAAAGGGCGTCGGGTTCGTGAATGTTGCATCACGACGATGCGCCTTCTCACACAGCACTCTCCATAAAGGAATTCTTAACGAAGCACAACATTCTCCAACCCCGGTATTCGCCGAATTTGGCACCCTGTGACTTTTTCCTGTTCCCAAAGCTTTAAAACACCATCAAGGAAAAAAGATTTCAATAAATACCAGAGATCGAACAAAATGCGACACGAGAATTGAAGAACATTCTGAAAGAAGAATATGCTTCAATAAATGGTTGGACCGCTGAATCATTGTTTACAGTCAGAAGCAGACTACTTTGAAGGAGACAAATTTGATTCGGTAAATACTATGGACGCGTGCAGAGCAATTGCAATGTTGATCATATGAGTGCCAGTGCCAACCCCTTCCCCCCTTGTTGCAAGGTGCCAACCCCGAGGGTGCTTCCCTACCAAATGGAGGGATTCCCCCAGCAAGCTGGGGGAGTCTACTAACCTCTTTGGGGAGAAGTTAGGACGGCCTCACCCCCAAAGGGGTATACCTAACCTAAGAGAGAGAAAGAGAGGAGAGAGAGGAAGAGACCATTCAGCGTCTACGAGATGCAGACGCTTAATGAGAGCTCAGGTAGCATCACTTAGCTTAGAACTCGAAATCCGACAGTTGGCTTAATCCGCCAGTTAGCTTAGAAGACTTAGAAGGCAGATGTATGTCTGTGTATATATAACTTTTCAGCTGTCAGATTGCGCTATTCAGATATTCTTGACAGTTGGCTTAGAAATCCGTCAGTTAGCTTAGAAGGCGTAACCAGCCATTTGATATATATATAATATATATATATATATATATATATATATATATATTCCTATCTCCCCAGTTATTCCTTAATATCGTTTATATATACAACCAAAAGAAATAAATAAAACACCATTACATCATTCTGTTTATTTAGAAGAGTTAAGGGAAATAATTCCTGAAATATATAGGAAATAGATATACATTAAAAAATAATATACAGCAAAACTACACACATTAAGCGAAGGATATATATACTTTCTTAAATAATAATATTAGAACAGGATAAAACTATATAACCATTTAATATATGTACGACCAAATACGCCATTATATATATATATATATATATATATATATATATATATATATATATATATATAAACACCAAAACTTATACAAAAATAGTAATAGTACAGGATAAAGCTATATACTCATTAATATATATATATATATATATATATATAAACAGCAAAACTTATATAAAATCAAAATACATACTTATGTTCTACCGCGCTAAACTAAAATACTAAACTCGCACATGATCGAGTCTACAGTTACATCATTGTTGCTTTGTACTATACAATAAATACGATTTAGCATTATTTTACCACTCAAGGTGTGCGGGTGCCTATACTCGATGTAAAGGGCCTTCATATCGTTCAATACTATTTTTGTGCCCACCTTACAATTGTTGGCAAATTATTTTTAAACACGGACAGAATACAATCAAAAGCACGCACAAAGAGTGCGTCGTTAGCCACAATATCATTATTAAATTCAAGTTTATAAACACTCCTTTTCAATTGAAGGTTTTTTCTTACCGATCCGAGCTTTTCAATCGTGAATGCTACTTCACAACGCATAGCGGCAGTTCAAATAATTTTCTAAATCGTAACGACAGCACCTCATTATATAAAGATACATCTCTTCAGGTTGAACAGTGTAGGTGAGATCTGTCCTGTACCGCTCAAGTCCTTTCTACCAAAGTTCATGATATTTCGAAGAGTCTAAACCATTCAAATAAGCATCCAGCTCTAGACCATTCTCGCCATGTTCATTCCTACATTCGATAAACCCGTCGAGCAGAGCAGTGTATGCGTATTCAAGAACCGTATAAAAATAAACCATATCCGTAACACGTGCGTCTAATATAGGTTTTAGTTTGCGGAAACCTGCGATTTCAAACATTCTGTCGAGGATGAAGCGGTTTCGCCTGACAACAAGAACGTTATTATCAGATGCATTCTTCCACATTAGTCGTATATCAATGCATGGCTGATCGTTATTTATACATAACGTACAAACAATGGCATATGAGGGGTATCACTAATCTGTTCTCTTCTTGTACCTACACCTGCAGGTATTTTATAACGATCCTCACCCCACTTCTCAACTCTCACGAAGACTCTATTCATCTCCTCAACACTTAAATAAACAACATTACGTTTACCAGAGTTTGCTTGTCTACAAGTCATTTCATGTACATAGTTAATGGCACCGGTTTTACGTCTGAACACACGCAATGACTTCGTCACGGACACGTCGTATACGGCATTGAAAATGCTTCTCAAAGGAAGCTCCATCGTTTTCTATTGTGAGAGTGCACAACCAGTCGGGTCAAGCTCTGAGATGACTATGAGCAACCGGTGCGCTGTTTGGCTCGAGGACAGGTGTGGAGGAGTGAGTCATACCAAGCGTTAATGTCTCGTGTACGGGTTTGTTCCAGCATGAAAGAATCATGCGAGTACTTGTACCCATTATACCGGGCAATTTTCCGATACATGGGGCAATATCGGTTTTAATGTTTTATCGGAATGCGCAGTAGACGTCATTTCCACAAACTAAACACATTATAGACTATACAATAATAGAATAACCTTTATTAATAATAATAAAATAAATAATTTTTTCAATTTACAATGACAAAATAATTTTGAAGCTCGACTATTTATTTTATTTAATTTGGCCCTTAAGCTTTAGGCTTTACTGGGCTATTATTAAAAATAAGCAGCTACTTGTTATTAATTAATAATAATAAATAAATAAATAAGTAAATAAGTATTATTAATAGTTAAAACATGTATTACAATATTAAACAATATTAATGGACAATATTAAACAATATTAGTGGACATTAATCCTAGATTTTTGTTAGTATGCCATTATTAATCGGGATTTCAACTTGGTTTTAAACAAATTTACATTCACAATATTTTTTATATCGGCATACAAGTCATTCCATAGTTTCAATCCAATGAAAATGGGTAGTTTTTGAGATGAAGACAATCTAAATTGAGGTATAACAAGCTTTGATCTATTTCTGGTCTGATACGAGTGGATTTCTTGATGAGTTACAAAATATCTATTTACCCATTGCAAATTAATGATTTTGTTCTTACACTGGTAAATAAAAATAAAATGTGCCAATTTGGTTGTATCGTTGAGCTTTAGTAGGTTTAGCTCTTTAAATAATGCACTAGAGTGATCAAGGAAATCAGCATCAGATAATAACCTTATTGCTCATGCAAAAAACTTCACTTTTTTCTACGTGAAGGTCAAAATATGAAAATAAAAACCCACTCTAATAGACAGAGTTTATTTCCACAACAGTTTCGATGCCCACTGGCATCCTCCTCGGGTGGATACAGAAAAACGAATTCGTTTTTCTGTATTCACCGAGGAGGATGCCAGTGGGAATCGAAACTGTTGTGGAAATAAACTCTGTCTATTAAAGTGGGTTTTTATTTTCAAACCTTATTGCTCTTTCTTGGATGACAAAGATACCATTTAATGCGTTATTAGCGGAGTTTCACCAAACAAGGGTGCAGTATGTTATATAAGGAAGAACAAAAGTATGATAACAATCCGGCGCACTATTTGAGAGAAACATGTGCCCGTATTTATCCTTCTTTGTTAACAGTCGATACTCGTCTCTAAATTCTATTAAAAACTCACACAGGCCTTTAGCTACAACCTCACTGCGAACCTCGTCATGATATATATGAATGTAGTTGTAAAAGTACTTAAACTTGTCCATGATGACAAGGTTTACATTCTCAGCCGCAGGGCACGCGTACTTGGTATGATGCAGCATGACATAATACCGCCTGTTATACCACTCATCAAAAAGACTCACTACCCATACTCGTTGCTTCTCTTCTGCACACGTTGTTTCTTTCACCTCACGGTATATGTACGCTTTTATACAGTTTAACCCTACAACGTAGTCCATTACA
This sequence comes from Bathynomus jamesi, assembly GCA_023014485.1. Taxonomy (NCBI): domain Eukaryota; kingdom Metazoa; phylum Arthropoda; class Malacostraca; order Isopoda; family Cirolanidae; genus Bathynomus; species Bathynomus jamesi. Next base: position 38,048 of record JAJOZX010000291.1, on the reverse strand, counting down.
TCGTTTGTGCCGCGAAATCCGGCAATGCTCTCGCCAGAATATCCATAGATAGGCTGACCATATTTCCTTGAGACAAAAACGGGACATTGGGATGGCAAAAAAGGACGGGGTTATGTAATATTCTGTATTCATGAAAAAGTAAGTACATAAACCGGGACAAAATTGACATTTTTATTAAAACGACGGGACAGCTAGGAAATATAAAACAAACGGTACTGTCCCGTTCAAAACGGTACGTATGGTCAGCCTATCCATAGAGTATTTGAACACCTTGTTCCTCAAGCTTCGCGCTGTTCAATGTAGCCTTAAAAGTCTCAAAGGAGGGGGGGGGCTAGGCCGTCTTTCAGTATTCACCACATCTTCCGACTTTACCGAATACCACTTCATAATCGTCGAACACGCAATATCACAAGTCGCTATCACTATTTTTCGTTTACGTGGGAATTCTTCAAATATACGTCTGAGATCCAGGGATTGCAGCGGCCAACTGAGCACGCAAGGGTACAGATATGCCCAGGTGGTAGCAGGAGTCACGTGACCCTTTGAATGAACTTACAGTGGGCGGAGCTTATGACTTTTTTCCTGTACACACACACACACACACACACAAAGGGGAAAATGAAACCCTAATTGAAACATTTCATATTCAAATATACGTAATAAATAAACATATCGTTAACAATAGACATATGATAGTCAGGTACTATGGTACCCAAAGAGTACGGTATCATTTGCCAGGCACCTGGTAACGTTTCTTATAGGTGTTACGACACACCTTTGTGCTCCTAAGTTCCTTCACACCCCAGTTTCTGTGCCCGAAAATTGTGGGTTCCTACAGTCAGTTGGGGTGGTTGGTCACCCTCATCTTCTAAGCACACGAGCTCCTTCAACGAATCAAAGTTAACGACCCGTCGGTTCGCATGGTTAAGCGTGATGCCCTTCGCCTTCATGATAAATTTCAGCTCTTTCCCCACCCTTACCCCCGCCCCATAAGTTTTTGGCCCTGTTGATACAAGGAAGTCAGCGTATGCACCATCACATACTCATCCTTGCTGTCGTTAGTCAACTCTCCGAGGAATTCACCAATAGGCTGCATGTATTCAACATCCCTCTCTGTGAATATTACGCTATCTGTGTTAGCGTACAGCACCCTCCACCCAAGAGAGTGCAGTAATCTCAAAGCTTGATGCGTCCGTATGCCGTTGTGAAGCTGGCTAGACGTATGTTTGTAACACGTGAGGTATCTGTGGCCAGTTCAGTGATGTTGTACTTTATTATGTACATATTACCAACATTCACGATTTCCATAACCTTTTTATCGCGGGCACTGGCATAATCCCACACCTCGTTATAACTTTGGGCTGGGTGAACGTTCCCATTACCTGTACTCTGTGCAAACTTGCCCCAAAGACTATTTAGGATATAATTTTGCATTAAAGCGCTTGCCAGGGTTCTTAACAATTTGGGCCCGGTCAAGTTGTATCCCTTTACGGCCACGGTAACGCTGAATATAAGCCGACTTTTCACCCTCGCTCTCAACCCTTCGAGAGTAGTCTGATGCTTCTACTTTATCCTTCAAAAAAGTATTTACATACGGCGTGAAAAGGTTGGGGAGTTTCTGAAACCTCCACACCTCATATATCTTCAATATTCTGTAACCATGGTGGACGGATAGGGACAACTCAGGACTTGACCTCTGATCTTCCGCTGGTTGGTTGTGTGATTACAGGACCCATTATTCTCCTCTGCGCACTTCACGCACAGGGGAAACATGAGTTTGTGATCTATAACGACGGGTAAGATCGGCATCCATAAATCGCGAGGGAGGAGTACGTCTACAAAAGAAAGACCGAAATAATATTTGTTCAAATTTGTTGCGAACACCTCGATGGTGGGCAGGTCAGGTCCCACCAATTTTTCAGGTGCACCTACGGGGTAGGGATTGTTCTTCATCACGTAAGGATATAAAGAACAGAAGTCGTAGTAATGGAGTTTCACGCCCTCCGTAGGCGGAAGTATAACTTGAAGGGATGCATTTGTTTATTTCTTCACGGTACTGTCCATCCGTTTCCATCCGTGCATCATACTCATGCTCCCACAAGATCTTGTTAGTGAACTGGGCGCCTATAAGCTGATCGCGGGTGCGGGTCCATGCAAGGTTGTCGGCAGGAGATCTTCTGTGGATATCTCCTACGATTCCATACTCAGGACGGGGGCACCCGTGCCACCAGCAACCGTTAAAGTAGTACACAGTCTTCTCACCAGTGGCACGGTCTTCGCTTAGACCATCAACTAAAAAAAAACACGTCCTTTGACCTTAATGGGTACTTCCCCCGTGTTGCGGGCGTGTTTTATCCTTATAAAGGCCTGGAAACACTCTAAGCACACGCACATCATTCACGCAATAACGCTCACATTCATCAGCTATATTGTATGGATTAGTTTCATTAAAACTGTTGTAGTAGCGGTCAAAATTTTCACGCTCACTATCACTCATGTTGGTGTAGTTAAAATATTGTTTGGGGGAAGGTAGTCCTACGTAATTTAAAGTGTCGCTAGTGAGGAAAGTGTAAGGGAAATACCCTTTTGAAACTTTGGCAGCTAGACCTATCACCTTGGGTAGCTTGGCCAGTTTACAAGGTGTGAATAATAAAGTATCTTTAAACTGAACATTACCTCTTATCTGCATTTGTATAAGTTTGTTTCCCCTTTTCAAGGGTCGCCTGTAAATATCTCCGATTACTCGTGTTCAAGCAGTTCCTTATAAAGGAACTGTGGGTCAAATTTTGCCCCGTTATGGGCAAGAATATACAGTCATTTTTTTAACTTGTCCGCTAATTTGACAATATAGGATGCAAAGAGTTTCACAGGGCTGTCGTGTACGATCGTTTTAAAAACATTTGTCCGTTTACCATATTTGTGACACTCATCACACTCAACTCCATGCACTCATCGCAGATAGTCTGGCTTACAAGTAGATGTGGGATAACCTCTTTGTTTCAGGGTTTGTGTAAGTTTCTATATCGTAGTACACGTTATACAAGGTATTTTTAGGCTTAGCGTCTTTCATATAACATACATGCTTCACTCCATCCGCCTTATATTTCTCATGCATAGGACAGTGAATTTCATCACATTTATGCTTGAATTTCCCCAATTATCCATCATCCACATTCACAGATTCTCATTTTCCTGCAAGTGCCAATTGACTTATGGAACTCAAAGCATTTATTATTGAAAAATGTACGTCTGCACACATTACATTCCCTCTTCTCAGCTTCAACTACACGACTTTCACATTTGGAGCTTTTACACTTACACTCTCACATACCATGTGGCATTCCTTACAATGTTTCACTATATCATCCGCAAACTCGAGACATCCCTTACACAAATCATGATGCCTTCCATATTTTCGACTTTTATCATAACTAGCGTAAAGGTCCCTTATATTACGGATGGGGAGATACGTTGTTCCTAACATCCTAAAATAAGTAGAGGTCTTGCGCGATCTCTCACACAGCTTTTAAAAACATACACAGTCCTACGACGATCATCCATTCCAAATACAACTATACGAACATTCATTTCCTGCTCTACCCTTCTCAGCTCTTCAGGACCCATATTACACTCAAACTCAAGCTTGCAATCTGAAGCCAGTTTACGAGCACGCTGCACAACCGTAGGCAACCAAATATTTTTGACGCGGTATTTAGTACAGTAAACATATGGGCTAAGACTACTGCTATAAAGCCGCAACCACGCGACGTTTATATGCTTTGTAAATAGCCTGAGAATTGAAGTTAAGAGTATAAGGTGTGGCACTATGACCCGCAACCCGGAATACTCTCAATATCTACCTGAAGTTGTCCATATTGAAGTGTACTACTTTGAGAGGCCTGCATTATACGCCCAAGATATATTCTATGTCTACAGCTGCCAAGCGTCTGAATGGTATTACTACCCAAAAATCATCTACATCCCCGTCAACTGACCCGAACCTGAAGGACAACCTCGTCCGGACTTCACGTTCGTCGCGGTTCTGAAGGGCAAACTCCACAATACGTCAACTACGCGCCGCAGTCCGTGTTCAACATTGTATACAGGGTTCCAGGGTCAACCCTGACTATACCGATTTCTAGTCAGGGCAGGGGTGGGGTTAGCGGTGCGCACCAGTTCGAATGTTATACCTTCCTCTACAGACGAGAAGCTGCTGGTGTGGAGGATGTACCCGATACTGAACAGGAATAAGGGGGTACAAATTTAATTGAGGAGGGAGCTAGCGTGGGGGTTGTGTCGTAAGACGTAGAGGGTTGGGATTCTATTACTTGGGGTCTAGGAACCGGTGCACTTCTGGCACGTTTTATACCTGACGTGGAAGGTTCATCATCGTGCCTCCGCTTTGAACTGCCACGTGGTGAGTGTCGCTGGTGAGAGTTCGTCAGCGGGGATGGAGTCTGTAACCAAAACTACACTGGCCTCTTGGTCGTGTGTAGTATCGATGATGGAGTGGTGTACCTCATCGTCATTTATGGTTCTGTGGAAGAAGAAGAAAAACAAGATTGTAGAATATAAAGAGCAACACTTAAATTTTTTTATATTTTGTAAATGTTCCACTTAGGGATGTGACGCGTTAGAGATGGAATCTGTATAAAAATTCAAGTTCACAAGCCCATTCACATGTATTATATCTGGCCCTACAGTATGTGGTAAAACTGTGTTTATGCTTAAAATCATTAAAGATAAGGGGAATGTTCTCAAAATTTGTGCATAAAGTAATATGGTGCTATTCGACGTACCAATCAGTGTTCAACGAGTACCAAGATGATATTTTGTTCCACAAAGGCGTATATGACGTTAATTTGTTAAAGGGAAATGAGCATACAGTCATGTAATTGACGATCTCATGTTGGAAATGGATAAAACGTTTGCCGAGACATTTACAGTGTTCTCCCACCATCTTAACATAAGCGTATTCTTCATCAATCAGAATCTATTTTTCAAAAATAGATACATGCGTGATGTGTCGTTAAATACACAATATCTAGTCTTATTCGCGCAACGTATAGATGTGTCACAAATTGGGTATTAGCCAATCAAATGTTCCCGAATCAGCGTAAGGAGTTTTTGGAAGTTTATAAAGAAGCTACAAGTCAACGTTACGGATATTTGCTTTGTGACCTTCACCCGCGAAACACGTTTAGGGTGCTTCTAAGAACGAATATATTCCCAAACGAGCCTGAAACGGTGTATATTCCAGAATGACAAATAGGCTAAAGAAATACCGTGAATTAATAAAAATCTATCATCGATTGCCCGGGCATTGCAGCAGATGTTTGTTAAAAATATCGACTCGACTTTTTGAAATCTGTGAAATCTGCCTTAATGTTATAAAATGTAATGTTCCAATGAAATCCCCTCAGAAGGCTCGCTTACGTTGTTACAAGAACATAATACGTATGCTCGCTCGTAAAAGTCAAACTGTGGGGAAGAAAAAGTGAATTATTGTACAAAGAGGGGATCATTCCTCCCATCTTATTTTCAGTTTTGGGACCTTTACTGACTAGATTAATATAATGAAGAAAGTGGTAGTGATTCCGCACGAGGTGTATGCTTCATGCAAAGTTCAAAGAGTCCAGACACGGTTCTAGAACCCGTAAAAGCAGGCTTAAAAGAATGGAAAGCGAATTGATAGACCTATTAAACAGTGAAAAGTCACCTGATGAGAAAAGGATCTTGTACCAAGAGGCTCTGCAGAAATTTCTTCATGAGTACGAAGATTATAAGAATCCGACAGAGCTCCCCGTGGTTATTAGGCACAGCGCGAGCAACGAAGATGGCGACATAGGACCTGGGCCGACGTTAGAGATGACCAACCAAAGAATAACGGAACAACACATCGAGCATGTATTAAAAAGCAGTCTCCCACATACATTGAGGAATAAAGGCTTAAGTCTTTATAATCTATTGAGTGAGGACCCCATCATACAGTGGACCGATACAGGCGAGTCATTGTTGAAGGAACAAGGGTACAGGGATCGAATACCGTCGACATTGTCCTGATCTGGTGAGAAAGTGTGGACAGCCTCACCAAGGATGGAAGCATATTAAAGCAAGACTACAACAAATAAATGTCCCCAAAACATTGATAGGAAATCTGAATAGGTTAAAAGACTTGGAGCAAGTCTCGCATGTCCCCCAACTGAGTACGCCATCACCCCCAACAGTGGCATCTCTGAAGAGGAGAAAAACGAGACCAAACGGCCAACCATATTCTTGCGTCTCTAAAATACGCAAATGGCTAACATATTAAGAAAACGCTATTAAGACATTTCTAACACAGCCTCCTATGGTGGTGTTAATAGGTTGTACAGAGATGTTTTCAATGATGGAGTAGGGTAAAAAGATGTTGAGAGGTCTTTTGCGGGAGCAGGATGTTTATACACTTCATAGGCCGGTGAGAAAAAGGTTTAAAACAGCCAGGACAGCAGCGGCTTCGATTGACTCTATTTGACAAGCGGGTTTAACACACATGCAAAGATATTCAGTATACAGGGTGTACATAAAGTCAGGATCTATTTTAGTGAAGCACTCTGAAATTATATGGAATTCAATCATAAAATGATAAAGTGGTAACATTTATAAAATAATTAAGAGTAGGATTCGACGTGACGCCCATCACTATCCCTGCACAGCTCAAATCGTTCCGCAGCATTTCTAAACACATTCTGGAGCATTTGCGGAATTATGTTATCTGCAGCAGTTCGTATACGTGTACGTAAATTTTCAAGACTCGTAATCTTCGTCTGATAGACGTGCGACTCGATAAAGCCCCATGCAAAGAAATCTAAAGGGGTTAAATCTGGTCATCTCGCTGGCCAAGGTCTGTTGCTTCCGCGTCCGATCCAGCGATTTGGAAAACGTCCATTTAGATAATCCTGAACAATTTTGGCATAGTGACAAGGAGCACCATCATGTTGATAGACGACGGGGATAGGATTGTTAGTACCGTCGTCTATCAACATGATGGTGCTCCTTGTCACTATGCCAAAATTGTTCAGGATTATCTAAATGGACGTTTTCCAAATCGCTGGATCGGACGCGGAAGCAACAGACCTTGGCCAGCGAGATCACCAGATTTAACCCTTTTAGATTTCTTTGCATGGGGCTTTATCAAATCGCACGTCTATCAGACGAAGATTACGAGTCTTGAAAACTTACGTACACGTATACGAACTGCTGCAGATAACATAACCCCACAAGTGCTCCAGAATGTGTTTAGAAATGCTGCGGAACGATTTGAGCTGTGCTGGGATACTGATGGGCGTCACGTCGAATCCTACTCTTAATTATTTAATAAATGTTACCACTTTATCATTTTATGATTGAATTCCATATAATTTCCAAGTGCTTCACAAAAATAGATCCTGACTTTATGTACGCCCTGTATAATGATGGTTATCACTACATCCTCTTCATAATGGATGTATTCTCTAGATATCTGTGGCCAATTCCTCTGAAAAATAAATCGCCTGAAACAGTTGCTAAAGCTACGAAAACGCTGATGTTGAAAAGAAAACAGGGTTCCAGGCTATTTTTGTACGGATATGGGGAAAGAATTTATAGGCCGAGCTTTTCAGAACATATTGGTAGAGTTTAATATCAGTTACTACACTACCAATTCTATAAATAAGGCCTCTTTAACTGAAAGAGTTTAACGTACCATAAAGGAGCGCTTGCATCGCTATTTTACACATAAAAACACATACAGATATATAAACATTCTGGGATCATTGGCCTCGTCATACAACCGTTCACACCATCGCGCGATTGGGGCAACATCTAATGAGGCTTTAGAAAGAGGTACGCACACAGAGTGTGAGGTGAGAAGAGATATTCGTAGAGCACCACCACACTCTCCGCGCTTGAAAATCATTGATTATGTAAGGCTATCACGTTCGGGAAATAAATTCGCGAAGGGATTTGAGCAAGGATGGACACGTGAAATTTTTAAAGTTAGGGCTATGAGACCTAAAGGCGAGATAATGATGTATTACGTTGAAGATTTGAATGGGAAAGAAATCGCAGGAGGCTTTTACCGCGAGGAGTTGCAGAAAGTGGCATTTAATTTAGGAAAAAATGTGTTTAAAATTGAAAAAATTTAGGCAGCAAAGGTTCATGAAAGAGAAAAATGTACCTGGTGAAATGGCTAGGTACCCAGAAAGCTTCAACACCTATATAAAAGCTGATACAGTAATGAAGCTTAAATAGTATGCAACATGGCCTAACCACTTCTATGTCACACTCCCTTCCTCTTCTTCTCTGTCTGTACATCATAACAACACACTAGCCAACTTTGTAACAGAACTCCATGGGCCCATTGAATTGGAACGTGATTCGTATGAGGTGGGGTTATGCGAAATTCAGCTATCCACCAGCTTCTTAAGTATTGATTATAAAGAACCCGTTTTTACGGTTCCTAGAGATCGTGATGAGTGTGAAAAGGCAGGGTAATTAGAGATGAAACCATGCGTGCCCCCCGGAGTGGGGAGGCTCTGTATTACACTACAGTAGTAACACTAGGCCAGGGTCGTTATTGTGCGGCCGAGGATGTTGTGAGAGACTTAAACGGAAGTTTAGAAAGCTCAAATCTTACGGCTGATAGTATACGAAATCGTAAACAAAGAAACCCCTGCACATGCTCTGACCCTAAAATCACACGATAATAGAAATATTAAAGAAAAGATTGTTCCAAATGATAACCGAGGGCCGATATGGAGCAGCGTTCCAAAGAGATGCCTTTCACGAGGCACAACATGACTTGTCCAGCTAATTATCAGTTAAATTGGAGAAATTAGATTTGGCTATCCATCCCCAGACATGTGCTATATTTACAGCAATATCGTAGAACATCAATTTGTTGGGGATACCCAGGCGCGTCTTTTGCGCATTGCACACATTCCCAACCATAGAGGGAAGAGCTTGAGCATTACATATGACAAGCCCCATTATGTGAATGTTGCGACTAATCTATTAACCAATATCTAATTATATAAGAACGATTGGGGAAAAATTTCCCATCGGTGATGGGAGCTTAACAGTGAAGCTGCACTTTTCGTCGCATTCAGTTATAATGACCCGAAAGCCTTTCACAGTCTATCGAGGGTGAGATATCAGCGTGGGAGTGGGCTTGGATCCATTTTTTCAACCATACTACGCACGGCTGTCCCATTGTTGAAGAGGGGGCCAGATACCTCGGGAGGAAAGCGTTACAATCAGGTTTTAACACGGTAGAAGACATAATGGGTGGAGCTAAACCTAAAGAAGCTCTAAAAAAAACATTTAAAACGTACACGGGACGAAATCATCAGAAGATGCAAAGAGAAAAATGCGTGGTGGCGGGGGAGAAGATGAGGGCTGTCCGGGAGAAGGGTTACCAACACGTGGCGTTAAACGTAAAAGGACATCAAAAAGAAGAAGTGTTCTAAGCGAATGAAACCTATGGTTGATCATTTTTTTAATGATATAAGCTGAGGACATTGCTCTTACGAATCATAGGTGATTACTACTTGTCGAGAAGTGCACTATTTCTGACTCGTTATGGCACGCTTCATCCATCCGTGTCGCTCACAATGTTGTAAATCGGAGCTCCCTCTTTCATATGCCCCCAACACAATTTCTATTGAGCACAGTGACTTTATTACAATTAACCCATTAAACACAATTAGTTCCTCGAGTGCCCCTATAGAATTCGTGATACCCAGCTCAGGCCTATACTTTTTTGACCAAGCTGCATGCACATGTACGCTAAACTACGTATAGCCCATTCTGATGGAACGGACTGCGATGATAATTATTCTGCATACCCTGAAACCAACTTTCTGCACTCCATATTCAGTCAGTGTGAGTGTATTTAAACCAGGTCAACATTTGGCAGGAAATGGGTTATTATCACCTACGAGCCTATCTGGAAAATGTCCTCAACTTTTTCAAAAGAAGCGAAGGATACCTTTTTAACTGCCGAGGGCTATTATCAGCCTAAATACGAAAGTAAATAAAGGACAAATTTAAAAATTCTAAAAAGAAGATATATGAGTGTTTTGGACGTCTGCATACAGACTTCACATTCCAGGAGAAACTGTTTATGAATGGGGTGGATATGAAATTAAAGCTCACCCGCACGAATCTGAGATCTGCATAATCTGGGCCTGATCAAGAAGAGGGCGCAAAACCCGTTGTGATTCACATTATGGAAACATATCTCCGCGTGCGTCGAGTAAATTAAGGTATGTTAAACAATTAGAAATTTAAAAAAATAAAATACCCAATTAAGAGAGTACAGATCAAACTATACACGATGCCCGCAGGGTTGGCCTCGAAGCAGCTAGAAAACGTGGCCCTGGGAGTTCTACCTAAAAGGTTATTAATTGGAATGCAGGATCACGCTTCGACGAATGGAAATATAAAAAGAACGCCTTTAAATTCGAGAATTTCGGCCTTAAAAATATAACTCTATACGTCAATGGTGTTACGTTGGGTGGGACTATGGATACGGACTACTCATCAGACGCTGTGTTCCCGCTTTGCGCGAGAGCTAGTAATCTGGCCCATATTGCAGGTGCTTGTGATGAGCTCGGGATTGGGGTAACGCAGAAAGAATTCATCGATCAATTTAACCTTTACCCGTTTGATATCACACCCGACTTATCTGCTAGTGTAAATACACACTTAAGTCCACAACAAAGTGGGAACATCTCAGTCAGATTGGAATTCGCCAACCCGATAGACGCTCTTAGTGTACAGTATACCTCGAGTCACAAGCCTAATTGAGGTCGACCACTTCAGGAAGGTAGTCACTGACTTTAAAATGGATGCGAATACACTTCAGAGAGTAATGAATAGTGATCGAATCACACGCTCCAAATTTATCGGTGTGTTTGCGAAGAATGAAACATGAAATTACCAACTACAGAAAATGGGGGAATTATTGTAAACACACATTGTTGCGGGCGAGGGATTCATTCGTTTGCAATATATTTAAAAATAGGAAAATAATGTAATTTTAATTCACTGGGATCATCCTGGAGTGACCCTGTTATTGTAAAATTTCTCGAACAGTTGCATGTCCCGAAATGGTCTGGAATCCCCACCGATTACAAGGATATTTTAGTAATACTTGCGGGATGCATTGTCTTTCATTTCTCCTGCACATGTCACGTGGAAATGGATTTATAATTTTTAAATTATTCGATTTGTGCGACACTGAGCTGAATGATGAATTGGTATGCGTGCAGATAAAAAAGTTCCCATTTGTGCGCACTCGATGTATTCTGTAAGGTTTTACGTGTGTATATACATTGTAACTATATTGTGTAAAATATAAGATGTCCCAATAATGTTAGTCTTGTGCTCTGTAGCTTATTTATTGATGCTAATTCTGTAAGCTGAATTGTACTAATTATAAAACATGATTTCTACATTTAATAAATTGGTGAAAATACACTGTCTCTTGTTCTTAACCAAAAGAAAAATAGCTTACATTAGTTCCCGGACGACCTGGCAATCGGAGGGCGGATGTGAGCCAATACTTCAAGCTCCGTATTCACTGGGTTGGCTGTGCTAAAACCTCCAAATCACCGTCGGGCATTTGCTTTTCAAAGCTGTCCCGAAAAGTAGCTATAACACGATCGAGTTCCGTATCGGACCTATAAGGAAAAAGGATACGGTTGTAGACAGAAAATTATTTTGACAGGATTTTTCTAATAATGATCATATTGGAAGACTAAGCACTATCACATGGTATCGAACATCTGGCAGATATTAAACGAATCATCCACATTGAATCTTTTTTTAATTAATCCATTTGTTCCATATATATATATATAATATATATATATATAATATATATATATATATATATTATATATACGCATATATATAAAATTGAGGATACATGCTATTTCAATGAAACATTTCACAAACTAATTTTAAATAAATGCTAACACGTAATTATTTGATAAACAAAATTCACTCTAAATACTTAATAGAATGCATAAATTACAGAAACCCTAGCATAGTAACGTGTAGCAAATATATATATATATATATGAGGACACCGCGATGTGTATATGGGAGGAGAGAGTTACAAAGAATTACAATAAGATAAAATGTCGATTAGGGCACCCGGATCAAATAATAAACAGCAAGCAGCTGGCCTAACCGGATTTTTAACATATACTTCCATAAACATATATATATATATATATATATATATATTTATACATATATATATAATATATAATATATATAAATATGCGGAAGAGAGACTTACAAGGAGTTACAATAAGAGAAAATGCAGTATAGGGTACCCGGATCAAATAATAAACACAAAGCAACTACCCTAACTGGGCTCAAAAGGAAGATAAGCTGGATGTGCTACGCATCATCTGCCAGCACCGGGTAAAGAACCCGGTACCGAGTTGTTAATATATATATAGTTTAAACGACGGTTCACGATCGACCTGCGGTCGACTCCTCTGCAGCATCCCGCCTCATTTTCGGGATTTGTTGAAGGAGGGCATTGCTGTTTGATCTCCTGCCCTCGTAGTCAGCCACGCATGGCTGGTCAGGGACTTTGTACAGGAATCTCTCCAGCTGGTTTTTAAAGTTATTCAGGTACGTGTATTGGAGAATCCTCACTTCTTTTGAAGGACATTGAAAAGATTTGGGACCCGTATTCTGAGGATATTTTCCATCCTCATTTTCATGACCCCTTGTCCCACAGCAGCTGGGACCGTACAAAAGCTGCCTTTTCTCCCATTCCAGTTTCTTTCGAGAGAGTAGAGTTCCAGGGATTGTAGTCGAGACCAGTAGTCTTCACCTTCCGTTTCCTCTGTCTTAGACGTAAAAGTCTTTTGTATAGCTTCAATGTTCGCAATGTCTCGTTTTCTGTGTGGGCTTGTTAGTACTGAGCAATACTCAATCATTGGTAGGACTAGACTCTTCCACAGTTTGAGCATGATGTTTGCTTTTCTGCTGCGGAAGCTCCTCCATATGATTCCAATTATTTTTCTAGCCGTTGTGATCTTGATTTTATAGTGTTCTCTGAATTCTGCATCCGACGACATTATTACCCCAAGATCCCTGACTTGTGGATTTGGTGTTATCTGTTTGGCTTGGATAGTTTTGTACCCTTTTTTCCGTAGCTCTTTCTTATTACCATATCTTAGAATTTGGAATTTTTCTTCGTTGAACTTCATATTGTTGTCTTCTGCACACTGGAATAAGTTTCAATGTCGTTTTGTAAATTGTTTTAGCTCATCTTCGTTCAATATTTCCTTACATATCTTTGTGTCATCTGCGAAACATGATACAGGGTGGGGCACGGGAACCAAGTGTTTTTGGAATAATCAGGAAAATGATATTTATTTTTGTAAAGAAAATATATTGGTAGAACAACATTCGTAAGAACATAGCATTTCATGTCATAATAATCATGTACCGAAAATTATATCTGGCATATGATGTCCTTGGCCGTCGACGCATTGTTGAAGGCGTTTACGAAAATTGGCCTCCACTCTTCCCAGCAGGTCTCTGTTGATTTGGATGATTTGTTGACGGATCGCTTCCTTCAATGCATCTAATGTACGGGGCTTGTCCTCGTAGACACGTGACTTGAGGTACCCCCATAGAAAGAAGTCACATGTGGACAAGTCAGGGGACCGAGGGGGCCATGCAATGTCACCAAATCTCGAAATGAGATGGTTGGGAAACAGGGGGCGAAGAACAGCCATTGACGCTCTGGCGGTGTGTGGCGTGGCCCCATCTTGCTGAAACCACAAATGTCGACGAGCAATACGCCTTCTTCGTAACTCAGGGATGAAAAAGGTGTTCACCATCTCAATGTAACGCCCAGATGTTATGGTAACGGTAACCCCATTTTGTTCGAAGAAATAGGGACCGATGACGCCAAACTTTCCCACCGCGCACCAAACTGTAACCTTAGGGCTATGCAGCGGTTTTTCATGGAGTTGTCGCGGATTTTCAGCAGCCCAATACCGACAGTTTTGATTGTTGACGGCCCCATTAAGGTGGAAATGGGCTTCATCACTCATTACCACCATCATGTTTTCATTCTGCTCATAAAGTGCAAGCATTTCCTGTGCAAAATTCAGTCGTTGGGGGCAATCGTTTACATTCAATTCCTGCACCATCGCTAACTTGTATGGGTGAAAATGTAATTCTTCATGCAAAATCCGTCTAACAGTACGATTGCTGATTCCGAGTGCAGCTGAATGTCTCCGAGCAGAGCGGCCTGGGCTTTGCAACATCGCTTGTCTGACCCTTTCAACGTTCTCTGGAGTACGCACAGTGCGTTGCGGCCCCTTCGGTTTTGTTTTCATTATTGAGCCTCCTGTTCGAAGATTGTTAACCCAACGTAAGATTGTGTCACGAGCGGGAACAGAGTCATTTCGATGAATGTTGAATCTGCGGCGAAACGCACGCTGAACTGCTGTCACTGACTCGCCACTCCTAACAAAATGATCATACGCGAACATGCGGTGTTCTAACGTCCACTGCTCCATGATGGCACCTGAAAGATAAAGGTGAGTGTTAGTTATAGTTAAATGCTATGAACCCAGGAATGGAATGCTACCTACCGCACGCCCCTCCCATTCCTAATGGCCGATTACTAGCTATTCAAAAAACACTTGATTCCCGTGCCCCACCCTGTACAATACTGTCCTTAATATCTGCATCAATATCTGCAATCATTATTATGAACAGCAAGGGACCTAACACGGTCCCTTATAGGACAGAGCTCACGACTTCCGAGACTTCCGATTTAATTCCGTTTACCACCACTCTTTGCGTTCTTTGCACCAAGAAATTAAATATCCATCTTCCTAGCTTTCCAGTAATTCCTCTATTCTTAAGTTTGTGTGCTATGATTCAATGGTCACATTTATCGAAGGCTTTAGCAAAGTCTGTATATATTACATCAATGTTTTGTCCTCGACACAATGTTTCTAATATTTTCTCCTCGTGGTCTAGTAGCTGTGATAGGCATAATCTTCCAGCACTGAAGCTATATTGATTTGGGTTGCATACATCTTTTTCTAATAGGTAGTAGGTAGTTTCGCTTCTAATTATATGTTCAAAACACTTTATAAGGTGTGAAGTGAAGGCCACTGGCCGATAATTTTTGGGCATTGCTCTGTTACCACTTTTAAATAGGGGTGCAATATCAAAGCTGGGCACTTGCGGTTTTTTTTGCGGTACTGCGGTACCACCGCACTACCAAACCGGTACCGCATAACGCAGTACCGCAAAGGATCGCTGAAAGTACAGCCTGTACTTTCAGCGATCCTTTGCGGTACTGCGTTATGCGGTACCGGTTTGGTAGTGCGGTGGTACCACAGTACCGCAGTACCGCAAAAAAAACCGCAAGTGCCCAGCTCTGTGCAGCAATATTAGCGTTCTTTGAGGGGAGTGGAATTTGTCCTGTGTCGTTATTTCTTCCATAGTAAGTTAGCGGTTTTGCAATACTCTGCATTTCTTCAGAAATGTGGCACTCCATGTGTCTGGCACTGGCGCTGAATTGTCTTGCATCTGTGTTAAGGCCGTAATTACATCTCCTTCCGTGAACTCGAAGTCCGTTAATAGGTTTATGCCGGAATTTGTTCTTGGTTGATCTGTATCTATGTCGAAAAATTCGTCTGGATTTTTCACTTCCATCTCGGACTTAGGGGTGTTAAACACAGAGTTAAATTGTTCCCCAAGGAGTTCGCTTATTTCTTTCGGGTCATTTGTGTATTCGGCCTTCCCGTCTATCAACGGTCCAATACTCTCCTTACAATGCATTTTCCTTTTCACAAACGGGTAAAAGTATTTTGGGTTATTTTTTTGTTTTCTACTACCTTGTTTTCCTCCTCGTTTGTCTTATGTATGAATGTTTCTTTTAGGTTCATTTCTATTTCGCCATGTTTCCTCTCTAGTTTGAGTCTCTTTGCATCAGTTCTGCATCTGTGGAGATGTTTTACGGTTTGTCTTCGTTGCCTGAATAGTGTCCTGATTTTCCTCTCGAGCTTGCTACGTTTTCTTTCCTGGCTCTCTGGAATATGTTTCAGTATTATACGTTTGGTTTCAGTCTCTATTATACATTCTATTTCTTGTGGAGTCTTCTCGTGAAGTAGCAATTCCCAATTTACTTCCTTTAAATCTTTATTTACGTTTTCCCAATTTACTTTCTTTGAATATATGTTTTAGCCTTCAAATATTCCATCTGCCTCTCTAGGATGCGTTTTCGGACCTCTGGGTGCTAACTTCAATTAACTTCAATTGTATATCGATGAACTTATGGTCGGAGAATTTTGTGTGCGTTACTTTTTTATTATTATCTCGTTGTTATTTGTCCAAATTAAATCCAAACCGTTCTCCTTTCTCGTGACTTCACAGATTTACTGGGTAAGTGCGTAATGTTCCATAATATCTAATAGCATTGTTGCTTGAGTTCTATCATCTTTAGTAATGTTGCCATGAAACTTCTCAACATATATAATTTCGTCATTTTTCTTCAATGATATGAATGGAAAATTAAAATCTCCGAAAATTAGAATATTTGTTGCTGGAGTTTCAAGCAATTTTAATGTTTTGTATTTCATTTGTAACAAATTGGAATTCACTTTTTGTGGTGTTTTTTGGTCTGTAGATGTTCATAATAGTTAAGTTCATTTCTTTTACTGCTAATATAATAACTTCAACTGTGCTGTTTGATTTGTTTACCTTCACTTCACATGTGTACGTGTTTTTCACGTAGATACACCCCCCCACCCTCGTCTAGCCACTCTGTCTGCTCTGTATATGTTGTAGTCCAGCAATGCTATTTCAGTATTCTCGATGCAGTTTTCACAGCCTTTTACGCACTTATGTAGGTGTGTTTCCGTTAGGCATATGATATTTAGGCTGGTTTCCGTAGCGAAATTTTGCAAGTACTGTAATTTGCAGTCTGCACGGTCCGTATAGAGGCCTTGTATATTTGTGTATAATACATTTACCGGGTTTCTAATCTTCGTGTTCGATTTTCCTAAATGATGGTTGTTTCCTGGTCGATGTCGGTTCATGTTTGGTGTTATTGGATGGGCCGCTGCATTCGGGAGTATTGGGGTTGCGGCCCGTGATACCACTGTTGTTGTTGTATTATTGGTGGGTGGTGTTGAATAGGAGGGTGATGTGCGTAATGCAGGATAGGTACCCGGTTTAAATAATAAACACAAAGCAACTATTCTAACTGGGCTCAAAAGGAAGATTAGCTGAATGTGCCAAGCATCACCTGCCAGCACCAGGTAACGAACCCGGAACCGGGTTATTAACATATATTTCCATAAACATATATATATATATATATATATATATGAAGAGAGAGTTACAAGGAGTTACAATAGATAAAATGCAGGAGAGGGTACCCGATCAAATAATAAACACAAAGCAACTATTTGGGGGGGTCGAAATTTTGTATTCTTATTCTACACACTGCTCGGAGTTTCCTTTGGGCCCCTAAACAATATACTGTAATTACACCGCTATGCGCTCCCCCCTACCCGTTGCATATGCCCCCTTTTTTTAAATTGAAATGAAATTGAAACCCAATTCTTTGAATAAAAACCTGGTAAATGACAAAGATTATAGTAAATAATGATATAAGTAAAGTTAAAGTAAGTTTTATATATATATATATATATATATATATATATATATATATAAAAAGAATCTTTCTCCTTATATTACTTAAAGAATCAATTGAAGCATACTAAAATCAAAATATTCACTTTAAGAAATTTAATTGAAGCATATTAAAACCAAAATATTCACCTTAAGAAATTTAAAATCGTAAATTACTGACACCACTGGCCTTTCCATTGGAACACAGGTAGCTTTTTTCTCGACTCCAGTACATTCAAAATAAATTTATGTCTGTTTTCGTAACCAATTCTATCTTGTGATGCTTCTGTTACCACATTTACAGCATGTTCTACTCCCTGGCTGTGACAGGGAAAAGGAATAAGCTGAAGTGGTTCATTTCGAACTTTTGATCATCATTTGTCAAATTCTATAAAATAGGTGGAGGGGTGATGGTTTCGTTGTCGCAGTCGATCATTTTAGGATAATCGTCTGCTTCAAAGTTCAGTGTTTTTGGCAGCTCAAAATTTCTCGCATTTGTGCTCCTAGTTCTTGCTCGAATGATGTGCTGAAGAGCCAGCTCTCTGACCTCTCTTCTTGTGTCTGTTATCATTGAGAGTAAGATATTCTGTGGGTGGGCAAAATAGGCGTTATTTCTGAGGACACGCTTCATAATCATCCGATGCTTTTTATCTAAGCCTTTAAGCAAGTGCAAGATATACCAAAAATTAGATGCTCCCTCATTTGCCTTTGGATGAGACTTTATCCAAAACCAGCCTGGAGCGTAAACCAGCATTATAATTTTTACTAGGTCTTGGATGTTTTTGTCTGGATTCCGTGTAGAGACATATAAGCGCAGGATCTTGTTTGCTCGTGTTAGCCATCTTGCATGATGGAGGGCACCTGGGGATCTGGTGGCTAACGCTTGTGAGATGCGTCCAGATTGTATGCTCATGCACATTTCATGCATATATTTTTGGTCACTGCTGAAACTTTTAACAATATCGGCCGAAACTTCTTTAATGTTGCCCTCTACAGGGATATAATCAACTATATCCAGTTTGGTCAAATCCACTCGGAGTTTATTTCCAAGAGAACCTTTGAAGGTGTTTGGTGCCGAAGTTTTTCCATCAATTGCTTCAAATACGTGCCTGAAGGGCAGTTCGTTTGCATGCAAAAGGCAAATCAGCCATTGTACCGGCCTGTCCAGATATAATTCAATCAATTTTAGCACTCCGCCAATCCTGCCAGTGTTCACTGGGGTGCCATCGCATAGCAAAGCTTTGAGGGATTCTTTGCTATTAGAATCAACTATAAAAGTTATTATTTCATCTGCAATACAACAAGCAGTTCCGTTATCTGGAGCTATATGATCCATGTAAACATCACCAGGTTCTTTGACTATTGCATAATGTTCTTCATACTCCATTCCCTTCTTTGTCTTAGTTTGATCTTTTCTACCATCAAATCCCATGCCTTCAATCTGTGTGTTCTCTGATTTCACTTTGATTTTGTACTTTTTACCCACACGTATTCTTTCTCTTTCCACTTTTATACTATCCAACATATTGGTTTCGTCTAATATTCCCATATCCTTCAAAGCTGCATTTACTATAGCTGCAGTAGCTCTGTAACTTACACGGTATCTATCTGCTGTTATTGTTAAATTATCATAAATAATTCTGTTCTGATGGTTTTCTCTCAGCTCAAAATCCGGAACAAAGTCAATATCGTCGCTATCATCATCAATTTCCATGCTCTCATCTTCCATAATATGTAAAGGGTCCAGTTTGCTGGTTGAGGCGACATTCATATCTAGGCTTATCTTGGCTCTTCTTTCTAATCCTTTAACTCTATCGTGAGTCCTTTTTCTTGCGGAAGTCATTACTCTGTCGATTGGTCCTAGTTGTGTTTTTCTTTGTTTCTGCCTCACAAAAGATTCCCACTCAATCATTGGAACTCTAATATCACATCTGCAATCCGTTCGACTGATTTTTTTTATCGTAACAAGTACAAGTGCAAATATCAAAAATTTCATCGAATGTCTCCACCTTCTGCTGAAAACTGTTATCTCTTTGTTTTAATGGTACTTTATTTAGCTTTGCTGCAGATTCTATCAATCGTTCAACTTTTATAGTTATTCCTTCAAATCCTTTATGTGGAAAGGAAAACTCTCAAATGGCTTCCACATCTTTAGTGACAATTCTGAAACATTCTTTTGCTGTTCTAGAACCTTTCGAAATCAGTTCTTTTCGTTTCCTTACCAATAAATAATGCCTAAATACGTCAGCCTTTGAAGGAGTCATTGAAGGTGGAAATTCTGCAGGGTGACCAAACGTTGAATTGTGCGTTTTGCTTCTTGTCGCCATGATTTCACTTATTTAGGCCTAGTAGCATTAATAACAAGAAACTAATTGTTAAATTCTAGCAATTGAATCATTCAATCTGAATTTAATATAACTCATTCGGAATTAAATCATAACTCATTCAATCATAAACAATCTGAAAATAACAATCTGAAACTAAACAAAAAAACGTGACAATAATTTATATAATTCATGTAATCTATCTAAATTAATCTATGTAATCTATTCAATCTATCTAAAACTCCATCTAAATAATCTATCCAAATTATCTAATCTACTTAATAAGACTTAATATAATGCATGATTGTCATATTTGGGGTTTATATCTGTGGAGAGAGTAAAATGGCGGGGATGCTATGGAAGGGGTAAAGGGGGTCGCATATACTCATTTTTTTTACAAGATGTTGAGATCATCATTTCCATCTACGTGCATACTGTGGAATTGGAGAAACTCGATTTTTTATATGTTTCGATCCCCCGTAGCAACTATCCTAACTGGGCTCCAAAGGAAGATTAGCTGGATATACTACGCGTCATCTGCCAGCACCGGTTAACGAACCCGGGACCGCAGCAATTCCCTACCTTTAAAGTTTTAGTAGTTCTAAAAACCAACTTGTAGAACTTACTATAAATTTTTAAGTTAACACGTACAGGGAAACAAGCGCGTAATAAAATTTCACTTTCAAAGGACGCCTTCATCGCATAATAAAATTCACTGTCTAAATGATATTCTTAAGAAGGAAGATTAGCTGGGCAACTAAACCCCGTCGCAGTCTCGAACTCCTGGGCAGATATCCTTTCACTTCGTTTATTATGGTTTTTTATAAATTAACTAACACTTGCAAGGGTTAAACACTGAATGATACGATGTATAATGTATATAGTCCAAGAATGAATCAGAAACTAAATTATTAGTAATTACTCACATTTCAATGGCTTCTTCATCCGCTGATTCTTTCTCGCCGTCACAAATTTCTGCAATGGATTGCGTTGAAAGTAGGGCGTTTCGGTCGGCCGCTGCGAAAAGATGAATTGTAGCCCCTGCAGAGAGGTCCCCGTCTTCAAACAATTGCGGGAGCAGTAAAGCTGATGTGTCTGACTGGAAGTGTCCATGATGAGAGAATGTGAGTTACTCGTTGATAAGTCACTGCTGTGGATCCAGATGAAAATGTTCTCTCTTATGTACGTGACCCGATTGGCCCCACCCCCAATATTCGATTCGCTAGTTTCCTGTGTGAAAGCGAGACTTTCCGCCAACCAGAGATCATGGATTCGTTCTCATTCCCCGCCCATTGGGTTGTAATTGGAGAGCCGCGAATTCTGGGGGCGTGTCTTTACCAATATAACTTATTCATTCCATAGGTTATTTTGTTTTAAAAATTATATTAACGTTTTTACGTTATAGTTTAAGGATAAAATTGTATATTAAAGATAAATTTGCATTGAAGCAAAATAGTTGGGTAAAAGAGGAAAAATGAATAAGTTACCCCGAAATAGAACCTATTTTTATTATAAAGTTATATTGATATTTTTTGTAATAAGGTTTAAAGATATATTTGTGTCTTAAAGGTAAATTTATATTGAAACAAAATAATTGGATAAAAGAGGAAAATTAATAAGTTACCCCAAAATAGAATCTATTCGGGCGAAAGACGAGAAATGAAATAGTTATCCCGAAATACACTATTTTTATAAAGTTATATTAATGCTTTTTATGTTATAGTTTAAGGATAAAAATGTGTATTAAAGATAAATTTGTATTGAAACATAATAAATGGGTGCAAGAGGAAAAATGAAATAGTTACCCATAATTTAATTTCTATTTTGTTTTTAAAAATCATATTATTGCTTTTTATGTTATAGTTTAAGGATAAAATTGTATATTATGATGAAATTTTTTTTTGTATTAAACTCAGTTTATCTTACTCGATTTTTTGTTTAAATTTCGTTTAAACGTCAAATTGGCCTCGTGGTGTTCCACCATGAGAAGCTTAATATAAAAACTATTAGCGGTGCCCTTTTTTTGAGACCTTGTCGGTCTACCCCTTGGCCCCATAAACGTATTTGTTCATGCTTAATAACTCTGTCTATTGGGTCGTATTTAGAGACCTTGTCAGTCTACCAGGAGCTGCTAAGTGAAAGCCGTGAGTAAGGTGGGTTTGGTTAGGTGATGGTAAGCTAAACTTAGACGATTGGTGGTTGTGGTGGTTTTTTGTGTGGTGGTTATGCACGTATATATGTTGCTATTGGGGCTTTACATGCATCTGTTTATATACGTTGTGTGTGTGTGTGTGTGTGTGATAATAGGGGATCTATCTATGGGCGTGTATGTGCGTTTGTGTGCGCTTTTAATTCGTTCGAAGGTTATTAATATATAGAGGCCATTTATGCCTTCTAAGTCTTCTAAGTTAACTGGCGGATTAAGCCAACTATCAACTGGCTGCTTAAGCCAACTGGTGGATTTCGAGTTCTAAGCCAAGTGATGCTACCCGAGCTCTCATTAAGCGTCTGCATCTCGTGGACACTGGATGGTATCTCTCTCTCTCTCTCTCTCTCTCTCTCTCTCTCTCTCTTAGGTTAGGTATACCCCTTTGGGGAGTGAGGCCGTCCCACTTCTCCCCAAAGAGGCTAGGTGGACTTCCCAGCTTGCTGGGGAATCCACCCTTTTTTGGGGGTACACTGGAGGAGGGGTTGGCACTGCCACTCATATGATCAACATTGCAATTGCTCTGCACTCGTCCATTTTGCGGCCATGCTACTAGGTATGTGACATTTAGTTTTGCAATAAATATATCTCATCAAGCCTACCTCGTATATATATATATATATGAAGAATAAAACCACGAAGAAAAGAAACACAGAGTGGTGCTCAAGCGCTTTCGTCTAATGACATCCTCAGGAACACTGAAGTATATAAAGAGTTCAAGACTATATATAGGTTACCAAAAAAAAAACTATATATATATATTATATATATATATATAGTAAATAAAGAAATAAAAATTGTGGGAGGAGCATACACATTTGTAAGGAAAAACTACCAATTGGTAGTTTTTCCTTACAAATGTGTATGCTCCTCCCACAATTTTTATTTCTTTATTTACTATATATATATATATATATATATATATTTTTTTAACCTATATATATTCTTGAACTCTTTATATACTTCAGTGTTCCTGAGGATATCATTAGACAAAGCGCTTGAGCACCACTCTGTTTCTTTTCCTTCGTGGTTTTATTGATCATAAATATTTT
The DNA here is from genome assembly GCA_023014485.1 of Bathynomus jamesi. Lineage (NCBI taxonomy): Eukaryota > Metazoa > Arthropoda > Malacostraca > Isopoda > Cirolanidae > Bathynomus > Bathynomus jamesi. The sequence goes on along the minus strand of JAJOZX010000291.1, from coordinate 14,745 downwards.
TCACGTGTTACTTTCGTGAAATAATTTTCATATATATATATATATATATATATATATAGGGCAACATGCTTGACCTCGTGAAATGAAGAATCATCGCACTGAACATTTGAAAGGTTGAAAGGTATATGAGGGGTCGCGTGTCTTAAGGTACCTAAGCGCCACCACAGGCGAAACCGTGTTTTTGATGGATATCACTATTTTCACCCTTCCTCTATCGCGTGGTTTGGGTTATAATGACCTTACGACACTAGAAGTATGGTTGAAAACCTTATGAAGCGAACTACTTTTTTTATCTCTCGCCATCCAAAAGTTCACCCAAAGTTCGGCATAATAAGAAAATCAAAAAATTAAAAAAATATATATATAAAATATAAAATATGAAAATCTATTCCAAAAACTCATCAACATCTTCATTAGCATACTTAGAACTCTAATTTAGCCAAAAATGAACGTTCTAGCTCAATTAATAACCGAGATACTGTTGCGAGAATATTGCTGAACTTTGGAGGCGATTTCTGGCAAATTTTAATTTTGGCGCTTAGGTACCTTAAGACGCGGAACCCCCTCATATATAAGGACGATGTTTGGCACAGAGCTGTATCTTCTGATGAAAAGATTTTCTCTACTGCATGTCATAGGCCAGGTCAGTGCTATCGTACGCGCGGTACTCGATATTTTAAGTCCAACATTCAAACAATAGAATGGAACCGTTGAGTTAATATGGAAGTGTGGGGTTGGACGTCTGCAGATGGAATTGGTGAAGTTACAAAGATTGAAGGCCGATTAACAGGAGATTAGTATGTCGCTATATTAAGTGATGCCTGGTACCGAGTGTTAGGCCCTATTTTCTTCCTGAAGGAGAACCATTTTATTTAATACATGATAATAATTCCATGCATACATCTCTCGTGGTGCGTCAGTGAATTGATAACAGCGATGACATAATGACAATTGATTGGCTTGATTGGCCCGTAAACTCTCCAAATTTAAACACAATTAAAATTATTTGGGGTAAAGTAGTGTAGGAATTTGAGTATAAAGTACTGCGTGATGAGGCACATATCTGATGTATGGGAGTCTGCGAAGATCTCCAAAATGTTTGAGTCTCGTAGTATCTATGCGTAGACTCTCAGCGATGTCATAGAACTACATGGCAGTATACAAATATTAAATATTATAGAGCATTTCATTTGTTTCATTCTATTCCTCATGAGCACATTCTAAAAGACCTGTATGTTGACTGTGTTTTAGAGATTGCTTTTTTAATACTACTGAAATTCATTATATGATAAATATATCAGTATATCTTAAATTGGTAAGCATAAATGTCTTACCCACGTTTCCAAACTGCTTCTAGTTCAGCGAAGTGAAGCGACATTGCGTCCGTTAAGTGGTTGAATGGGACACCAATGTACTGTTTTTCGATTACGTAGCCATTCTTGTTTTGAATCCAGGTTCATTTGTAGTTCCCTCCTATCTTACGGTTTTTGTCGTTGCAACGGATAAAAATAACAACTAACTGATTATGTCGTCTTAATATTTTACTTTACGTGTGTAATCTGAAAGTTTCGAACATAATAATTATTAAGATCATATTATATTAAAGTGAACGGAGTGTCTGAGAAAATCAATTTTTAAATAAATAATACAGCAAGAAACAAAATGTGCAGAAAAGAGGTTTCTTTCGATAGTTTTCTTGTAGACGTAATTCACATCTTTTGCTTCTGAAACGTCTGCAACCTAAATATTCATCAACGTTGCTTAAATGACTATTTCTACAAATTTGTAATATCTACGAAAATATTCGTTGTTTTATTATTAATTAAATTTGTCATAACTTTAAATTATAGATATTTATAAATTATTACATATAAAATGCACATACAAGTGAATTCTAGATTTAAGGTTGTTGATATTATAAGTCATACACACACATACCAAACTCACCACATTATCGCAAAAGAAAAAGGAAAAAAAGAAAAAAAATTTTTCTTCGTGAGCAATAAAAATATTTGAATAGTTGCCATAGGAACTGAGAACATTGTAAAATGATGTAAAGAAATAGGATCTATATATTTCATAATATTCGGACGGACAAAACTTCTGTCACCGACTGTGTGTGTATATATATATATATATATATATATATATATATATATATTACAAACTCAGAATGGTCCCCTGAGAAACTTATATGTTAAACACAGACCGTGCATGGAACAAGGAACTCTTCTGGGAAAATTAAATCCACTATAGTCCGAATAAGTAATGGTAAATGACAATACCATAGTTTTTCTTTTTCATGATGCTAGCCCGACGTGGGCAACGGGTGAGGGAAGCTATATTTATGGGACCTCTTTGCAAGAGACCCGTTGCCCACGTCGGGCTAGCATCATGAAAAAGAAAAACTATGGTATTTGTCATTTACCATTACTTATTCGGACTATAGTGGATTTAATTTTCCCAGAAGAGTTCCTTGTTCCATGCACGGTCTGTTTAACATATAAGTTTCTCAGGGGACCATTCTGAGTTTGTGTATATTAAACGGACGTGTTACGTGCCTTGTAAAGTGGACGCTCAATGTCCCAGTTGAGGTTTAAGTTTTGTTTTTTTTGGCTAAAAATACAATAGTTACCCCTTTTTCTTTGATTTATTCAATCCGACGTGAATGCAACGAGTCTTTTACTTATATAGAGGTTCTGAATGTAGTGGGACTAGGCTTGCTTTAAACCCTAGATCCATGTCCCAAAGCTGGATCCTGTCTGCTTTGCAGATAGCTGGTGAGGGAAGCTATATTTATGGGACCTCTTTGCGAGAGACCCGTTGCCCACGTCGGGCTAGCATCATGAAAAGGAAAAACTATGGTATTTGTCATTTACCATTACTTATTCGGACTATAGTGGATTTAATTTTCCCAGAAGAGTTCCTTGTTCCATGCACGGTCTGTGTTTAACATATATATATATATATATATATATATATACTTACTGTACTTACCCCTCTGCAGCATCCCGCCTTATTTGCGGGATTGGGTGAAGGAGGGAATTGCTGTCTAATCTCCTCCTGCCCTCGTAGCCAGCCACGCATAGCTGGTCAGGGAATTTGCAAAGGACGCTGTCCAGCTGGTTCTTGAAGTTATTCAGGTCGGTGTCCTGGAGATTCCTTACTTCTCTCGGTAGGGCATTGAAAAGCTTTGGGCCTCGTATTCTGAGGGTATTTTCCATCCTCGTTTCATGGCCGCTGTCCCACAGCAGCTGGGACCGTACAAAATCTGCCTCTTCTCTCATTCCACTTTGTTTCTATTTCATTTTTAAGATTAGGGACAAAGCCCTCAAGTATTTTCCATACAGTGGCGGAGCAAGAGTGTCACGGGCCCCGGGGCAAAACTTATTTACGGGCCCCCTAAAGCCACTTTTATTGCTTGTACTCTGACATGCTTCGAGGGTTGAAAACTTTATTAATTTTAACAGTAACTGAGTAACAGTAAAGTTTAGTGCAAGTGGTATACTCATGCATATACACAGTGATTCACTATAGTCACTATACCACTACGGAACTGGGTCTGAAGTTCTGAACGTTAAATTAAGTCACTCAATTGAGCCTAAATTTCTTACGCACGGACTAACACAAGGCTTGAAACTGCTTTAGCCTTATAATAACATACTTACTAACACAAGCAAAGATTGAAACTGGATCACAATATGATATATTTCATATGACGTCATAACAAAGTGCAGATTTCAAAATAATGCCAAAACAACAACACATTTTTACGTTTTGAAGCCGTTTTTTTGCAATATTTTTTAAATAATTGCTTTTTTCTTATAGATATAGTTAATATATAGACAAATAGACGTTATTTTTCGGTTTTTTTACTATTTTTAAATAAAAAATGACATAATTTTAAGTTTAACTTTTACTGAGATTAAAAGTAGGCGAATTATTAATTTTCCTTGCCAAGGTGTTATCAACGACCCGGGCTCCCCCAAAGGCCCTGGCCACGGGGCACTGCCCCGCCTGCCCCTAGCTAGCTCCGCCCCTGTTTCCATATGTATATTAATGTGTACCGCTCTCGCCTTCTTTCGAGAGAGTAGAGTTTCAGGGATTGTCGTCGAGACCAGTAGTCTTCACTTTCCGTTTCTTCTATTTTAGACGTAAAAGTCATTTGTATAGCTTCAATGTTCGCAATATCTCGTTTTCTATATGCGCTTGTGAGTACTGAGCAATACTCAATTATTGGTAGGATTAGGCTCTTCCATAATTTGAACATGATGTTTACTTTTCTGCTGCGGAAGCTCCTCCAGATGATTTCCATTATTTTTCTAGCCGTTGTAAATTTGATGTAATTCTGTATCCGACGGCATTATTACTCCAAGATCCCTGACTTGTAGATTTGGTGTTATCTGTTTGTCTTGCAGAGTTTTGTACCTTTTATTCTGCAGCTCCTTGTTATTACCATATCTTAGAAGTTGGAATTTTTCTTCGTTGAACTTCATATTGTTGTCTTCTGCCCACTGGAATAATGTTCCAATGTCGTTTTGTAATTTTCTTATGTCACCTTCGATCAATATTTTCTTACATATCTTTGTGTCATCTACGAAGCATGATACAATACTGTCCTTAATATCTGCATCAATATCTGCAATCGTTATTATGAACGGCAAGGGACCTAATACTGTCCCTTGTGGGGCAGAGCTCACGACTTCCGAGACTTCCGATTTAACTCCGTTTACCACCAATCTTTGTGTTCTTTGTGTCAAGAAATTAAATATCCATCTTTCTAGCTTTCCAGTAATTCCTGTATTCTTAAGTTTGTGTGCTATGATTCCATGGTCACATTTATCGAAGGCTTTAGCAAAGCCCGTATATATTACATCAATGTTTTCTCCTCGACACAATGTTTCTAATATTTTCTCCTGGTGGTCTAGTAGCTGTGATAGGCATGATCTTTCCGCCCTGAAGCCCAGTTGATTTGGGTTGTATAAGTCTTTATCTTGTAGGTAGTAGGTAGTTTTGCCTCTAATTACACGTTCAAAATACTTTATAAGGTGTGAGGTGAGAGCCACTGGCCGATAATTCTTGGGCATTGCTCTGTTACCACCTTTAAATAGGGGCAATGTTCGCGTTCTTCAAGGGGAGAGGAATTTGTCCTGTGTCGAGTGATTTTCTCCATAGTAAGTTAGCGGTTTTGCAATACTCTCTTTACATTTCTTTAGAAACATGGCACTCCATGTTTCTGGCCCTGGCTCTGAATTGGCTCGCATCTGTGATAATGCCGTAATTACATCTCCTTCCGTAAACTCGAAGTCCATTAATAGGTTTGTGCCTGAATTTGTTCTTGGTTGATTTGTGTCTTTGTCGAAAAATTCATCTGGGTTTTCCACTGCCATCTAGGACTTAGGGGTGCTAAACACAAAGTTAAATTGTTCCCCAAGCAGTTCGCTTATTTCTTTCGGGTCATTTGTGTATTCGGCCTCCCCGTCTATCAACGGACCAATACTCTCCTTACAATGCATTTTCCTTTTCGCAAACGTGTAGAAGTATTTTGGGTTATTTTTTGTTTTCTGCTACCTTGTTTTCCTCCTCGTTTGTCTTATGTATGAATGTTTGCTTTAGGTCCATATCTATTTCGCCAAGTTTCCTCTCTAGCTTGAGTCTATTTGCATCAGTTCTGCATCTGTGGAGATGTTTTACAGTTTGTCTTCGTTGCCTGAATAGTGTCCTGATTTTCCTCTCGAGCTTGCTACGTTTTCTTTCCTGTCTCTCTGGAATATGTTTCAGTATTATAGGTTTGGTTTCAGTCTCTATTATACATAGTATTTCTTGTGAGTCTTCTCGTGAAGTCGCAATTCCCAATTTACTTCCTTTGAATCTTTATTTACGTTTTCTCTCTTTACTTTGAATTTATGTTTAAGCCTTCAAATATTCCATCTGCCTCTCTAGGATGCGTTTTCGGACCTCTGGGTGCTAACTTCAATTGTATATTGATTGTATATCAATTGTATATTCAATTTTGTGTGTGTATATACATATATACATATATATACAGTATATACAGTATATATACATATATAACATTCAAGAAGCACATTTCCCGACAGCATGGGAGAGGAGTGTGCCCCAAACTTCACCTGAGCTACAGCAGAAACAGAGTAAGGGGCCAACTCAACTCCACGCGAAGCCCGCGGCCGGGAGTAAACCAGCGCCACATCGCTTGGCGTCCATTACTGCAACCACGGAGCTACCAGGCGACCCCAATATATATATATATATATATATATACACACAGTGTGTGTGTGTGTGTGTGTGTGTGTGTGTGTATATATATATATATATATATATATATATATATATATATATATATATATATATATATACGATAGAAGTGTTCTTCAGGATTCTTATCCTCAACAGGAATATAAAGACAAGAGACACGACTCTCACCATTTATTGGTCCTAAGTGGACCGAAACGTTTAGCCAATAAATGTTGAGAGTCGTGTCTCTCGTCTTTATATTCCTGTTATATATATATATACTGTATATATATTAGACATGTGGCTGAGGACTGGCCGCGGCCTCGGGCATATTTTGCACGCCTCGGCCTCGGCCCTCAAAAGTGGCTTTGGCCTCGGCCTCGAGGCCAGCTGAAAAGTGGAAAAGCCTCGTGACTTTCGTGAGGCCTTAGGGACTCCTGATTTCTTTTGTTCTGTAATTTTCAACCCCCGGTACCGTTCAGGGTGGAGATTCTTCAGGTGAGCGCGCTTGGGGTGGATATTCTTCAGGTGAGGACCATGACCTGACAGGTGACCGTATGTGGCGGCATACTTTGATAAATATTATTCAGACAGGTGACTAGTCAGGCTACAGTCTTTGATAAATACTATTCATTTAGGTGACCAACGGATTAGTGACAGGTCATTGTGACGTTAGGTACATAAATATTATATACGTCGCGGTATATAAATATTATTCAATCAGTCAGCAGTAGACCATTTGACTTAATGTAGCAAAACTAGTGTGGGAAAGCAATCTATCAGTTGGTCATCAGTTGAACTGAGCTCATATAATGTGTTTGTGTTATTTATGTGTATAAACTATTGTACGGTATCTATTTCCATAACAAAAAATAGGCCAAACTAGAGAAGAATACCACCTGGTATACTGATAACTAGGTACTAGCGTCGATAATTTTGTTTTTTGCCCGTCGTAAATTCTAACATATAAACTTCTAAATAATATGATTTGAAATGAATATATAATATCGGATGCAAACAGTAATTTTGCTAATATTGGCATTATAACAGATATAAATTGTCATACTGTTTGCAAATAATTTTTTCGGTCTTTTTCATTTACTTTAATAATATAAAGTATTATGCATATAACTTTAAAAATGTCTGATAATAATGGATAATATCATGTGCAAATATACTCTTGAATCAAATTACATATAATGTTATAATAATAATGTTATAATGTTTCAGACCAACAAAGACCTCGAACAAAAATGGTTAAAGCTTATGATATCCTGATGAGAACAAATGAGTTCGAAACTGGTCGGTGTTTAGTTTTTCATCGCTATTTGTGTGCTCAAATTATGCATATTTCACTCATTCTGTTTGAAGGCTACCCGCTAATAGCAGAAATGAAATGAATTTTCGGCATCAAAATTATAATAGTGGTTATTTAAATATTTGTCATTCACTAACTATGTGAATAGATTACAATCTGTCACAACCACAATAGTTTATATAGCACACATAAGCAAATGGTTAACTGCTCGGCTGTTGGCTCAATTGGTTAAAGCTTGTGGCAATGCACATCATATTTCTATATTTTTGTCACGATTTTAATACATTTCTTTTGATACATTTGTTATATTAGCATGTAAGTATCAATTTGTTTCTATATGTACCAGTTTTTATTAATAAATCAAATTTTAAATTTAATATTTTTTACCAGAAATAAACACTATTATTATTACTACTACTATTATTAATACCCCTGTCTGTGGTTATGATACATGTCCAAACTTGCTTCCCGGCCGCGGATGTAAAAAACGCAAATGTCATGCTAAAAAATTGTTCGCTCGGCCGATTTGGCGGCCCCCAAAAACCGGCGCCCAGGGCACGAGCCCCCCCTCGCTACGCCACTGCCTACCGTACATCGGAAACATCTTTCACATACAGTACAAACTACAATTACATTAATGATCTTTGGTAGACTTTAAGACCACAATTTCTTATTGTCAAGATACATAAAAATGCAAAACTTAAAAAAAATAAGGCATCTCCAAATGTACCTCTGTTTGCAATGCTCGCTAGAGTCGCTAATAATTGTAGCCATTCAGAACTTATACGATCAACACTCAGTGAGTTAGTTCAATCTTGAAATATTTCGCTAGGTCATCTTCACATCATAACTTTCAATATTATCGTAAATACTTGAAATATTGCGGTATATTAAAATGAGAAATAAGAACTGCATGAAATGAGAAATAAAAAGTTATTGGGCTAATGTATGGTGCCCAGGAAATCTTGTTCTGGCAACTGTGTCTGACTGTGTGACCCGGCAAGTGTAAACACACAGCGTGTCGGTGTTGTGGTGTGGCTGCGTGTGATAGATGAACGTGCTTAATGCTTGATTAATAATTCCCTTTTATTAGGTAAGTGAAGTGAGCTATGTCTTTGTTTATTAATTTTGAGTAGAAGCTTGCTTTTCCTTATGGATTTCAAAATAAGAAGAGATACAGGCTAGTGTGAGGCTACGGTAGGGTATCTTTGGAAGAGCTTTAGGCCTAGGCTAGGCTAGATTGTTGAGCCTTCCCAAAGCATGGAGGAGCTTATTCATAAAAGATTTCGAAGTGAGTATCTGCACCCAGAGGTGCAAATACCGCATTCTTATTTGCATCCGAATATCACACCTCTGGGTGCAAATACTTTCAGCCTAACAATCTTAAGGCCTCGTGAGGCCTCCCCTAAAAGGCCTCAGCCTCGAGACCTTTGAAAAATGGACTTCTGAAGGCCTCGGCCTGGAGGCAGGCCTCGTCCCCATGCCTGAATTATATATACAAACTTGACCTTCGTGAAATGAGGAATCATCGCATGGAACATTTGAAAGGTATATATATATACAGTATATATGGGATGAATTTCACAATTAAACACATAAAATGAATGAATCCTGCAAAACCACAAGGAAAGCGAAAAACGATTCCAAGGCCTTTCGTGTATTCAGAGCTACACCTCGTCAGGGAATGACGAGGTGTAGCTCTGAATGCACGAAAGGCATTGGAATCGTTTTTCTTTTTCTTGTGGGTTTGCAGCATATATATATATATATATATATATATATATATATATATATATATATGTACATACGTTCTTAATTCCATCATGGAAAGTCAGATAAAATGAGCTCTGTCAAATGAAATAACTTAATCCTTTCTTACTGGGAAATAAATGTGTCTCGCATTTATATATATATATATATATATATATATATATATATATATATATATATATATATATATATATATATATAATATATATACACATTTCAACTGCAAAGAACACGCAGTATAAATAACGTAAAGAACGACGTTTGTATAGAACATTCCGCGCAAGATGAGAAGAGAGAACGAACAAATGAAAAAATGAGGTAACCACCCGGGAATCGAACCCGGGATCTTCCGATTGCCGGTCAGATATGATAACCACTACACCATGGTCCTCAGTCGATCAGAAGTCGTAATTCCTCTACATCGACTGAGGACCATGGTGTAGTGGTTATCATATCTGACCGGCAATCGGAAGATCCCGGGTTCGATTCCCGGGTGGTTACCTCATTTTTTCATTTGTTCGTTCTCTCTTCTCATCTTGCGCGGAATGTTCTCCTATACAAGCGTCGTTCTTTACGTTATATATATATATATATATATATATATATATATATATATATATATTATGTATATAATGTATCTGATTTCAAAATGAAACTACAGGATAACCGTACAACATAGGATTGAATCAGAAAATGCACTGAGCTGTTAAAATTCTAAACGTTTTACTATGATAAATAACCATTTTATTTTTTATTTTTTTTACAGGTTACAAGTTTAAAGGTTAATTTCAAAACGCCTCAATCTTTTGTAAAATTAACCGAGACATTTTTGAGTCTTTAGAAGAAGGGTTATTTAGCAAAGCTTTTGAATTTTGCCTGTTAAATGCATTTTATTATTCACTCCTATCTTGTTGGTTATCATGTAGTTTCATTTTGAAATTTACTACTTTTTTTTCACGCACTCTGTATAGCTTTAGAAAATTTCCGACTGAAGATCTCCTAGACCTCCATTTTTTAAAGTGTGTCATGCCTACGCGATTTGAAATATTTTTCAACTCAAATAAAGGATAAATGAAGACCCCTCGCAACGTTCATATTTAACTGTTCCGTACAAAACTTTATTTAAAACGCAATAATACCTTTAACTCATCTTTCTTTATACGTTTTCCAAATATCACTTTGAAAGCTCCTCTTGGCCACGAAAAATGAATCATTTTATTTCTCAAATAAGAAGTTATACAAAAGACTTATAAACTCTTTCTCACAACTCAAGAAGCCAGTGTTCTCAGCTAGGTCCTTGACAATCGTTTTCCTGTAGGTGAACTGAAAACATTGAGGTCGGGGGTTCGACTTCAGCTGGTGCTGGTTAATAATACTCCAGAAGATATCGCAATGAACAGTAATAGTCTCGCCTGACAGCTGTGCCAGTTTCTGGCCCTCCTGATTAATTATTATATTTCCAAAAAGGTTTCGGAGCATTTGGACGTGAGGCGCCATCTGTTGAAGGAAATATAATTAAATCCACTCTCAGTTACAGTTCATTTATAGTGTGTTAACATATGCAACTTAACTCTTATGTTTAACCTAAGCCTACGTGTCAACAGTTAACCAATTTTTTTCAATTTCAACCGATGTGCACTAATTGTATTATTTAATTGCACTCAAAAATACAGAAAAGATTGAATTACGTATGTTTTTCTTCATTCTATTTAGTCTTCAATTGTTTATGTAGTAGCGAAGAACTTAAAAAAATTGCTTTCGGTGATGTGACGAAGCCGTGAGAGAGGGTTTTTAAATGACTTATCCAATGTTATATAAGGTTGCAATAAAATCTTGATGGAAACTCGTATACAAACGTTACCAAAACGTTTCTTCCTCTACACATTAAAAGATATTTCTTTGGAAAACATTATCTCAGGTTATTAGAACCCATTAACAGCGGTGTTCTTAAGTTCTGATTTACAAGATTTGCTTGAAACTCGACCATGGAGTCATAACGAAGCCTTTCCTGATCCGGCTAAAAGTCGTTTCGTTTTGAAGTATTGTTTAAAAGTTCGAAAAGCCACGCAAAACGGAAAACTGAAGAACATACTGTAACAATAACTCCTATCGGAAAAAAATTGTTTTTATTGTTCATATAAGGCACTAATTAGACATACGATTAGACATATATTAGCGCCGAAATAAGTGTTGTTTGACTTTATGGCTGACAAACAGTTTTTAAAAGTTCTTTGGTCGCAAGTTTTATAAGGGTTATCAGAGTGCAAAAATGTTTTGTGGGATATATATATATATATATATATATATATATATAGAGAGAGAGAGAGAGAGAGAGAGAGAGAGAGAGAGACCGGGTATGACAAAAAAAGTAGACCACTATTTTAAATATATATTTTAAACAATTATGAGAATTTTTTGTAAGCAAAACAGACGTATTAACGCTCGAAAAAGCGCGAAATCGAGGCTATAGGCCAAGAATAGGCCAGTCCCAATTTCAGTAGCTGCTAAACCATGGGCTAGGCCATATTTCTGATTTAACCTGCAAAATAATGACCAAGTATTCGCGTGAGGGCGAGTTATTAATAAAAAATTGTTGGTTAGAAAAAGGTTGGAGAGCACGAAAATTACTTACAGTTTCCGAATAAGCGATGAACTAGAGCTGGTTTGAATTATATCATAGACAAAGTGAAGGAAACTGGTGATGTAGAGCGGAAAAAGGGTAATTGAAGACCTAGAACGGCTCGAACACACGCAAATATCGATCTAGTAGGGACAAGAATATTGAGTGGAGAAGAACCTAGGACGCATTTAACGCCAAATGAAATAGCCAGAAGTGTTCGTCGAATAGCAAAATTTGACCCAAACTTGAAGGCATACAAACGAGTTTCAGTAAAAACTTTAACTGTTGTTAAGAGAAACAGATTTTCTCCAAGTGCAGCATTTTCAAAACTCGGAAAGACAAGGATAGTTTTTGTAGAACCAGGAATACGAATGGATTTAGAATATTACTGTAATCCTGTCTTATTCCATATTTTCAAGATATTAGACAAATATCCGGTGATAACTTCGTTTTCTAGCAAGTTGGTGCACCTTGTTATCGCGCTAGAGCCACAGTTGATTACCTGAGACAAACAGCCCCTGATTTCATAGAACCTGCAATTTGGCCGTCCACCAGCCCGGATTTAAATCCGTTGGACTACTCAGTGTGGGAAGCACTAAAAGAAAAGGTTTACCGCCATGGTCATCAAATCGGAAATGTTCAACAACTTAGAGCTACAATCGTGGACGAATGGTGTAGTAGTATATCGCAACAATTTCTGAACAGTGCTATCGACGAGTAACGAATGCGTCTTGAGCTCTGGAAGGATAATGACGGAGGGCATTTTGAACATCTCTTTTCAAGATGTGTAAAATAAGTAAGTGATCCTATACTGAAAAAAAAAGCAGTTTTAAAGTTTGTTTACATTATTTGTTTAAAATATACATTTAAAATAATGCCCTAGTTTCTTTTGCTATACCCGGTATAAATATATATAGTGTGTGTGTGTGTGTGTGTGTGTGTGTGTGTGTGTGTGCGCGCGCGCGCGCGCGCCTCACAAATAGTGAAAGGTTTCAAATAATTGCGACATTTCATCCTATTATAATTTACAGTATAGTACACACATTCTCTCTCTCTCTCTCTCTCTCTCTCTCTCTCTCTCTCTCTCTCTCTCTCTCTATAAAAGTAAGTATATTTCTATACTATCATATTAAAAATGTCCTGCATCATAATTTCCGTAATATTTATAAGAACACTTCCATAATATTATGACCCAAAACTTTTTAAAACATATTTTAGAAACAAGTAAATATGAAATAAAAAACTAAGCCACTAAAATCGGATTAACTTTTATCCTAGATAACATTACAAATTCTTCTTTAGATACATTATGTCTGAACTTTGGCCTCGTCCTCCACTGTACTCTATATAAACCGACATTATATATACATGTGTGTGTATATATATATATATATATATATATATATATATATATATATATATATATATATATATATACATACTGGGGATTAAAGAAAATCCCCGTTTCCATCTTTAAATATTTCATTTTGTTGGTTATATAAAGTCGCAATACGTGGAATTTACATCATTAGTTGGTAGATGCTTTTTCGCTATTGAAAAAGATTTGGCTTAAAAATTGTCTTTCAACTTCGAAATACCGAAACGTAAGGTAAAAATAAAAAACAGATTTGAAATGCTTAATCGCCCTCAACTCCCTTTACTCTAAGATGTTGCAAAATAGATGCTCAAAAGTTTCTTTCTGTGAAAAAGAAGTTTCATATACACAGTATATATATATATATACACTGTGTGTATATGTGTATATATACACACTTATTTTCTTAATGAAAGGTTTACAGAAAGGATGTTAGAAGTCGTGCTTTTTTAAATTTATTTCCTTTTTAAGGAAGAAGTAGTTAGAATGGATAAAATTATGTTCAAGAAGTTGAGAGTTTATAAGAGGTTTCATATTCCTCGTTTCAAAGGTTTTAACCGTATACATGTTAACCCCTCCGTCTATGGCCTTGGGAGGTTCGCAGTTGACGGGGGTTCTAGTTAGGTGGCAGCAACGGATTTGTTACTCTGGAATATCTGGTACTTTATAGGGAATCGCGGTAGTTTCTCTTATACTACTCTCCGATTTTTTCTTGCAGTGGAGGGTTACGTCGTAGCCAATGTCGTAACACCGCTTCTCAGAGATCAGCGAAGTTAAGCGACATTGGGTCTGGGTAGTAGTTGGATGGGAGACCGTCCTCCGCGCCCAGATTATGTAGCGACCCGTGGCTCGGATCCCACGTAAAGCTGTAGGTCCCCTCCGTCATATGACCTTAGATGTTGCGAAGGAGGTTAAACAACCCCAATAAAAAAAAGTTTTTGTAGTGGATCGGAGGATTCTGTGGACCTTACTAAATTCTCTGAAGGTTCCCCGATTCTTCTTGTAACGTATCGGGAAATTATTTTTCTCTATTTAAGACTAAGTTCTCTGAAGAGAGCGAGGCTTGAAGGAGAAGACAAAGATATCTCTGACTGTAGTTTACTGCTAAAATGTTACAGGTAATGCTCAGCCTCTAAGTCAGATCAGACAGAATCAGAATGAACACTGGAGAAATTCTACAAGTTTATATACATAAATTTTGGTGACATCATTATTATTTATGTTGACCTGTTTTGTTTTTTATTCTCAATAGGCTGAATTTTCTTGCAAAATATGTGAAGATAAGGTAAATATTTTAGCTGTAGCAATGTCTAGACAGATAAGCAAGATATTTGAAGATGAAGCCATATTTTGTTTTAAACCGCGTATTGACAGTCATGATGTTATCATGATCTGCCGAGTTAGCTA